>QAXD01000013.1:402331-443322 GCA_004335575.1 Haematococcus sp. NG2 | reverse complement strand
GTGGGTTTAACCGCGCGAAGCCATGTAATGATGATGATGATCCTTTGAATCCTGTTCAGCTGCCGTGAGGGGTCGGCAGACGTATGTGCTTCACTTGCTTCACTCGCAACAGTAGTTGTGCCCTACCACATCAACCTGCTACAGCACGCTCATTCTTCAACAACCATGCTCAGCAGTCGCCATCACTGTCACACTGCACCTTTTGGCGTACCATTTGTCCCGCCAATTCACCTGCTGCCATATCACTTCATCACTCTTTCTCCCTCTACTCTGTGCACTGCAGCATGCTACCTCTCAAGCCCCTCTGAAAACATTAGCTGCCACTGTGCCTGGTAGTGCACATTGGCATGATGGGATGCCTCGCAGCAACGCACATCTCAAGCTGGATCTGCAAGGCCATCCTCACTTCATCACGGAGGCCCAAAGCAGGAAGGAGTAGGGCAGCACAATGGCCACCCTGCTCACTTGATGTAGCCATCCAGCCGGTCCTGCTTCTCTGCCTCCTCATTGAAACGGTCCACACCCATCTTGAACAGGAAGCCTGGAAACACAACACAGAAACCCAGCGGCAGCAGAGTGTGTGCTGGCAACACATGAAAGTGCTCAGCTCCAACAAGTTGTAGCCGCATGCCGCCTCCCCAGACACAATCCAGGTTGGACACTGTGCCAGGGCATGCATCTGCTGGGTAAGTCTGCAACTGCGCTGATCAAAACCTGCAAGCACAGAAGCATTCTGTCGCGCCACAAGGCACCACGCACCAGCCACAGGATAGCCAGTGATGCCCATGAACAGCAGCACAGGTGCCCACAGCGGGTTGTCAGGCTGCAAGGCGGCACAGTGGGAGCGCATGGAGAGTGTTGGCAGTTGTTCATCATCGTTACGACCATTTCATGGCTGTTCACAGTTGTGCTCGCGGCGCTGCCCGTGACACATGTAGACCATTGTACGTTGTGCTCCCGCCAGTACTGCTTCAAGTAGGGCATTGTGGTGACGGTGAATGCTTGTGCATTGCCCATCGCACGGCTTGCTGCGCCCAGTCGCCCATAAACCGTGAACATGGTGAATGCTGTGCTTGCTGCTCTGCATGTCCAGTTCCCAGCCGTCCACACCCACTGTGCAGCAGCTACGCGTCAACCTACAACAGCAGCCCCACATGAGGAACTGCTCACACCCCACCTGCAGGACGCCAAACACCGCGTTGCGGTCCACATACTCAAAGATGGAGCCAGTGGCCGCAATGGCGATGATGGCACTGCCCAGCAAGGCACCAGCCCAGGGCAGCTTGAAGCCGCCCTGTGCTGCCTCAGCAGCCTGCAGATGCAAGAGCAATGGGTAAGCATGCCACGCGACCATGATAGACACCATGTGATGAACTGATGATGGGTGCTGATGGCGTACTGTATGACACGCAGCTTGGTGGCACTGGCAACCTCCCGCAACGCACCGGGTGCGTGAAGCATGTATGGGCACACATAGCAACGCGTGAGCGCAAGCCTACAGGATGCTGTTAGTGCTGTTGAGTGCAGCACAGCACGGCCCACACTTGTTGCTGCAGCACTGTGTGCGATGGTTGCAGGTCCAGTGGATGGTGAATGATCCACAGTTCCACACCCTGCTGCTGCGCACCTGCATCTCACGCTCCTTCTCACGGCGCACCCATGGGGGCAGCTCCTCCTGCTGCACTGATGTGCTCGCCTGCGTGCATATGAACGTAGGGACAGTGCTGCCGGTCAAAGCGCCTGTGATGTGTTTCCCTGCACAAGTCCCTGGCGCCTGGGATGAGATTGGGTAGCGCCTGCTGGGCGGCCAGCTGGCAAAGGCTGCCACATGCACGCCGTGAGCATGAGAGCTGGGCGGGGATGCCCATGGCGCATGGCAGGTGCGCATTGACCACGATACCATGCACAGAGAAATCCTTGGGACCACACACCCCCACTACCTTCTCGGTGGTGTTAGATCCACCGGGTTCTGAGCGTACAACAACCCTATGGCTGCGGTGTTGCTTGGCAGCAGTGAATGGGGCAGGGCGACCTGCACGGGCCAAGCCCCGGCTCACGGCAGGTGATGCGATGGATTGGAGCATCATGATTGTCAGCTCAAAATCAACCCAGAGCAGAGATTTCCATATTCACACAAGACCACACCAACAGACTCAACCGCGCGTGATCGCCCGTGGTATCAGTTCAAAGGACTTGAACTCATACTGCTTCAAAAGCTAATCACGATGCCTCATCTACTACAAAGTGCAAAGAGGGTTTCAGCAGCCCAGCTGCCAGTTCGTGGTAATAGGCGCAACATCACCATAGTGGCTAGGACGACCGCGAATGGCGCAACAAGCACCAGCAGCTCAGTCACAACCCCCAGCACAACTGCTCCTGCTGGGGCCTCACCAGCTGCAAGCCAGGCACCACAAGCATCCACCAGTGGGAGCCCAGGCAACCCCTACCGTGTCAGCCTTTGGGGTGAGCTGGGAAATGCACAGCATGGTACTCTCGGACGAGTTTAAGCCGCATGGCGCTCATGCCAGCCTCAGAACGCAAATGCGGAAATGCCACATCGCATGATGCCCTCTCCAGCAAGAGCAGCTGCATTCTTCCGGGGCAAACATGATGTACTTGCAATCCCGCTGCTCATGCGCGCTGGTACGGGTCATGCTGCTGCTTGGGTGATTACTTGATGTCCCTCCCTTGTGCGTTCCTTGCAGATGCCATGAAGTTCAACGGGCCAGCTCCAGAGCTGATCAACGGCCGCTTGGCAATGGTGCGTGTGCTGCACCCTGTCCTCCCTGCTCACCTCATCGTCAGCCGTTCGCTGATCCATCTCCTTTAACAACTGGGTGCAGGTTGGCTTCCTGAATGGCGCGCTGCATGAGAGCACGTACGGTGACACACTGATGCAGCAGGTGCGGGATACCTGCTGGCCCACAAGTTGCTCCATGGCCAATGGCCTTCTGCCACATGCATGTGTTGCAGTCACGTGGGTTCACGCCCGGGCCCGGGGGACACGGCATACACGTATGCTAAGGGTTGAATGACCTCGCCTGGAGCCCAGGATTTGGGTGCTGTTGCGCACCCAACAGATTACACAAGCCCCGTGCTTAGAAACCGCCACACACATACAACGCGCATCTGTTCTATCACCCATCAGCCATCACGGGCCACACCCAACGTGCTCCTTGCACTGAACGCTGATGCTTCACATGCTCCAGAACCCCCAGAGCTGTGATCACATGCATCACACCCCCCACACAAATGTGCACAGGCGGGCCAGCTGGACATCCCCACACTTGCGCTGCTGGCCATGTGGGTGTATGCATCCCTGGTGCCCATCACCAAGGGCGTGAAGAATGACGAGGCCTTCCTGTGCTTCAGCCCTCACGCGGAGCTGGTGAACGGGCGTGCCGCGATGCTGGGGCTTGCAGTGGTGGCGTACCTGGAGTCTCAGGCAGGGGTGCCCTTCTTCTGAGTGCCTGATCCAGCGCGGCTGGAGGATTTCCCTTCTGTTCTGAACGAACTGAGGCGGAAGAAGGATTGACCTTGGTTGGAGGGGAGATGAGACGTGAGGGAAGGAGAGTGGGCCCAGGGAAAGGAGGTTTTGGGGGGTGGGGGGCGGAAAAGGTGTTTGAGAGTGCAGTGTGGAGTGCGGTCTGGAGACGAAACACATACAGAGAACATGAACACATGCTGGACATCACAGTTGCACAATGCTGCAACCGTGATGTCCTGATGGGGCTCTACCCTGTTGGCGTTTCGTGAACCAATGAAGAACCTGTGCGGTGATGTGATTACAGTGGTGCGGAGGCGACATGAAGGGCGTCAGATGCAGGGTTTGCCTTCGTGCATCAGATCAACTTAGTAGCACTGCAAGGGGCATGTTTCATGGGTTTGTGCAGAGCAAATTTAGTGGTGGGGAGGAAGACAGCTGAGTGGAAGGTGGGGAGGGGGCGTGTTTTGCAGTTGATGGTCCTACGCATATACACTTGTCCGCGCATCCAGTGTTGTTGTCAAATGGATGAGGAGTCTTGTAGCAACCTTGAGTTGAGTGGCCGTCACCACCATGTGTTCCTGTTGCCTGGTTGAGTGTAGTGACCATACACAATTACACGTATCAAGAAGTCTGCGTGCATCCCGCTGGCGGTTTCAATCCAGTGGCCGATAGGCCATTAGCTATACTGCTTGATGTTGCCTACTCATTGTATCTAGCTGGTTGCGTTGCGTTGCTTGTCTCCTCTGAGCCTGTGGGCACTCAACCACTGAGAACCTGAGCTGAGGACTGATCCATGAATCTGATGAATTTCTGCCTGGCCTGTCTCCTGTGTAATTGAGGCTTTGGAGAGACTAGGATAGAGCTAGTGACATGTTCAGCAGAAGCGCAGTAACTGAGCCACGACGTTTACAGTAGCACCCCACAACATGCTTAGCACCTCCACTTGCCAAGAGGGCATTGCCTGGCGCATACGGTTTTTGTAAGAGCAACCTAGCCCCTGCATACTAACCTAAACCTTAACACCACCCTAACAACAGCACTACCTTGCGTCCGCACTTTTCATCATCACACCTGCCAATATCCACTCTGCCACCAGAGCACAGGTCTGCGCACCTGGACGAGCATAGCTTGAAAGCGCCAACCAATGCCACCCTTCTGTCTTGCCAGCCTCAGATGCGCATGCACACAGCCACGCGCGCATGCACTAGAACACATCACCTTCCACTGCTCTTGTTGCTGCCACCGGGCCAGCACCCATGGCACAACACAACACCCTTGCCACCACCACAGTACGATATGTCACACAACCAACAACACCCACAACGCAACACACAGGCCCAGCAGTTGCCCCATGTCTACTCTGAGACTAGAGCAATCAACATGCACTTCCTTGTGCACCATGTATCCTAGCCTCAGGGCCATGGGGGGCGGTGGACTATATACTGCAAGAGCTCGCTGCGCCTCTCAAGGACCTTGCAACTGCAGAATCAACTGACGACCTTGGCAGCAAGCAGAAAAGGCGCCACGATCGTTCCAAACCCAGAACAAACATCAGGACTGAACACACTGCCACATAAACAGCAATTCAAACCACCACAATGGCTCTATCACAACACAAAACACCACAGTGTGTTTGCAAGCACTTGCCAACACCTCCTGATGGCCCCTACCCAACGCTCACTTGAAATGACCCTGACTACCTGCCTTGTGTTGCTACTCTCACGTCTCTCCTTTGCACCAACTCTCATGAATGCAAGGAATACGCACACACACCCTCTCCCGCTCACTCTTGCACACCTGTGCTGACGAGGCACGCATGAACCATGCATAACAGCCCACCAGCAAATCGGTTGCATGCACCTCCATTGCAAGGGCTCAAGCCCCTCATGCCAGAATCCCTCATGCCAGCTGCGCAAATGAAAAGGCTTGCTCTCACCCTCTCTCCTCTCACACTGATGCAAATGCATCAACTATCCACTCGTCTCACTTTCTCACAAATAGTATGTACTGGAAAAGGTCGACCTTTGTGCAGTAAAAATTGAAAGTATCAAATGTGGTAGAAGCGCCATGCTGTGTGCTTGACATGGTCATTGAAACCACACCTGCACCAGCCTACCTGCCATGCTCCCCAGCTGGCAGTCTGCTCATTAGCAGAAGCATGAGGGAGCAAGAGTAACAGGTGTCAAATATCCTTGCATATACTGGTGCAATTTGCACCCCATGACGCTCTAGTCTGCTGCGTATTCCTTGCTGCATCTGTTCATAACCAGACCAAACACGCACAACAACACTTTACTGCACCCTTGATCGTGCCTCCCCCTCCACCACCCCTCTATCTTTTGAAACAAAGCACACAGCATTCAGCGCCGCCACCAACCCCGCACTTAGCGCAGGAAGCAGCACACCATGTGCTGCCATCAAGAACCAAGCGTGCGCGACAGGAGCGCCCAGCCCACCCCCAGCACCACTGCCGCCACACCGGACAGCACAGCCACAGACCGCACATGTACGTTGTGCAGCACTTGGGAGTAAGGCACGCGCGCATCAGCCAGCGCTTCCCTCATGTAACCAGGGGTGGGGAAGAGTGATGGCAGCAGCTTGTAGCCCAACATGCCCACCACCTCACACGGCAGTACAAGGAGCTTGGCAGTGAGAGGTGTGACGCCATGGGGGGAGGACACAGAGGATGTACCGCCTGTGATGAGGGACTGCGGTACAGGACGCAGCAAAGTGTTTCAGCTGTCGAATACATCTCATAAGTTGATATGTCCGAGCATGGGCATTGCTTACGCAGCGATGCCAAGTGATCGCAGAGGGCTGGTACATACGTGCATAAGGATGTGAACCTTAAGATGAAGTCCATGGAATGCGAGATAGACAAGCTTCTGGAATGTTAACAAACCACTTGTGCAACAGCGACATGTGACCAAGTGGCAACGCACCATGGCATGCTCCAGCTTTTGTAGTGCATGCACATCCGCCAGGCGCGCCGCGTTGTACGCCGCAGGCAGCTGTGACAGCTGTGCCGCTGTGTCACCTCCCAGCCTGTCCACGCATTGCGCCAGCACCCGCACCGACTCGAGCGCCGCGTTGCAGCCCTGTGCATCCAAGCAGGCAACAGGGCACACGTAAGCCAGTCCATGGGCCAGCAAGGAGGGGCGTACATACGCATGAAGGGGAGGTGGGGAGCAATAGACGCTGCGGTGGGGCGATGGCCGGCTCCTGAGTAACCCAATAGCCGCGCATCAGGCTGGAATAGCCGTGACACATCGCCTGGAGGGAGAGCAGCTGATTCACTGCGTGAAGCGTCAAACAGCCCCTGCTGTATACGCATGCAGGACGGAAGCTGCGCAGCACTGGGCACCCTTTGCAGTTGCACAAGCGGCCTGTTGGTGTGCGCGGGTGCAGTCTCACAGCCTCCCGCCCCAACATGTGGCCCGTTGCTGACAGCGACATGGTGACTCACTCACAAAGAGCCTTGCCATCTCACACCCACACTCACATGGCCCAGAGCCGACGTCACCGCATGCCCCGCATCCCCCACCAGCACACAGTGCGGCCCATGCAGCTGGTTCAGCCGCACGATGCGTGACAGGCTGTGGGGCTGCTGGCCTGCACCCTCATGCACTTGGGCCGTAATGGCGTCACGCCACACAGGTGGTAGTTGGGGGTGGTCACACGCCAGCATGTGAGACAGCTTGCCTGCCTCCCATGACCTGCAAGCTCATGGGTGTGGTTGGTGGTTCAATGGATGGTGGTTGGTGGGTGCCGTGAGTATCGGAAGGCCTGAGCAGGCCTGACGCAGAGGCTGCGTGTCTGGTAAAACAACCTACTCACTGACACAGGGCATGCGTTCCTTATGAGCAGTACATCAGCTGTCAGCCAGGGCAGCAGCGCTCACTGGATGCGGCCCGTGAGCATGCCTGACACGCGCCCGTCACGGTCCTTGATGAAGGCCACTGCACTTGCGCGTGGCTTGAACGAGAAGTAGACATGAGACAGCGGTGCATGGTCAGAGAACCCAGGCACCGGCTCCCAGTACTGCGGCTTGCGTGGCTCAGAGGACTGCGCCTCTTGGGGCACTTCTGGAACGTTCTGAAACTCTATGTGCTTCGTTGCTCCTGCCTCTGCGCCGGCTGCAGGGGTTGACAGGTGGATGTGCAGGTCAGCAGCGCCGGGTGCTCCATCTGCCCCGCTGGCCCCTTCAGCTTCCTCCTCTGCTACTGCGGCCTGGTCAGGCACGTTGCCCACAGGCAAGCCGCGGAATGTCCTGGTGTGCGCAAAGGCAGAGGGATGCGGGCGTCCGGTTTGAGTACTGGCAAAGGGTGTTTTGTCCAGCGCAACAGGGCATGCAAGGTGGTAGCCATTCAGTTTCAACAAGCCAGAGTCCACACAACAATCCACACACCACACAGCCCGGCTGGCATCCACGCCCACGTGCCGCGCACTTGTAAGTTGAAGTGGGTGCGTACACGACCTCCGGCTTCACCCCTGTGCCTGCCTGCTCCAGCTCCCGCCGCACAGCTGAGCCCGCACCATCCGCGCCCACCTGGGTGTGAGCGTGTGTGTGGCAGTGCACATGTGTATGACACCTGTTGAAGTCAGCTGCTGCGAAGAGCTCCAGTCCATCAAATGACTCGTTCGCATTTGCTGCATGGGTCAGAGCCAGTCGGGATATGGTCAGTAGCTGAACTGAGGCGAGAGCTTGCTGAGACCTCGCGAGCCACACACAACCTGACTGTGTCGTGCACCAGCATCAAATCACATACCAGCAGGTCGTAAGCCGCCTGCACCTCGCCCGCCCCACTGCTGCTGCAGCTGAATGTGGCCACCCTGGAGGACAGCAGTACACCAGTACAGTACATGAGCACTGCAGTACATCAGTACCGCAGTACAGCAGTACAGCCACAAGCACTCGTACGACATGATCCCGTGGCGGGCTGTATGAACATGGGACACGCATGGGCCGATTGATGTGCCGGGCAGAATCGCAGTGCGCACAAAGCATCACAGAGAGTGACACCAGCAGTGCGCCTTGCACCTGTGCTGTGACTGTGCACATCATATGCATGAGCCAGCAGCTGAAATACAGCCTCTACCTGGCGTCAAAGTCCACCGACTGCAAGGCGTGGCCCCAGTGCCAGGTCACGCAGTCCCCGTACTGCTCGCTCACACAGCGGTACAGGTCAGCAGCCAGTACAACACGGTTGGTGAGGTAGCGGTACGCGTTTGGGCCTGTACCGCCCACAGGGCGCAGCGGGACACATGTGTGTCCGGCGTACACGCCATCACAACGCGCGGCACAAGGCGGGATGGGCAGCCCTGCATCTTCAAAAGCTTGGGTGGCCCTGTGTGGTGGTGGCATGGCACATGCTGTCTCACCACTTCATGTGACATATGCTCACGTGCTGACGTCACGGTGCTGCAGGGGGCAGGGGATGTCTGACAGCAGTGTGTGGTGCATTGTGGAGCGAGCACAGCTGTCAGGCAGCTGCGAAATATTGAGTGCAGTTCCCATAAGACGCTGCCACGGTGCACTGCAGCTGCCATGTGATGGACGTGCAGGCATCTTCTGGTGCACAAGAGTGTGCCTGTTGCTCATGGAGGGTCATGGACCACATGCTGTACATAATGAGGGAGTCACCAATGATGCAACAATGGCTGATGCTCAAGTCCCAGAAAAACCACACCTGCTGCACAGCATGAGCGGATACACCCTTGACATGTCTGCGGGTGGCCCTTCGACTCCGGCTGGGCTGGAACGTTCAAACACATCCACGTGCCATCCTCGCTTTGCAAGCGCCGCTGCAGCCACGCAACCAGCTGGGCCCGCACCGACGACTACGGCCGCTGGCATCAGTTTAATGATAGGAGGTTCTGGGCTGCAGTGCGGCGTGCCGATCACGGACGCAAAGAATTACGTACGTTCAGCCACGATTATGATAAGTCGTCTGGTTCCTCGGAGATAACATCAGATATCTTACAGGTATCTGAGAGTGTGAGTTGAGCTCACTCATCGTGTGGAAAACTGGCATGTGCCAAGGCATGCAAGCTCTTGGAAGGCATGCAGTTGCAAGGTTGTGCAATGTGGGCATTCTGGCTGTGCAGCTGTCAAGTGGTCAGTTGTGGTCAGGGTCAGGTGGAGGTGTTGCAACCACATGTTGGCGTGCGACGTGTGCGGCAACATGTACGCAGAATGTGCTGAACAGCCAAACTAAGGGCCTTCAGCTGTTGCTGTGCGGATAGAAGCACGTTTAGCCGGAACAACATAACAGAACACTACGTAGGTCACAGCGCACTATGTGCAAGCAGCAGTGCAATCGAGTACCGCACCATACAACATGACTTCAGCAGGCATGGGGGGTTATGTGTCACACCGAAGCATCACAGGTTTTACGATAACCATGCCATGATGAGTATTAGAGTATGTGAGCAGGTGTGTAATGGTGTGCATTGTGTTTGTAGACCGGAGCGGCAAGGGGTGGGGTGAGATGGGGAGCGTGGTGAAACCAGGGGGTGCGCAACAGGGTGGGCATCTCCTTGACAAATCAATAGCAAGCAGCAAACATGCATAATGTACATACAGTATGGCCGGATTTTCTGGGAGTTGCTCCGTGACACTCACGGTCAACACGGCGGGAATAGCCGTCCACATATCTTGCATGTAAACAGCAGTAAGGAACATGAGCATGCCGCACCCTTGCGCTCACACCATACAGGAAACTTGAAATGCGTTGTACACATGAACTCCAACAGCCAGGCATCACAGTGAACATGATGCTAACCAGTACATCAAACAGTTGCAAGGCTGTCTAATGCATCCACAATGCTGCATCACTTAGTCTTTGGGCAATACTGAGATCATCACATTTCCCATCGGTGTGTGACGATGAAAGGTACGAACAGTTACTAGACTCGCATACATGTCCAGTATTTTGGTTTATCAAAATACTCACCATCTGACGGCAAGCCTTGGCATATCATGTTACAGTCATCGTGCATGAACAAGGGCGTAGGCTGCTCCAGCAGGCAGCAGGCCCACCTGACTGCCTCCTGCAGCCCCAGAAGTGCGGCTTTTGCATCATCGCCCAGACGCATGATTGGTGTCAGGGCACAGCTCAAGGAGCAGACGGGCAGCAGCATCAGGAGCAGCTCAACTTTGTTGGATCGCCGGGGCTTGATAGGCGCGATGGGCCTGGCTCTCGTCGGTTCCTCATCCCTCCCTCAGCCAGCGCTTGCAGTGTTCACGCCACCCCCTCCAGGCTTCAGGGCACTGGTGGACAAGCTTGATGGCTACCAATTCTTCTATCCTGAGCGCTGGATCGCGGTGACATCCAGCGGCAACGACTGCTTCCTGCGCAACCCCCTAAACATTGACGAGTGCGTCTTTGTGGACTTCTCCTCCCCCTCCTCCTCGCGCTACAACGCAGTCACAGACCTGGGGACGCCGCAGGAGACAGCCAACAAGATCCTTGACCAATATCTGACCAAGGAGTTCATGTCAACGCGCCTGGGCATCAAGCGCGAGGGCGCGGTGCTGTCTGCCACCTCACGTGAGGGGCCAGAGGGGCGGACGTACTATGATGTGGCCATTCGCATGACGTCGTATGCATCCCGCAACCCGTACGTCGCGACCCAGGTGCGCTGCATGAGCGCGCGTGCGACCTGGCTGCTCTTGTCGGCATGGGAACAGCGGGATGTGGTGCGGGATGCAGAGAGGAATGCAAAGTTGTGCCTGCGTAAACAGAACAGTTGGATGTACGGTGTGCAGGGTCGCGAGAACTGAGGCGCGGTGGCAGGGTGCTGTGGCATGCGCACCATGTATGCAAATGGTCACCTGCGTGTGCTTGAACAATTGGCAAAACATTTTTTTCACTGCATAACTTGACACACCACACGTTGTCAGGGGGAGGTGTTGCGCGACTACGGCAAGGAGTGGGACCGTGTGCTGCTGACCACTCTGTCTGTTGCCAACAAGCGCTTGTATGAGCTGCGGCTACAGACGAGCGCGGTGCGCACATCTGCATTTCTCAGAGCCTGATACGTGCCTCATCAAAGAGCGCCTGGTGTGACACACCCAAGACCAGCTGCATCCTCACTCACACACACACTTGGTTGAATTTACAGGACACATTTGAGGCAAGCAGGCCTGTGCTCGACACCATCATCAACTCGTTCACGGTCAAGGTGCGTGGGGGTGGTGCCACATGCCAAGCATCAGATGCCACTTTTACACAATGGTTGGGGTGCTGGAACCTTGCATACTATGCAATGGCCACAGTCACTTCAGCACAGCATACACACGGTGCCGACTTGCGTGTCTCTGTTGTTACACTGTCTGCTGCACCTGTAACATCAGGCATTGGCTCTGGCATGTGGACACACCTGTGGATCGTGTTGTGCTTCATGACCCATGTGCAGGAGGTGGACCTGTGAGACAGTGGCCCGTTATCACAGTTTTGTTTTCCAAGGATCTTATCCCCATTGTGCGAGTGGCAGATTGGGTCCATGAGCAAGAGAGAGTTCGGACCCTGCACGACAGCCTGTTGTCTGTTGGCAGGGTGATGCTGTATGTGAAGAATATTGTTTGATTGCTATGCTCACAAAGAGCAGGAACATGAGGAACAGAATGTCTTGTTTGTTGGCCAATGTGCCAGCGCTTGTTACACAGTGAGGAGCATGTACCTGCACATGGATGTGCAGATGGGCCCAGACCGCATGGCCAACTGCACAGCTAGTGTGCCTAACATCTACAACATTAGTCATACCGTATCACGCACACTGCTCTCAAACTGATCAGCTACAAAACAGCTGTACACTACTCTGCACTAAATGGCCACACGGGCCGCCAGCATCTGCTGACAGATCAATAACTAGTGGGAAAATGTACAAATGGTATCAGTTCTACGAGATCTGTTCTGGGTCCACACACGAGGTGTTGCGTGCCATGTCATCCCCTGCCGATCCACTCGGCACGAAATGGATGAGGTCACAGTTTGCGTTTCATGAAGCCTAAATGAAGTCACCCGAAGAGAATTACGGCCTGTTCTGATTACTTTGCCCTTGCTCCATCTGGTCTCCCTGGCCCAACTGGATGGCATGATGCGCCAACACGTGTGGATGCACCAGCCGTCGCAGCTCCCTCACACCCCCTCATACAGCTCGGCCACTAGCTCAGGTGGAGGGACCTCGCCCTCTTCCATATCGTCATCCACACACTCGGCAGGGCTTGCAGCTAAAAGCTCCCCATCCTCTGCTGATCCACTTACAGCTGCGTCAGCCCCTGCCATGCCATCCTGCATGCCCACCTCCTCCGCCTCCACCAGCTGCTCTGCTGCCACCTCACCCGCTGCATCCACCCCTGTAAGGACAGCCACAGGTGTGATGCCAAGGCCCTCCAGCTCAGCGTCATCCACCAGCAGTGCCCATGCATTGTCCTCATCCTCCACCAACCCTGCCTCCTCCTCGTCCACCTGCCCCTCCTCTGCCTGATGCTCCTCCTCTGCCTGATGCTCCTCCTCTGCCTCCTGCTCCTCCTCTGCCTCCTGCCCCTCCTCTGCCTGCTGCTGCCCCTCCTCCTCCTGCTGCTGGACCTCCTGTCGCTGCTCCTCCATGCGACCGGCCTCCTCAGCCTCCTGTGCACAATCTGCCGCCTCCATGTCTGCAGCACCTGCAGCGTCTGTCATCACCACATCCTGCACTAGGGGCGGCTGGCAGGGTTCACCTTCCAGCGCCTCCTGCACCCCCTCACGCTCATCCACGTCCAGGTACTGCTCCTCCCTTGCGGCTGCTGCCATGGCCAGGGGTGCCGCCTCCGAGCTTTCCTGCCGCACCTGCGGTTCCGTAAACGGGCGTGGTGCAGGGCCAGGTGCCGCTGCCGCTTCCACCCTGTGCACATCAGCTGCTGATGTTGCAGGTGCTGGTGGTGGTGCTGCTGCTGCTGCCACTGCTTCTGCATGGGTGACCTCGCATGTGGGCTGCTCATGAGCAAGGCCCCCCTGGCGCTCAGCGCTGCTGGCCCCTGCGAGCAATACAGCCACAGCACCCGCAGCAGCAGCATCCTCCGCGTCCTCCCCTGCATCTGCACAAGGCGGGCCTTCAGGGCCTGCATCGTGCGCAGGGGATGCAGGTGCCCTGTTGTCTGTGCTGGTTGGCACGGGCTGCTGCGGCTGGCCACTTTGGCCCGGTTCACTGAGCTCCTGCTGCTGGGCCGCAGCCGTCCTGGCGTTGATGTGCTTGGTGATGCAGGCCAGGAAGTGGGTGCGCGCGTGTGCCATGCTGCCCGGCACCTGCTGCTCAGCCCCGGGTGCGGAGGCGCACGGTAAGGGTGCACAAGATTGGGCTGCAGGTGGCGGCCCTTCTTCAGGGCCAGCACAAGGTGGTGAGGGCGAGGTAGGAGCTGGTGCAGGGAGCTGGGTACTAGCCAGGGTGGCGTGCACGCTGGCGCAGTGCTGCAGAGTACCATTGGCAGAGGGCAAGGGGGAGGGGTTGGAAGGATGCTGGGCAGGCACACCGTGCACAGGTCCCGCGGGTGCTGCTGGTGCTTGAGGTGCCGCGGTGCGTGCAGCAGGCACCGTGTCCTGCATGCTGTGGCACGCATCGCCGTTCGGTGTTGTTTGCATGGTAGTGTCATCCTTGCTCAGCTGGTTGCCCCCTGCATTGGCTGCGTCACCTGCTGCCTCGCCCTTGTCTGCAGGCTGCACCTTCTTGGCGGCAGCTGCTGTTTGGGTGTCCTTCCCTGCCACTGCACTATCAACACCAGGCTTGCTCCCTTTCTCCTTTCCCTGGCTGACCTTCTTGCTCCCCCTCTCCTTATCCCTCTTGGGTGCTGCAGCCTGGGCCGCCTTTTTCGAGCCTCCTGCAGGGGCTGCTCCTACAGCCCCTACCGCTGATGCCGCAACGGCCTGCTGGCCTTGCGACCCAGCTGCCTGCCCCTCCCCATTGCCTGTCCCCAGCTCAGGCAGCATGGGGGGCGGTGTCGCAGAAGGAGATGCACGGCTGGCCGCCTTCCCTGTCCCTTTGGGCTTGCTACTTCCTGAAAGTGCAGCCATCGCTGCAGCACGGCGCTTTGTGGCAGCGGTGGGTGCTGCAGGCGGTGGTCGCACCTTAGCTGGACGCACAGTGCCATTGGACGCGGGTGCTGGCCGTGCCTCCAGCACCTGCTGTGGACCCGCGGGTGTCTGGATGTGCTGCAGCTCGACCTGCTGCCGCTGCTGCGCTTGTACGTCACCTGCTGCTGCCTCTCCCATCTCCAGAGCTCCTGCCCCTGTCCCATCAGCCACATCCATCGGCGCAGGTGCAGGTGCAGCAGCAGCAGCATCTTCGACAGTGGCTGCATCTCCGATGGGCGTAGGCAGCAGTGACGGTGTGGGTTCTGCCTGCTCCAAGGGGTCAGGTGCCAACAACAGGCCTAGCAGGCTGCCCACCCCAATACTCGTGTCCTCTTGCTGTGTGCCCAGGACATGAGACAGGGGGTCATGTGCGTGGTTGGCTGGGTCATGTGGCATGGGGCCTGGAGCAGGGGTGAGGCCAGTGCCAGCCTGGGGTGATGAGGGCAGGGCTGGAGCTGTGACTGATGCAGCAGCCGCAGCAGCAACGGCAGCGGCAGCAGCAGCGGCCGCATTGACACCAACCACACTAGGGGGGCCGGGGCTGCGCGAAGTGCCACGCGATGCATGGGCTGCACCTGCTGCGGCCGGCGTCTTGGCAGCCGCCCCCCCACCAGAGGACTTGGCCCGAGGTGGAGCCGCTTGCGTCGGCCGCGCCGCTGCCACTGCCGCCGCTGCTGCAGCTGCTGCGGAGCCAAGCTGCAGCTGCTGCTGATGGTGGCGGGCAGCAGCCTCCAGGGCAAAGGCCGGAGGCGCGCGGTGCCCGGGCGCCAGCCCCTGCCCCTCAAGCGCGTATGCTGCAAGGGAGCGATGTAGGGAGTCCATGACACCCAGCACACGCGCTGCATGCGCACGTCGCGCTGCGTCCTCCTGCCTTACCGCCCGCAACTGCCTCCGCAGAGCTGCATTGGCAGCACGGGCACGCTGCAGCTCCGACCTCAGGCCTTCAGCATCCTCAGGCATGGGGCCCTCTTCCTCCCCCTCCCAGTCCATATCCATGGGGTCTGTGGACTGTGATGCCCCTGCTGAGCCGGCTCCTGAGCGCCCGCTCGGCCCCGGCGCTGCTGCTGCTGCTGCGGCGGCTTCTGTGCCACTTGGCAGTGCGCATACAGGTGCGGCCGTCCCAGCAGCAGCTGCTGCCTTGAGCTGCACGAGCTCACTGGCCAGCCTATCACGTTCCAGTGCAACTGCCAGTAGCTCTGCCTCCCTCAGCTTCAGCTCCTGGTGAGCAACCAGCTCACCCTCTGCACCCGCAGGGGCTGCCAAAGCACTGCTGCCTGACGCAGGGGTGGGCTGAAAGGTGCCGCCTGACTGCGCAGCCGCCATCGCTGCTGCTGCGTCCTCTTGCTGCGGGCAACAGGCACGCAACAACCCAGCCTGCATCAACAGCAACGCAAGCTGAGCACGTGGGCTGCGGCTGCAAGCCGCCTGCAAGCACCAATGCAGGCATGGGTGCAAGGATGCGTGTCGCTGTACAAGCAGGGACCCAGGGAGCTCACCGTACGAATGCCCATCTCGGCAATCATGCGCTCCATGAGGGCGATGCGATCACGCAGCTGCTGGTTGGTTGCCTTCTTCGGCATGGGCCGCAGCCCCAGCATGTTCACCTGCACCTGGTGGGACCCGCTGGGCCTGCAACAAACACATCAATGCACACCACATGCACACTGAGTGCTGCAACTGGGCTGGTGGCAACTGGTGATGCAGCGCACAGCACGGTACCCATGAGGCCTAGAGTTAGCCGCTGCAGCATACAATCCAAACACGAACACAACCTAACACAAACTGCTCATGACAAGATGGCACCTTGACCAACGCACAAGACATGCAGCTCCTGCACGCGGTGCAGCCACCTACTTGGGGGTGGTGCGGGGTGCTGCGGTTGCGCTCTTGGCAGCTGCAGCTGCAACCGCAACCGCTGCCGCTGCGGCCGCTTGCATCTGCTGCTTGTGCTGCTCCAGGGCCTGCTGGAAGAGCTCCGGGGAGGTGAGCGCTAGCTGCTGCGCAGCTTCTGCAAACTCCTCCTCAGCGGACGCCAGCAGCAGCAGGTTCTGGCACGCGTCCTGCTCCACCTGCTCCAGCTCACCTGGGGCAGTACAGGCGGTGGGGGCAGTACAGGCAGTACATGTCACGTGTCCAGTGCGGCTAGGGCAATCCTGCAGAGTGCGTTGGTTGATGGAGCGGCATTTTCTGTGTTAGGCGCACACCCATTGGCCACAGGCCAGCCTGCACACTGGCACCACAACAGCTGCAGCACAGCCCTGGCCCGCCCTGTTCCGACTGCCCCCGACCTTGCAACACGCACTCACCGTTGCTGCCAGGGCCGCGCACACGCCCCTGCAGCGCCATCGCTGCCGCTGTGATGCGAGCAGCCAAGGGAACATCTGCGCCCGCCCCAGGCACACCCTGCAACCCAAGGCTGTCCACTCCCTCAGGGCCTGGCAGCAGCTGCCCGCCATCAAATGGCAGACTGGGCGCATCACCTGCTGCCGCTGCTGCTGTGGCGGCTGCCGCGGCTGCTACTGCTGCCGCCGCCGCTGCTGCCGCGTCCACATCAGCGCCCAGCACAGCATCAAGTGAAGTGTCAGCTGTGGGAACTGTGGTAACTCCGGGGGCCACGGCAGCAGCTAGCTCAGCTTGCAAATGCGCCCCACCAGTGGACCCTGGTGCAGCGTCTTGCATCTGATGATCGAAGGTATCACCAAGTGCGTCCGCCCTGGCTGCTGCTGTGGTCACCATCGGCTGCTGTGTTGAGGACTGTGGCTGGCTGCCCGCAGCAGCAGCATTAGCACCAGGTGCTACTGCTGTGCCAGCAGCGGCTGCACCCCCTGCATCCTGCATACGTGAAGGACGGCTGCGCCGTGCTGCCCTGCCCTCCTCCTCCTCACTGTCATCCCCACTGCCCTCGCTCTCTGCCTCATAGTCATCATCCCTGCTGTCATCCTTTGCCTGAACTTCTTTGCGCTGCCTGCCCCGCTGTGTCCCTGCACCCTCCTCCTCTTCCTCCTCCTCTTCTGCTTCCACTGACGCTGCAGCGGCTGCTGCGGCAGCCTGCCGCCTGCGTGCCTGGCGAGCAGATGTTCGCGTGGTTGCCTGCGGCGCCGACTGTGACCCTGCCTGTGCCGCAGCCCCTGCCTCAGCATGCCCAAGCGGCGAGCTTGGACCAGCTGCGTGCTTAGGCCCAGCACCTGCCTGCTCACTGGCCCTGCTGCTGCTTGGGGGCTGCTCATGCTGTGCTGCAACACCACCGCCGCTGTCGTGGTTGTTGTTGTTTCGCGTCGCAGTGTGTGTGGCCGCCGCTGCCGCCGCCACCACAGCTGCTTCAGCGGCTGCTGCTGCATCCACACCACCCGCGTCTTCCACCGGCCGCGATGCACCGCCACCTGTCCCAGTATGTTGTGTTATGTTGAGGTCCAATGAGGTGGGGTCTGAGCTGTTGGCCGCTGCTGCTGCCACGGCTGCTGGTGCAGCAGCTGGTGCAGCCATTGGGATGAGCCCACTGCCCCCAAGCTCCGCTCCATCCCCAGGCTGTGTAGCCTGCGCGTGTCACCAAACCGTGCTCCGCATCATGCGCGTGGAGCACGTCGCATCAGCGTGCATATGGCAGCAGCGGCATGTGTTCATGCACATGTATGCAGCTTGCTGCCGCTCGCTGCTGTCAGCAAGCAGCTGACGTCGCATTCAGTGCGGCCATGAGGCAGCCCCGCCGTCACACGCGCAGCAGATTGTGCTGGACTGTCCAGTGTCCACTAAGTACCTGCGGCGCCTCTGCAAGCACAGCCTCTGCCTCGCCATTCTCCATGGCGCCCTGCAGCACTGCGACTGCTGCGGCAGCTGCGGCGTACACAGCAGCAAACTCCTCCTCATCTTCATCCCCCTCCATTGGCAAGGGACCCACTTGCTGGGGCTGCGCGAGTGACAGACCTGGGGTCCCCAGCTCCTGTGCTCATACAATCAAGAAAGGAATGGACGGTGTGAGGTGCGTGCCAAACCAAAGGAGAGGGGAAGGAGGAGAGGGTGGGCACCATGAGTGGGTGCAGGGAGCAGCTGTGGACAGCTGAGGGGCGTGGGGTTCCGGTAGTCGAGCTCAAGCTACACATGTGTGCGCCGACGTTGTTCAGCCTGCAATTGGATGTGTGCCAGACACCATCCCCACATCCATTGCATATTAAGACAGTCAAGACACCCCTGCAAATCGGCCATGCAACATTGCTCCACTCTCCTACCTGTGCTGCTGGCCTGCGCAGTTGCCCATCAGTGCCTTGCTGTGTGGTGCGTGGGGCTGTGCGCGGTTGTGGCCCTGAGGTCTTGGGGCGCTTGCTGGAGCCAGGTGTGCGCCCAGCACCATTGTTTGACCCTTCCTTGGACCCAGCGGCACCAACACTTCTAGGTCGTTTGGAACCGGATGTGCCGACAGCTGGCGAAGGCCCCGTGCCCATCGCAGCCACCACCTCGCCTGTGTAAAGCTTGGGCTTCAGCACCTCGCGGCCCTCCCGGCAGAACGACTCCCACGCGGCCTTCGACCCCCAGATGTACGTGTCTGGCCCTGCGACTAGGCTGGTGACTGGCTCAAATGTGGGCTTCTTGTAGCCCTGCCATTGCACCTTGAACGTGCCGTCCGGCCGGAACTTGTGCACCTGTGGCACGCCAGCAACGGACCATGCTTGCAAACATGCCACACTCTGCATGGAACCCCTGCCCCATGCACATTGCATGCAAGCGACACACAGATCCTGGACGCATCGCACCTTTTCCACAATGTAGGCGTTGGTCACGCGGCGCTTGCTGCCGCCGGCTTTGCCGTGCGTCTCTGGCCCCTCCTGTTCAGGGGCCTCCTGAACCAGCGCGGCCATCTCGTAGGGTTTGGTGAGCTGTGCCAAGCAGTCCCAGTAAGCCTCCCACGCAGGCATGCTTCCCCACTGAAAAGGGGATCCATCTTGATCATTTCCCAGCGGGTTCACATGTTCAGAACTGGACCATCGGCTGGTGATACATCGGCCTTGTGATATGAACAAAACTTTCAGCGACAACGCCTTGTCCTCATCAAGTCTGCAGTCTGCAATAACCCGGATTGGGCCAGAGCCCTCATCCGTGTTTGACATGACTAGCTAAACACTATTCATGCGTGTGTGGCGGGTTGTCCTGCCACCTGCCGCACACATTTGCGGCAGAACTACCACCAGCGTCTCGTACTATCTGATGATACAACGCACCCAAGAAGACAAAAATTAAGTCGATCAAGGAAAACCCTAAACCCGAACCAGATGTATGAACCGCACCCGACTTCGTGCAAGCCTTATTTGATGTTTTAGCCACATGATTCCAAGAGCGCTTCTGTTGCTGCGATCCCGTCCGTGGTTGCTAGACCCGGCCAAGGGTTTGCAGCCACACTCGGATGTGTTCACAAGAGCGCTTAGCAATGCTGCAGCTTCAACATCTCGGGAGATCATGCAGTATGATGTGTGCATCGTGGGTGCTGGTCCGGCAGGGTTGGCAGCAGCCATCCGCATCAAGCAGGTGGGTTTTGAAGCTATTGTTCATGCACATACTGACATGGATCTGCTTGATTGATGGGTTGAGCGCGAGGTCCATTCCATGCATACCGTGGCACCCATGATGGGGGACCTCGCCATGCACCCTGGTAGCGCCCTTTCCACAGCATCCCCAGAATGAATCCTTGCATGCTTATGGTTCATCTGCGCAGCTGTGCAGGGAAAAGAACCAGGACGTCAGTGTGTGCGTGCTGGAAAAGGGGTCAAGCGTTGGTAAGGACATACTGCTGTCACATGGCTTGCTCAACCAGCTACATGCATGATGCATCATGCCGGCCACCATATAGCACTTGGGCAACACATGAATACGGGCACTCACATCTGCACAAACTTATGCAGTGCTGGGATGCATTGGCCGTGTGCTGTCCCAGGTGCACACACATTGTCAGGCAATGTGCTGGAGACGCGTGCCCTTGATGAGCTACTGCCAGGCTGGAAGGAAGACCCAGATGTGCCCATCAAGGTATCTGGTGTTGACGGCATGACACAGTTACATGGCTGCAGCGTGGGGCTTGCAGAGTGCAACACACAGCAGTTGGATGAGCAGTGCTGTTTTTGCGCAGCTGAGCGGGGCGGCCTCATGTACACAACAGCGCTAACACCTTCACTGTGCAGTAGTGGCGTCCCAGAGCACAGTTGACGCTCGGCCTGCAGTATGTGGTGCATCCTCACTTCCTCATGTCATCATGTGCTGGTTGCGCCTGTGGCAGGTGGCCGCGACCAAGGACCTTTTCCACCTGCTCACGTCTCCCACCTCGTCCCTGCGCCTGCCTACACCCACGCACATGCACAACAAGGGCAACTACGTAGTCAGCCTCAGGTGCAGCTGGTGCCCCACCCAGTGTTTTGAGTGTCCGACATTGTGTGCCTTGTCTACAGTGCAAGCGGCACCTGATATCGTGCATCCTGGTACACATACAGCTGTCCCGCCCACTTGTTTTTGCTTGCTCTCAGTGAGTTGAGTACCACATGTTTGTTGCTTCATTGCCTGTACCCCTCCCATCATGCAGTGAGGTGGTGCGGTGGATGGCAGGCAAGGCGGAGGCATTGGGAGTGGAGATCTTTCCTGGTTTTGCTGCCTCACGCCTGCTGTTTGATGGCAGTGGTGGTGTGGCTGGTGTGGCCACCAATGACTTTGGCATCAGCAAGGCGTGAGTTGCACTGTGTTTGGAGGCATGGCGCAGCATCGTACTCCAACAGGATGTGCCTGCTGATGGTTTCCTTTGGTAGTATAAGCCGGCCAGAGGACCGCGCATGATTTCCACCCAATACCACCCCAGGGAGCAAGGAGCAGAGCTGTGGGAACTCTGTCAGCTTGCATGCACACGTCATCCCGCATGTCATCCCGTGCGCGCATCACCAGCTGGAGACACCCAAGGTGCAGATCATGATCCGTCCCACCTCCCCCTGCAGGGGCGTGCGCAAGGAGGGTGTGTACACCCCTGGTGTGGACCTGCATGCCAAGATCACCCTGCTGGCTGAGGGCTGCCGCGGCTCGCTGTCCGAGGTGTGCAGTTGTACAAACACAGGCCACGTGCACCGTACTTGGGTGCATGATAAACACACATGTGCAGTGCCAGTGCAGCACAGGCGCAGTGCATGCTGGCCGGCGTGGTTGCACCTGCAGCACAACTACAGCAGGGTCGGGCCTTGTGTTGAGGGTGTCAAGGTTGAAGCCATGTTGCGGCCCGAACCTGCACCTCTGAGCTTCATGTGCCAAGACCCCGGATGATCGGATGCTCATGGGCACTGTACTGTACAACAAAGGCCGAAGGAGCCTCTGTGCTGCGTGTACTGCCCACAGGCAGCAATGAAGCGGTACGGCCTGCGAGAGAAGGGCATGGCACCTGGGGGTGCAGACCCACAGACCTATGGGCTGGGCATCAAGGAGGTGGGAGTGCCAACCATTCTTGCCTGCCACCGAGTGCATCATGCCGCCATTATCCTGCTCTTGTTCCCAGCTGCTGCACCCCATCCGCCCCAGTCAAGCGGCCTGAATCCAACAGCCCAGGCAGCGTCCTGACATGAACAGGCCCGGACCTGCCCGTTCCCCAGGTGGCTACCTAATACATTGTTGTTTCGTTGCTGCGCGCACTGTGGCCGCACGTCACAGGTGTGGGAGGTTCCGGAGAGCGTGCACAAGCCAGGCACAGTGCTACACACAATAGGGTATCCACTCGACCAATCAACATATGGTGGCGGCTTCTTGTACCACATGTCTGATAGGTAGGTATGGTCATGTGCCATGAGGACGAGGGGAGGTGCCAAGACAGGCACCACTGCTTGGTGGCTGGCGTGTTGTACCTGCACACCAGCCTGGTCAGGTTCGATGTTCATGTGTGCCTGTTGGAACATGACATCAGGCAGCATCGGTGCTGCTGCCAGGGCTTGAACACAGTAACTCATAATGTACTACTGCCACTTGCAGGCGTGTTGCTCTGGGGCTGGTGGTTGGTCTGGACTACTCCAATCCCTACTTGTCACCCTTCCAGGAGTTCCAGCGGTAAGGGGGCTGTAAACGTCAGCACTGTGGACATGGGCACAATACTTCAATGCTGCTTGCAGTAGAGGCTTGCACCGCATTTGCACCTTTCTGTGCCCAGTGTGGGTCATGGCCATGCCTATGCATTTTAGTCCCACCCACCCATCTCTTGCATGGCTCGACAACCATCCAGCTCCGCACCCCACCTCACATCCGCCCATCATGGCACGGCATATAAAACTGCAGCCTCCGCCCAAACCCTGCAGGTGGAAGCAGCACCCGTTGATCCGCGCGCACATTGAGGGCGGTACATGTGTGCAGTACGGTGCACGCGCGCTGAACGAGGGTGGCTTCCAGTCCATCCCCAAGCTCACATTTCCTGGCGGTGCGCTCACGGGCTGCAGCGCGGGCTTCCTCAATGTGCCCAAGATCAAGGTGAAGCAGCAGCTCCGCCCTGCCTCTGTTTTGTACCTGTCAGTGCAGCTTCATACTCAGTACACCCGGGAAAAGGGCGTACAAGATGTATGGGCGCACAGCAGCTGGGATGGGGACCTCCTACATCCGATGGCAAACATCAACACCAGCGACGTGTCATGGGGACCATACAGGCCCTGCCACGTACACCTGCGAGGTACACCTGCATGTCCCCATTTTGATGGGTACGCGCCTGATTGACACAGAGCGGCTTTCTTGCATGTCATGCTCAGGGCACGCACACGGCCATGATGACAGGCATGCTGGCGGGCGAGGCCTCATTCCGTGTGCTGACTGAAGAAGAGCACAAGAAGAAGACGGGGCCGGTGGACCTCAAGACGTATGAGAGTGCTCTGAAGGTGTGTGATCTTGTAGAAAATTACGAATGGTATGGTGCATGCTGGCACACTGAACGCCACCAAGGCAACAAAGAAGTGAGGGTATTGCAATTCAGGGTTCTCCATGTCAGCTGTGCCCATACCTGTGCAGCTGGCAGCTGCGACGCGCTCTCATGTGTTGGCCTATCGCTGTGTGCGCCACAGGTGTCATGGGTGTGGCCCGAGCTACAGGCCGTGCGCAACGTGCGGCCAGGGTTTGCAGCGGGCCTGCTTCCGGGCCTGGTGCACGCTGCAATTGACCAATACATCCTGCGCGGCAAGGCGTGGTGGACGCTGCACACGCGGTGCGGCTGGCCTCACGCGGTGACCCTGTTACTTTCAGATGCAGGGTAGCATGCGTGATGAAGCACCTTGGGGCTGCCGTGCTGCATCCCCTCTTGGTGCCTGTGGGCACGCTGGGATCTGCATGCCCATCACCACCAGACTACTGAAGAACGCTGCCCCGCTTCAGTAGTCATCATGGTATGCTGACTGCCAATGGCCTACTTGATGTTTGTCCTGCAGCAAGCCAGACCATGAGCACCTAGTGCCAGCCGCACAAGCCACACCAATCGAGTATCCCAAGCCAGACGGAAAGATCACGTTTGACATCTCCACCTCACTGTACCGCAGTGGTGCGTCACACCAGTGTTATGTGCTAGTTGTACCATTCTGCACTGCTACCGTCATGTGCTACCCCCAAATTTGCCCCAACATGTGTGTGGCACTGCATTGGCATGCCAAGTCAATGACGTGTGTTTGGTATCCCTGCCAATGTAGCACTTGCTCGGCCATGCCACACGTGCTGGTCAGTCTGCACCGCATGTTTGAAAGTGTTTGGGCGCGCTGCTGGCGCAGGCACGAACCATGAGCACGACCAGCCGCCCCATCTGAAGCTGAAAGACCCAGGAGTGCCAGAGTTCATGAACGAGCCGCACTACGCGGGCCCAGAAGGCCGCTACTGCCCCGCAGGTACGGCCTGGTGCAGCCTCTGGCTGTCTGTCATGGCCGGGGTTTGGGGAATGGAAGGAGTGAGGTGTGCTAGCTAGGCAAGTACAGTGAGGCCACACAGCATGAATGCAAGGTATCGTATAGTATGTGTACCAGCAGCTGCAGTACCATTGCGTTCGCTAAGATACAGGTTGTTGTCCATCACAGCATTGTCATGATGGGCTTACAACTGTGGATGTGTGCACGGGGCAGCGTGGCGTGCACATGAGGCGGCGTGCGGCAGGTTGTTGGAGGTTAGGGTTTAGCGTTTAGGGTTTAGGTCGCTTTTCCATGACCGCCAACCTCATCCAGCTCCCCATGGCTGCCCCCCAGGTGTATATGAGTACCAGGCAGATGAGCACGGGCGCAAGCGTCTGCAGATCAATGCGCAGAACTGCTTGCATTGCAAGGTGCGAACAGACACCTTTGTGATGAAGTGCACCACATGTGTTGTTGCGTGCCGGCAGCACTCAGCGCGGCTGACTCCACAAAGACTGTTTAACTCCCAAACATCCACCGCGGCATCATTCTCGCTCTGGCTGGGCCCTGCCGCTGGCACTTAAGGTGTTTCCCTCATTACGCTGTCTGATGCGTTCACACACTTATGGGATAATTACATAGCTGACAGGTCGTGATGCTTGATATAATACCAGTCTGCTCTGCGATCATGGCTGCTGCTGGCTGCAGGCTTGTGACATCAAGGACCCTACCCAGAACATCAAGTGGACTGTACCAGAGGGTGGGGGTGGACCCAACTACACAGTCATGTAATGTGTACCGGCAGCGATCAGGGGTACAAACGAGAGCAGTTTCAGCCACTTTGTGGTTGCTGTCGCAAGAGGGGAGGATTCATGGGATGAGGGAGTTTAGCAGCCCGCGATGTGCCGGCTGAACAGTGCACCACGGTGCGACGACACTGCATAATGACTGTTGCTGTTGGGCTGTGTCAGCATCTGTTGCAGGGCTCCTGTGTTGTAGCCAGAGGGCTGACAGTGTGCCAGCTGGCCCCAAACCACCTCTGTGAAGCAAGCGTGCATGAACATGATGCAACCTCACTCCTGCAGATGTGTTGAAAGACAGTTCTGCTCACATCATCACGGCGGGCTTGCCACTCCGTACCTCAGCAGAGATTCAAAGCTCGTTATCTTTGGTGGATTGATCAGTGACAATCAGAGTTGCTCCAACTTTTTTCATCGCAGAGCACGGCAGCTGCAAAAGCAGCATACTGTAAATGTTGTCTCAACGGGCGCTGTCTTCCTACACTGCATCGGCCAGCACCACAAGCGTGAAGCCCTTGCACTGGCACTCTGGCAGGAATCAACCCAGCCGCCAGTGCCGTAATGCTATTATCACGTCTGCAGCCGAGGTTGGTCAGCAGCGGAAAACAAGAACCAGTGCAGACCTGAACGACCCAGCACAGATTGGAGCAACAGGGACCGCATCAGTGAAAGTGAAGGTACGAAGTAAGCGGCAAGCTTCCGTCTGGCATGAGCGTGGTGTGGGATTCCACATTTTGCATGTGGCGAAAGTCGTTGCATGCTATTTGGCACATGTGCCACAATGCACCAGCGGCAGGGCAATGCACCCATACTCAGAAACCTATGCGCATGGCATGGGCTTTGCTCGCACGCCCAGCGTCACGCCAGAACTGTGTTGCAGCATCTGGCCGCCCCATGACATCACCCTGCCTTGCATGGCCAGTATGAATCATTCATCGTCTGTCTGCCAGACAAGTGCTCCTGCAGGATAACTGTATCTCGTTGTTCCCGTCTTTTTACGACTTGATTCACCTTGTGTGGTCGCTGTGGTGCAGAACTTCCCTTCGCCAGTGTCGCTCACAAACTACATGCTACTACCAGTGGAGCAGTACTTTGTTCTGGACCCATCACAGGTGGGTGCAGCATATCTGCCTTTGAGATGTGAAGTTCAGCTGTTGGTTGGCTGCAGATTTCTCAAGCTGTTGGTTGCCGACATGACATGGGTGCACTGCCTGTGTGTGTGTGCAAACACCGTTGTTGAGAGACACAGCACGGCTTGCATGCATCACAGCATGCTGGCAGTCACCGCCTGCATGGCGCTTGTGGTCAGCGTTTTGTACCTGGCACATGATATTCTTACATGCAAACTTGCTGATTCCAGATCAAGCACCTGGGTGGCAACCGATTCTTGCTGTTTGTGCCTCGCATCAACGTGCGTGGGAGCATAACCTGCCCCTGCTTGGCCCTGTCCATGCTGTGCCATGATGTGCTGTTTGGCATCTGTGAAATCGCATGACTTGCTGTGCATCCTAGTCCTTGATGTACATGTTGTGTCATTTCCTGGTGCCACACACGCCTGACCATCCTGGTCCGGTTGGGCGGCACACTGTGAGCAGTTCCTTCAAACCCTCACCAGACTGGTGTATGTATATGTGTGTTGAATGCTCAGATTCTCAACGTATGGCTAGAGCCCGAGGTGGAGGTGGTGGTGACCACAGTATCTGGGCCATCCCCCAAGGTCGTGCTGCAGGCTGAGAATGCGCGCATCAAGTGAGTTGTGGGAGGGCCGGAGCAGGAGCCCTTCTTGGCGGGCGAAGGGTGCAAGGGAATAACCACTTCCTGAGCCACATTGGGATGCAGCGCTGTGGGGTGTTGAACAATCCGTGGCTTGGACCAGCTGCACTTGCACGACAATGCTCAATCCTGCATGAATTCCTCCTGCATGATTCACTTCTGCATGCCATGGTGCATGGATGGGAGTTTGGGCTTCTGGCAGGGAGGCGGACAGAGCTGTACCCGATGCAAGTTGTTGCACTTCCGCTTCAGGCCGCAAGCTGCACAGGCATGGGCAAGGTTGATGACCGATTATTTGTGAACGTTGTGAGCCAGCTGTGATGCCTGCAACTGGCGCGATGCAGGGGCAGCGAGCTGATTGAGAACCTGAAGCTGGACTCGCGGTTCTGTATGCAATTCAAGACTGAGCTGCAGTGGACGTCAGGGCCGGCGGGGCTCAGGTGTGTGGCTGAGGTACTGCTATTTGTTGTTGGGTTACAACCACGGGTGTGGGTTGTTCTAAGGTGGGGGTGCGCGTGGCGCAGCATCAAGGTGCATGCATGTGCACTGAAGGCTGGGGGCTTAGTACATCCAACTCCAATTGCGTCCAAGTGTGGCATGTGGTGTGTGCTCCGCGTGCGTTGCACTGTGCTGCTGCGTGCTACACCACACAGTCTCAGGTGCTACATCACACAGCCTCGCTGCCTTTCATGTTACCCTACTGGACTGCACCCTGCTTGACGGTGGTGTATGCCTTTATCCATACCTCTGTGACCCGTGTGCCCCACCCATGCCACTGCGCAGCTCTGTGGCCAGCGGCACATCATTTGATGGCAGCGAGGGCATGGGCGAGGGTGAGATCCGTGGGGCTGCGCAGCTGGACGTGTGGTGCGAGGTCATCCCGCCTTTCAACCTCATGCCGCGCGAGGTGCTGCAGGTGAGGCGTGGGGTTGAAGGCATGCGCGTGCACGCTTCTGTGCCGGGAGCTGTGCTACTCTCAGCTGTGTTTGCAGGGGTCTTTGACTGGAGAAGGCGCAGCCTGTGGCTGTGTGGGGTTAGGGTGTGGGTGCATGTGGCTGGGGCGATCTGACGGCATGAGCCCTCAATTATATCTTGAGCCTTCAGATCCAACCTGGGGAATCTGAGAATTTCCTGAGCCAGGATTTCTGGGTAGCGTAGTGTTTGGGGCACAGGGTCTTGATGTGCTGCGTCCCTGCTTGAACACCGGCATCGGGGTGATGCTACGTGTGGCCCCTGTTTGGGCTGGCCAATCCAACCGCAGGGGTCATGTAACGTGGTGATGCATGGGCTGGTGTCCACCCTGCTGCCCCTCTTCATGCGCAAGCTTGGGGACGACTACCAGAAGTGGGCGGCAGACGGAACATACCGCATGCAGCGCGCATCGCGCAAGGTGCCGCTGTCATGAGCTGCTGTTTGCGCTGCATGCTGATACATGTAAGGGAGGTGGGGATGGGGATGCAGGAGCATGAGGAACGGTGCGCGTGGGGCACTGCTTCCTGAGCTTGGGGCACATGTGCAACACGGTCGGAGCGTGCCGCCTCTGTGCGATGGGGGAAGGCCGTAAGGGCGAGCGGTTGCATGGTTTATATTGGGCGAACTGTGTGCCTGAGAAGCGGCAAGGGTTGCAGGGCTGAAATGGGGTGGGCGGAGCAGCTGGGGCAAGCAGGCTGCTTGGTTGGCCTTGACGACGTGCTGCTTCGGCCCTGCTTGATTGGTACGGGCTGCAAGGACTTTAGCAGTGGGCGCAGACGCGACGCAAGGGATTGGTGCATGAAGAGTGGTGTTATGCGTGCTGCTGGGTGCATTCAAAGCGCGGGATACCTGATAACACCCATGTGATGGGAGAGCCGGGGGTGGGCAGATGGGCTGGCTGGCTGAACCTGGCTGAACCTGAACTCACTGTGGCTGCCTGCTACACGCATTAAACACACCCTGCCACACCACATCGTGCGCACGTGCACCTGCATCAGGTACTGCAACACAATGGCGCTGCACAGTAGAAGCATCGCAGGCAACCGGCACAGCACTTGAATAGGCGCGATCCAGAGCCAACACACCCGCACGGTTTCTGCGCTGCCAGGCGGTTTCTGCGTTGCAGGTGGTGTGCATGCATTGGTATACGCGCAAGCACATGCAAGACAGCCCAATGCATTGGCACCCAAGCAGCGCTGCATAGCAATGTGCGTTGTTGGTGTGCGTAGCGCATGCGGCAGAAGCCATGCAGGCTGTTGCCACCTGCTTTGCACTGCAGGCTGTAGGCTGAACATAGCCATTTGATGTGGATTGGGTGCTTGGGCAGGATATGTGCCATTCTGTATGGGCAGAGCAGGCATCGTCTTAATTTTGTCCATGCAATGTACTCTGTGTGTTCTTTTGGACGGTCCTTGAGCATGGCTGTTGCTTTCAGCGCATTGGAACGTACCATCTGACTTGCACGCCTTGCAGCAGTAGGAGGCAATAGAGGTGTAGTGAGATGTACACTCGTGGAAACAGATGCGCGAGTTTGCTGCAGCGCTATCAGCTTTGTGCACCCTGAGCAGTATCAGGGTGCTTGTGCTTGGTGTTGATGTGTTCTGCACATGTTTGGCCCTTTCTTGTAGGCGCACTGTGCTGTGCCTGTGGCTGGGCTGTGGCTCGCTTGTGGCTGGGCCCAGCTCCCATTTGTTTCGCCTGTAGGTTCAGCTGCCGTACCCTTTGGTGTGTTGTTGTCATGCTCACAATCTGTGGATGAACCACAGCAATTATGATGATGGACGTTCCAGTCTCCTAGGGTTGCACTGGCACATTTTGATGCTCAATGTTATGTGAAGCCATTGCTTGCTGGAGTTTTGGCCAGACGGTGCAGCAGTACCTGCAGGGCTAGATATTTGTGTAACATACGCCACGTAATAGCAATGGCGACGTAGCTGCGCATATTGCAGGATAGGCTGGATGCGAGCGCTACTTGCTCCGTTGTGTCCGACTTCCTCAACGATCAGGTACGGGAGGCTTTTACACATACCCTGGGGCTGCACAGCACAGCTCGGACGCGTTCAGGGACTGCTCCTATGTCTTATCCTTCTTCACATCTGGATGCACGACAGCCAGCGACTGCCGAGCCCAGCTTATTACAGCCGGCTCTAGCCTAAGCAGTCACGTGCTGCCCATACATCGTGTAGAATGTGCTGCTCCAGGCACGCACGGCATCAAGTGCAGCAGGTACTCTTCGCAGCTCTTCTCGCCGCAACATGAGGCACCGCCCGAGCAGATTCGCGCCTTGCTTGCCGGCCCCCACACCCCACACCTTGTCCCCATGTCGAGGCAGGCATTCCACCAGGACGGCATCCCCAGTACTGAGCAGTGCATCCCTTGCAGCTGGGTGGGCATCACTGAACTTGGCCCTCAGCCCAGCCAGCACTGTGGCAACGCGCATGCCGCCTGCCTCCCACACAGAAAGCTGTTCAGAGGTCATGCGGAACTTGGTGCGCCCTGCCCGCTTGGCCTTCCTGGGACACGGCTCACAGCGGATGGCTGCAACACAGGCGGACCCTGCCCCGCACATGGCGGCCTTAGTAGCCTGGAAGAAGCCCTCCACTGCGAGGAAGCACAGTGCATCAGCGCTGAACAAGTGCAACACGAACACTGTGGGCCTTGTCATATCCATCTCAAACACGCAACGTGCCTTGCATGCCATGCTTGTGGCTGAACAGCTGTGCACGCACATGCACCCAGTTCCTCGCCTCACCATGATGAAAGTCTTCGAGAGGTGTGGTGCTAGTGGCTGGGGTGCCATCAGGCAGAAACAGCGGCCGGACCTGCAGCTTCTCATCAGCTGCACAGGGTCGTGCAAGCATGCATGCACGCACTGCACCACTTTGAACAACCCACAGTCAATGCTGTGTGGCAGCCAAGCGCGCACCCTGACCGTGCTATCGGACCTGGCATGGAGAAGTTCGAAAGCATGGCCAGCTGTGCGTCACGCGCAGATGACGAGCACAGCAGCATGGGGCAGCCCAGGCTCTCCTCGCACCAAACCAAGGCCTTGTTGACGGGCCCAGCGATGGATTCTTCACTCAACAGCATGGCAAGTGCTACATCACGGCCAACATGCTGCAGGCCTGCTGGGCATGGGTGAACGCTGCTGACAGCTTGCTGCTGACCAGGTCCTCTACTGTTGACAGCAGCCTGTAAGACATCATCAGCATTTGATAAGCACCCCTCTACTGCTCGTCTACGCTTAGCCATTTCCTACCCGACGGTATCCCTATATCCAACTGCACCGCGAGAACAGCCGAACAGGGCCAGTTGATTACTCACATTCGTGAGTTTGGTACTGTTATGAGCCCAGTGGTTACATGGTGGTTACAAGGTCCTCGTTTCTTCAACCAGCCCGCTTGCAGATCCTCTCGTGCATGCGACCACATAATGCAGCAAAAGGTGGCACTGTCCGTTGGCTAATGGTTTGTTCCAACCGAGATGGATGGACACAGCGCCGGTACTACATTGACGAAAAAGTTGAAGTGCGGCTATGTGCAACTGAAGCTGGTACAGGATCCTGCATAGCTAGCCGCAAGCAAGCAGGTACAGATGACAGATGCCATAACCGGCAAGCTAAACGTGCGCTACAAATGAGCTTGTTATTTGTAATTTAATTCGTTTCTGATTCTCTGGGCGATTTTACACCAGTTTCTTGATCTGGGCGCCGCTGCACGTGCTGGCTGTAGTCCGTGAGCAAACCATCCACCAACTAGGCACAACACAAACGTATCGGTGTAAGGAACAGCAGCTGCTCATCCTACTTAATCCTCAAACCAGTAAAAAAGGGTCGTTGGAGGAATTCGGTGTTGCGCTTTGGTGTGCTCCAAAAACACCCTTTGATAATCAGGCTAGTAAATTAAAGCTGGCGTTCCTCTGAACGCCAAGCTGTCGTCTTGTGAGCTCAACAAGCGGTGCCAGCGCCTGCGACAGTCCGTGGTGTAGTCTGTGCAGCTAAGGTGCGGCTTGTAGCGACAGTAGGGATTTCTAACAGCCATTTCTGCGCCTGGTTGAGGGTTTTGCCGACTAAGCAAGTTTGGGCGCTCCCTGACAGGCAGAATGACGATGTATCGCGTACCAACGGGCCTGCGCCCCATACCAAACAGGTAGAGCTGCTGTAAAGATGCTTGTGCAGCTAAATATCCGGTGCAACAATTAACTGCATAGAGCGCGCCATGAAAAGCTGTTCGCTACTCTCTGTAGCCTGCCTGTGCTCGGTAGTCGTATGAGATGGTGCATGGTGGGAATGTGGACGGGCCAATGGGCCTGCATGGGCTACCTGCATGGCTCACATGGGCCCCACAATGCATAGATGTATCTGCCAAGCTGCATGTCGGCACAGCTCGAGATTCACTCCAGGCTCTGAAACTGTTGAACATGATGTCATCACACTGCGCTCGCAGAGTCGCAGCATTTGCGACCCCAAGCCCTGCTGCTGGCCGGCCCGTCCGCTGCTTGCGTGCACCTGCCACAGCTGCGATCAGCCACCCAGGAGGTGCGGTATCCCATTGATACATGCTCATGTTGTGAAGGCGTTGCGCGTTTCCTCTGTTGAACACCACTCAAAGGCACCTGCCTCTTTGATTGCTGCGCAGCTCACTTGAACGGTGTGCACTCGAGCAATGGTAATGGTGTGCACCACCTGCCCCTCCACAACGGCAACGGCAACGGCAACAGTGCCCAATCAAACGGCTCACATCACAGCACCGCCGCCCCCGCTGCTCCAGCTGCTGCCGCCCCTGCAGACACCCTAGGCGGCGTGCCACTGGATGCTGCTGCAGCTCAGCAGGCACAGCGAGAGGCTGCCCTGCTAGAGGTGGCCACTGATGCACTGGCAACGTGGTGCGATGAGCACAGTGTGATGGGGTATGAGGCCACACTGGCGGCCAACACGGTGGGTGCCATGTTGCCATCATCGTCATCATCATGACACGCTGCCATGTTGTGATATCATAAACAGTGAGCTGCCTCCCGTGCCCGCGCTATTGTTTCATGTCTTGTTTGGGGTTTGCTGCTGTGCCGTGTGGGCTTCCCCAGCTAAGGCAGCGCTAGCACCAGAGATGGAGTGCGCTGCTGCACTGCCCCTTGCCACCTGCTGGTTACCTGTCACTGCCGGAAGGTGTGCCGTGCTGCACCCCAGCAGCTCGGGCCTTCTGGGCCAGGCAGCATCAGTGGTGACCGCGGCAGCAGCAGTAAAGCCCATGCTGAACCGGGCACGCGCACGCGTGGTGCAAGCTGGCTGGGAGGTCAGGCACCTGCCAGCACTGCTGCTGCATTCACAGCCGCTCAATGTGGACCTGCCGACTGCTGCTGTCCCACACACAGGAGGTGTTCAGCGTGGTGTGGGACGGGGATGCAAAGGCCAAGTCCGGCCCCTTCCCCATTGCTGGCACCGGCCTCATGCGTGGCGTGTGCCTCAAGGGCGACCGCGGGGCGCGCGCAGCAGGTGCGGGGCCTACACAACAGCAGCACCCTGAACCCTAAACCCTGAACCTTCAATCCCCTGTCCTGGTCTGGTCCCAACACAGGCCATGCGCCTGCCATGTGAATATCCTGCACCCCCACATCCGCCCCACCCCTTGCCCACCATCCCTGCCACAGCGACCAGCCACTGCAGATCGCACCAGCTGCACTGGGGCTGGGGCTGCGTCCGTCACACACCCATACTCTGTTTGAACTGCGTCTCCATCACAAGCACCTCACTCTTTCGTCCCACTGTGCAGTGCTGGCTATTGCTGTGGCCCTGCACGCTGGCCCCGGGGGTGTGGGCCCAGCACCCACCGACGGCCTCATCGCCCACTGGGCAGTGTGCAAAGGGCCGGGCCAGACGTGGAAGCCACCCCCACCCGGCTGGTACACGTACCCAGACAAGTCGTATGATGCAGGTGGGTAGGTGGGGCCCTACGGGTGCTAGGTAGCCTGGGGAGGTCCTGCCTGTGGGCCGTCTATCACCACGCCCACTGCTCTTGATGTGCTGCGTGCCTGCTGCATCACGCCATCCCCGTCATCAGGTATCAGGAGCTCATCTGTGCATGACGCAAATCACGGGGCCATAGATCCTGGTGCACTGCCGCACATGCACACATGTGCGCGTGTGTCACTGGGTGTCGTACTGCGCAGGCGGTGGTGCGTGGCAGACCCCCATGGACGGCATCCTCACGCCCGGGGGGATGGCATCTCATGTGATGGTGCTGCAGCTGAGCCTGACGGACACAGTGGGGCGGTCAGGTGCGAGGCCCCGTTGACATGGATGACTGCTTCTGCTTCTATCTTTGGATGGCTGTGACGCTGCTGTTGTACTGCTATGACACATGTAGTGGCTGCGGGCTGCAGCAGCGAAGCCTCATCCAGGTGCCAGTGGTTTGTTCTTGCAGGTGGGGTGCCTATCGTCTTCAAGACAGCAGGCAACATGTGGCTCAAGTACTTCGGCAAGAACTGGGAGAGGCCATGGGATGGCTTCCTCAACACTGGTGGGTGCCTGCTGATGGGGTGTCAGCGGCTTCTGGTGCGACAGCTGGGCAATATAGGCACTTTCTAAGTCTGCTTCCAGTCCGGGGATGCATGTCATCTGGTGCCGTCCCCTGCGCATGCTCATGAGTATAGCGCACAGCTGGCATAACGCCCCAGTCAGGTGTGGCCGTCCATTTCCGGCGTCTGGCACTCTTGCTCATGGCCCCCGCAGCTACCTTTGATCCCTCATGAGATCAGTTCCCCTTTGTTTCCTTCATTCAACCCGCGATCACCCGTGGCCCCCCACCCCACCCGCTCCTTGTTGTGCTTGCAGCCTCCCTGCCTGCCATGGAGGCCACCGGCTTCAACCCCAACCCTCATGGTGCACACCCGCCGGCCCCCGCTCAGTCCCAGCACCACGGAGGGGACCACAGCGATAGCGATGGCGGCAGCAATGGCAACGGCAGCCTGGTGCACACCACCATCCCCTGGATCCCTGACGCCTCCATGTCCTCCATCGATGACGAGGAGCATGAGCACCACGGCAGCAGCGGCAACGGGAAGGGCGCGCGCTCCTCGGGGAGCGGCCGGCGCGCATGTGGCACGTCGCCCGGCCTGGGGGTCACTGTCGCCCCACCTGCTGTGACGGTGGGCAGTGAGACGTTCCCCGCCGACATGCTCGAGTGGTTCATCGCCGCGCGCTTCGAGCACGCGTCGGGCCCCGAGGTGCTGGAGGCCCTGGCGGTGGGTGCCCCCGGCATGAGCTCCACGCAGCGCGCGGCCTGGGGCCGGCCGTGTGGCTGGGTGGTGGACGCGGTCGTGTCACGCGAGGGCGGGGCCCAGCGCTCACTGATGCACAGGTTCGACTCGGCCGCTGAGCTGGTGCGGCAGGTGGGAGGGGTGGCGGACGCGGGGGAGCGTGCGAGTGCGCTGTCAGGCGTGGTCGCGTGGCTGCGCCTGTCGGCGGCGCGCCTGCTGGTGTGGAACCGCAACTACAACGTGAAGCCGCGGGAGATCTCTGCCGCCCAGGACCGGCTGTGCGCCGCCCTGGCTAACCTGCACGAGAAGGCCGTGGGGGAGGAGCAGTCCCTGGTGCGCACCGCGCTGGCGGCTGTTGGCCGTGGGGGCGCGGGCGACGTGGGGCAGCGTGTGAGGGATGAGATCCTGGAGGTGCAGCAAAGGTGAGCCACATGTCATGCTGCATGTACTGCGTCTTGCAATGCTGGCTGTACTGCTGCGCACCGTCCTGCCGGCACCGCGCTGTGATGCATGGGGTGTACTGCAGCCGCTGCGGTACGCGCACCGCTCCCTGCAAACTTCCTGCAACGCCGCAGCATGCCAGTCGGCTGCTTCGGCCGCCATGGACCCTCAGCCAGCTCCCCATGCTGCATCCCAGCATTGTTTGTGTCCAGTGGTTCCCACTGGGTCTGCTTCATCATCAACCCATACCCTCTGTCGACGTGTACTGCGCATACTATTTGCGCCCCCCAGGAACGGCACCAAGGGCGGCATGATGGAGGAGTGGCACCAGAAGCTGCACAACAACACGTCCCCCGACGACGTCGTCATCTGCGAGGCCCTGCTGCGCTACCTTGGCTCAGGGCTGGACATCCGCGCGTACTGGGGCCACCTGCAGTCGCGCGGCATCACGGCGGCGCGGCTCGCGTCGTACGACCGCGCCATCCGGTCGGAGCCGCGCTTCACGCGCAGCCAGGTGCCGGGCCTCACGCGTGACCTCACCGCGTACCTCTCCACCCTGCGGTACGTCATGGGGTGCGGTACGAACGTGTGATTTATGTAGTGCTCTGTGGGGGGTGCATAGTGATGTGCGGTACGAACGTGTGATGATGTAGTGCTCTGTGGGGGGTACATAGTGTTGCGCGGTACGACCGCGTGATGATGTAGTGCTGTGTGAGGTGCCGCAGCATCGGGGGTTTAACCGCGCAATGCCGTGTAATGAGGAATGATGTGTGGGGTGCCGTCCTGCGGGGTGTGGCACTGGTCTGCTGTGTGTGGTATTGTACTGCTGTACGGTACCATATTGTACTGCTGCATGGCAGTGCAGCCCTGTGTTGCTGTCCTGCTTGCTTCACTGTGTGGTCGTGCTGCATGGACCATATGCAACGCTGGCCTGCACGACTTTTAAGGTGGTCACTGGTCCTGCTTACCACCCCCCTATCCTTAATTCAGCAAACTAGCCCTGTCGCCATATGCCTGCACCCTTCTGCTGGTGACATGTGTGGTACGTGTGGCATGCGTGCAGTGCGGTGCATGACGGCACTGACCTGGCCTCTGCAGCCAACAATGTGATGGGGTACCACACAAAGGGCATGAAGGGCAACAAGGACATCACTGTGGAACCTGTACCAGGTATGTGGTGCAGCTTGACGGGCATATTATATGCAACAACCCATGTTATGAGAAGAGTCCTGCACTGCGTGTACCTGCTACCGCGGGAGCATGTTGCCATGAGCTGTGGGAGAGCTATCAACACCGTGGATCAACGCGGGAAGCATATGTCGTTGGTGCAGGAAGGTGCAGGATCTGCCTGCAGCATGCGAAGGGGCACACTGGCCTGGTCCCTGAGCCTTCTATCACATGTATTCCGTCACACATCTTGAAATGTGTGTGCGCATCCACAGGTGTGGCCAGCAATGAGCTTGCACGGCTGGTGGCAGCTGCTATGTACATGCAGCAGGCGCTCAACGCGCCCCCAGTGGCTGTGGAGGGTCAGGCGGTGGTGGGCGAGGGTGGGCTAACAACACACCGCGGCCCCCTGCCCACTGGCTTACCAGGTGCGGCGCGGATGGGGGGGGTTCGGCATGAACCATTCATACTTGCTTGGGGTGTGCAGCAAGGTCCAGCCGCCTTCTTGGTGCGCTGCCGGCACTTCATGCTGCACTGCTCACGCTTGAATCAAAATCAGCCACACTTGTGTGCCGCTGCATGCGCCTGTCTGCATGGCGGGGCCGCCTGGACCTGGCACCAAAGACTACAGCTTTTGTGCGTTGTGCCCGACGTTGAACCTCCCTGCCCCTCTTGCCCACTCACCTCACCCCTGCCCAGACACCCCATACCTGCCCACATGGGCGTGCGGGGCGTGGTTGGGCAGCCCCCACAGTGACGCCCCACACCGGCTAACTGCGTGACATATGTGTATGACATGACTCATACCCCGCCGCCCCCCAGGTGTGGAGCTCCTGCTGCAGCTCCTTAACAGTGCGCGGCTGGCGCTGCGGCCCGCGATCCAGGGCGGCCAGCGCGCGTGTGGCGGCCGGCTGGCGGACGTGCTCTTCCTGGACTTGGCGCTGGAGGGGGCGGCGCGCACAGCTCTGGAGGGAGCCATGGGGCAGCTGCGCACACTGGCGGCCCGGGTCACGCAGGCGTCAGCCCAAGAGGCCGGCGGTGCCAGGGGCAGCAGCAGCAGCGACGGCGCCGGGGATGTGACGGTGACGGAGTCTGGGCTGCGCACCCTGCTGGCCATTGCGTGCCTGTCCCTGGAGGGCGCTGCGCTGTCTGCCTCCCCCAATGATGAGCTGGTGGCGTCCCTGAAGTGGCTGCGGCGCGTGGGCGGCCAGGAGATGGCGGGCATGCCGCTGAGAGACCGCGCGATGCAGGTGGGTGTGCTGGGGGTGGGTGGGATGTGGTTGGCTGGCTGGTGGCCAGCTTGGTTGGTATGTTTTGGGATTCGGCGGATGGGAGGGTGGGACATCTAGGTCGTGCGGGTGAGGTGTGCGGCATTTGTCAGTTGCTGTGTTACGTGTAGGCAATGCAGGCGGTGGCTAAACTCTTGTCGTCTATCCAAAACCAGCATGAGATTAGCATGAGATGGATCGTCCCACATGTGCCGGGCGTCCAAACACGAACGCAACCGCATCCACCTCCCCTACACCCTAAACCCTAAACCCTAACCCTACACGCCCTCAGGCGCTGGCCGGCGTGGAGCGAGCCAAGCGCGCGGTGGGCGAGGCGGCCGCCGCACTGGTGGCAGGCGTGCAGCCGACCGCGGCCGTGCTGGGCCCGCGCCTGGGCCTGGAGCCCCACACCCAGGGCGTGGTCACTCTGAGTGAGGAGGTGGTGCGCGGCACAGCAGCTGCCCCCCTGGCCCAGGTGCTGGGTGTGCTGGAGCCGTGCCTGCGGCTCGTGTCCGGGGGCAGCGAGTGGCAGGTGGTGAGCCGCGGCAAGGCCGGGGACGAGCGGCACGGCGTGCAGGTGAGGGCTCCGGCTGTGGGAGGTGCATGTGGGCTGCCACCACTGCTCAATGCCGTGGTCTGTCCTGTCGCCGCTGTGCCACCACACCATGCGCCTGTGGTACGCTGCCTCCCCACTACATATCCACGCTACATATCCAAGTACAGTAAACCCTGAAAGTTGACAGGAAGTGTGACGGTGTGACTCGCCGTGCTGTACTGCTCACTTGTGTGCGGCTGTCGTGTGTGCCGTGGCACAGGGCCTGGTGCACGTGGAGGGGGCCTTGGCGGACGTACAGTACAACACGTACCATCAGCCCACCGTGCTGGTGGTGGATGTGATTGCGGGGCACGAGGAGGTGCCTGAGGGGTGTGTGGCCGTGCTCAGCGCGTCAGGCCAGTGCCCGGACATGCTGTCTCACAGCGCGGTGCGCGCGCGCAACATGAACGTCACGCTGGCGGCCTGCCACTCGCCGCAGGTGGGGGTTGGTGGGTTGGTTGGTGGTGTCAGGTGGTGGGTGGGTGGGTGGGTCGGTTGAGTGAGTGCAAACGCTGAGTATGTTTGTGGGTGCCTTCATGCCCTGCGCATCATCATGTGATGTCTCCATTGTTTAAGCCCCATGCAGCCTTGCACTGGCTCGCCTAACCCACACTGCTGCGAAGTACATCTCATGCCTTGTTGCCTGACAGCCGCTTGCTGCCTGTCTGACACCTGCATGCCGTGCGTCTGGCTGCCAGGTGGGCGAGGGGCTGCGGAAGCTGGCAGGTGCCAAGGTGGTTGTCCAGCTCACTGGGCAGGACATCAAGGTCTCACGGGTGTGAGGCATGAGGGTCACACACTTCCCTGGGACTCTTGTGTGTTGAGGAGGGCATCATGCCAATGCGTGAGGGCATGCAAAGCATGACCCACCGATGAGTGACATCTCCCAGATCAGGCTGGACGTGGCCTCACGAGACTTGATCATTAAGCGCATGGCAACGGTCAGCTGGGGCCCAAAGGGTCCATTAGGCTGATGTTGATATCTCTGTCGTCGGATGCATGAATGTCAACATTGCACATTTCACAAGCCTGGCATCCCAGTGCATGTGCTGGAGCCTATCCTGCTCTCATGCATGCTCTGGTGTGTTGGTGTTCTGCGTGCTTGTTGCTTGCCGTGCGAAGCATTCCTTGCTGTATGTCTAATGCACAGCTGGGACCGACCGCCGTGACCAGTACATGGTTGCTTGTTCCTATTTTAGTGAATGGAGACTGCCACCGAGATGAGCCAAAGCCAGCAGGGTGTATTGGGCCATTGAAGCACAAATGGCCTGCCGTGCTGCTGTGTTGGATTGCATGCACATGTCGCGCATGACGTGAGTCATGTTGGTTGCCCTGGACGTTACCGCTTCAAACCAACAGGTTTGCGCTAGAGAGGGGTGCAGTTATGTCTGTTTTCAGTTGTTCGCACTCCACCTCTTCTTGCACCACTGTATTTCTGGACGAGGATGTGTATGCCTTAGGTTGGTGTGCCAGGGTTGGCAAGCAAAGTCCTATTTTATTGCATGCCGTTGGGTTGATTCACTAAAATGTATTGTTTGTGGTAATCTGTGGATGTGCGTTCCATGAGATCATGAGTCTCTGCAGTTAGGTGTTAGTTGCACCTTTCTTTTGCACCGACCTGCCCTGTGCTGGCCTGCACACGTTCCTTGGGATATGGGAACATAGTGAGTGACTGTGCATGTATCTGGCGTGCAGAGACATCCGGCGTGCGGACAATATTGTGAAAATGGCTATAGGGGAGGCGTTGGATGTTGCTGCCTCTGTACTTTCTCCCATGGCACTGTTTTGATGTAGGGGACTGGTTGAAAGCACACTGTAAGATTTAGAGCTACAGGGCATCTGGAGCTCCCTTGAACCAGTGTTGTTGTTATTGTTACAGAAGCCGTTAGCACCAGTCACGGCCCTCTTGGTAGCAGTACATGAGCAGCGGGGTCTGCAAACAACGCGAATCTGGCACGCCCGGCTGTGCGTGCACCTGTCGCTGGCCTTTTCACAGATCATGCAACTGGCAGCGATGACACTTGGCCACTCAAGGTTATTGCAGGGTGTAGGCCGTTGTCGCATCGAGCGTTCACAAGACAGACTGGGACTATGCCAATTGTCAAGAACAAGTCCCATCAGGTGGCTCAGCAACAGGCCAGATCTTGACACCGGACAGCACCTTCATTGCACGACTGTGTGTTTGCCATGACCCAGTTGACCTGCGCACATGCACACACCCACCCCCTCAGACGCCCGCCACCGCCGCCCACGCCAGCCGCAGCAGCTTGAACAC
>QAXD01000013.1:369971-381368 GCA_004335575.1 Haematococcus sp. NG2 | reverse complement strand
GACCGCATGGCAGCAAAGCACTGCAAATGATGCTGCTGTGGGCTGTACTGCAGTGTACTGCCTTGTACTGCCTGGCGTGGTGCACACGCAGGTGCTTCCGCGGTTTGAAAGGGGCCGCACCCAGCCCCACGCTGGCGGCAGCTGCCAAGGAGGCAGAGCAAGGAGTGGTGGCAGCCGCCTCGTCATCCAGGGGCTGGAGATTGTGCCTGGCTTCTATGAGCATGTTCCCTTGTCGTACATGTGGGTGTTCTGAAGCATGTCCACATGCAACCAACATATCATGGAGAGGGATATGACGGCATGATCGTACATGACACACAGAGGGAGTGGCACAACAAACTTTGGCAGCCAAGCCACCAGACAGCAAGGCATGCATCAGGGCCCAGCAACACTCCTCCGTCCAGGTCTGCTTAGTTCTTCACGGTTGCTCGTTCTTTTTTCCGCAAGCAATGTCTACCTCTCTCCTAGCGCTCATTGCCTGACCCCTACACGTCTTCAGGTACTTTTTCACCAAGGCAGGTGGCCTGTCACTGTCAGCGTACAAGGAGAAGGACGGGACTGTGGCCGGTGTTCTGTCAGGGTTTGAAGAGTGAGTGGAGTGTGTTTCCCTGCTTTGTTTCCTGTGCAGCATTTGCCAGCTTGGGCCGCACACAATGTGCGTGCCTAAAACCTTCTGGCACAGTTGCGCTGTGTATGGGCAAGCTGGCTGCTGTGAAGGTGTTGCTTACATCATGCACCCCTAACATGATGTCCTTCTTCTTACTGAGGGCCCCTGCATTGACGCTCATGGCACACCACTTGCATCTCCGCTGGCAGATGGGTTCTTGAGCTGCCTGCGGTGTGACACCATGAACAATGTGATCGTCATTTGTCCCCTCCATTACTGCATCAGGATTTACCCTCCATTCGCTGCTGTGCACAGGACGTTGCCAGCGGATCAGCTGCGGGATGCACTGCGCAAGGAGCAGCCGCATGTAAGGCACATGCTGACGCCTTAAAGCAGCAGTATCCATTGCTCCTCCTGTGTGTGGTAGCATGTTCTGCTGTCTATGCCTGTGCTGCCGCCACCGTCATCAAAGCTAGCTGCTGACGGCCTGCACACGTAGACTCCTGTCCCCGCCTTTCACGCGTGCCTGGTTGTCACGGGTGCTTACCATTATCAATCTTATCACATGTTCCTTGTTGCTGTGACAGTGCGACTGCCACCCACCATCCCAATTCCAAACATATGAAGGATGTTGCTTGCTCATGCACACAGATCACCGATGAGGTGGCTGATCAGATCATCGCGCAGACGAGTGCAGAGGCAGGGCCTGGGTACAGTCTGCCGCGCATCACGCACGTGAGCCAGCTGCATGGGCCACGCTGTGTGCTGGTAGGGGACGCAGGGCACTCGGTCACGTCCAATCTCGGTCAGGTACGAAGCTGGTCTTCATTACACAATCATCTATACACATGAATCTCGCAGCTCATGCACCCATGAAGGGAGTGTTGTTCACGAATGTTGTTACACTACAGCATTTGCAAGCCTGTTTCCCATGACCTTGTGAGCCACGATGTGCTGGATGAGGGGGAGAGGGAGAAGGTGGGTTGAGGCACCGCCTGGGCATGCTTCATTACATCAGTGCCCCCGTGCCTCTGCCTGCGCCTGACCTGCTGTGCACAGGGCTGCAACGCGGCGCTGGAGTCGGCATGCGTGCTGGGGGAAGTGATCGACCAAGTCAGGGGCGACCTTGACAAGATTCCGTCTGCTTATACTGCGGCGCGGTTGACAGATGTCCACGCGCTGCAGCACTTGGAGCACATGAGCGTGAGTGGGAGTGTGGGGGGTGGGGTGGGTTCTGGCAGGTTGCGTTGAGCAGACCACTGGGTGCTGCGCTAGCAAGCGTGAAGTAGCTGTCTAGCGCTGCAGATGTTGCCTCACACGTGCAGGATGTGAGAGGCTTTGATCAGGGTCTAGGGTCTAGGGCTGAGAGGTTCGAGCTCAGGGGTCGAACGTATGAATGACTCTAGCAATGCAGCGCCTGGCCCACTCACCCGGGTGGAGCTTCTGACAGGTGGAATCAACGATTGCTTCAAGCACACTTGCTCAGCTCTTGTGTTTACTGGAGTTTGGACGCTTGCTCCTCTTGGCAACTGCAGGCCACAGCCAATGGCACCGTAGGTATCCCTGCCCTTGAGCGCCTCCGCGGCCAGCTGCTCATCCTTCCCACCTTCCTCCTCAGCAAAGCCCTTACACGGTGCGACCACCCACAGCTGCGCTTGGAGCACGGCTTAACTGCAACGCATGTGTATGCTGCAGGAGGCCCAGAGTCCCTCTCTTGTTGAAGTATGAGTCTGGAAGGGGTGCAACAGCTTGCAGCTTTCGTTGGCAGGTGTCATGATAACACTGCTGCTGATGAGCGCACTCACACCTTTGCCTCCACCTCATCACCTCCACTGCCTTCAGGCTGTTCCCTGCTACCTTCAAGGGCATTTACCTCATGGTGGCCCTGTCAAACTCTGCAGTACCGTACCGCCAGGTTGGTACCCAGTTGTACTGCCGGCACAGCATGGTGTACTGCAGATGCAGCAGCACTGACGGCACAGCAGTACAGCCGGTGCTCCCAGGGTAGCAGGCGTGCGTGTTTGGAGGGGTGCAGGTGGTCCGGCTACACATGGCATCCCACTTGGTCATGACGTGCATATGGCACATGCGCATTTTGCCCCCCAGGTGTTGGCCAACGTGCGGCTGCAGGCCGCTGCCACCTATGCCGTGCTGGCAGCACTTGTGGTGGGTGTGTTCAAGCTGCTGCGGCTGGCGTGGGCGGCGGTGGCGGGCGTCTGAGGGGGTGGGGTTTAGGGGTGCATTGCAGTTGCCTTTTTTGGGACGATGTGCGCTGATGTATATAGTGCACAACACACGTCCCTGGTGCCCTGGCGCCTGGCGCAATACTGATTAGTCGCCGGCAAGTTGGTTCATGGGAGTCCACATAGCTTGCAACCTGAGAGAGGAACTCCTGAGAAGGCTGGGAAAGGGTGTGTGGGATGCCACTGCTGGGGACGCAGGGTGGGCGAGCGGGCTGTGCTTGATGGGCATGGCTTGTTGTGCAGGAGAGTGTGGTGCGCTTTGCACCAGTTGCACTTGCATGGTCTTGCACTTTGTTGGAGTCATGTACATGATAAAGTATGGTACGTGTTGCACTACCAAGTGTTGCGTGTGCAATGAACATAAGGGGAGCGTGCATGAGTCAAGCGAGGACATCCAGTCAGGCACCAGTACAGGGCATTCAATGTTGCATCACCTCCTTGGTTTTCCTGCAGCAACAACGTGCAGTTAGGTCGTGTGTTTTGAGCTGCCGCATTGCATGGGTGCTTGAGAGTCTCGCAATGAAGGGTAGATGGAAGCGGGCTGGTGTGGGACGCCCCGTGTAAGGGGTGAGAACCTTGTGCACAAGAAGTCAGGTACAGTTAGTCAAGAGAGTGTGTGCGTGTGTAGATACATAGAACTGTGCAGAGGCAGAGGCAGGTGAGAGCCCTGATGTGTGCACATGGGGTTCTTTTTGCAGCATGTGAAGTGCTTGGCCCAGGAACGCACTGAAAAGATGGATGTTGATGAGAGGACCCGGGATCTTGACGAAAAGTTGTCATTTCAATGAGGGAAGTCAAGGTGTGAGATTGTGTCACGCACGTGTGCGCTGTTCACAGAACAAGGTGGTGAGAGGCAGTGGGTGACATGTGTTGATGTTCGGGAAGCCCACACCAAACTGTTGTGCCCACTACTGCGGATGTGTGCTGTGGCATGTGTCCATGGCCATCCGAGGAGTCTGTGTGCTGTGTACAGCAGCCACGGGATACCAATTGAAAGCTTGGTTCTGACCAAGCACATTATGAGCGAGCCATCACCCATCGATCATCCACTGCTTTGTCATTATCAGTGTGTCTGCCAGGCCCGCAGTTCACTCCATCACCAGATTCAACAGTGTTGGTATACCGTAAGCTGTTATGTGAGATGGTGCTGATGCAAGCCAGTCCTGGATACTGTGAGATGCTCCAACAAAAGGTTGATCAACTCCAACACGCGAATGAAGATGTTGCTGAAGAGTGATGATACTGTCTCCTTTGCTGCATTGCATCTATAACAGCAATTCATGCACTCTCCGAGCAAATGCAAAAGTTACTGCAGCACAATGTCCAAGGGCCACACCTTGAGAAGGCTATGATTACCATAGTGGCCGCATTGGCAATACTATTGCTGACGTCTTCTTAACTGCTGTATTCTGTAGTGAGATCTCATCTCGTGCAGGGAAAAAACCCTAGCATCAACCTGGTGCACCAAGACGAAGCCACTGCACAGCTTCTGCTTTTACAGCGTGGGTTAAGAAACTTCAGGTTGGTGCGTGTTGCTTGGGCCTTGAGGCTGGCTGGAAGGATCGTCATATTTCAAGCTGAAGCAAGTGCACTGAAGTTGAAAACTCACTCAACATGTTTGCCTATGCGATCGACTGGTGGCTTTCATTCCCGCCAGCATCATTTTGGTTCTCTGCTCAGCAGAGCGTACATGTCTTCACCATGCTTATGTTTGCTCCATACATTCAGGTATCACCTGAGACTGCCCCGCCAGCTGTGACCGCTCCTTCACAATGTTTCAGAAGGAGGTAGTCTTGAGGTGCGTGAGGGAAATTGCGCGTTTCAAGCTCGTCAGGGGTGTAAGGATATGGTGCTGCATGTGCATGCTGCACCACATGGGGTTCATGGCACCAGCAAGCGCTGACTATGCGCACCACCTCACCATTAAGCTTTTCACGCTCCTGCACAATGTTGGGTTTTGTGCATGCAACACAGGTAGCTGGCAGAAAGGCACCGCGCGCCAGAGCATCTCGGCCGACTTGCAGTTGCACACCATTGCAGCCTGCTGTGTGATCATCCATTGACTGATAATCAAGAACAGGCATCAAGGGAGCTGCGGCATGGGCAGGAGTTACACTCCAGGCCATGAAGATGCTACTGCAGCACCAACGAACCATATGCACACTGAAGAAGATGGGTTGCTAGTCACCAATATTGAAGTTAACCAAGACCACGACCTCCATGGCGATACAGAGGTGCGCAACAGCTTCGTTGCTGGTTCCTGTTTGTACGCGGCAGGCTTGCAGACAGCATGATGCATATGCACAATCCCAGGTGCATGTGCTGCCATGCACACGCCAGCAACTATGGCGCATGCTGGCCATGCATCGTATCAAAGCAGTTGCACATGGCTCCAACTGCAGGAGCAGGACCAGGAGCCTCACACCGAAGATAGCCCTGCAGAAGAGCAGGACTTACCCCCTGGCGAGGAGCCCCCAGTGCTGGCCTTTGTGTTCGGCGCAGATGAGGCAGATGATACCGAGGTCGCGTCCTTTGAAGGCTACTACCAGCCCTGGTGGCGTGTCCTGTGGTTCTACTTTGTGGGCATTGCCTCCTGTGGCATCTCCTTCCTTCTGGCCAAATGGTACCCAACCTACCGGGCATGGTTGCGACTCTCACCATGCCCGCTCGGGTCTGCAACCCATATCCGGATCAAGGTAGGCTAGTCCCGGGATCTGCAAGGCTTGCAGTTTCTTGGTCAAGGCCAGTGCACATGCACATACTATGCTTGCTTGCCAAGCCGCCTCCGACGGCCTGCGCAGGGCATGCTCACAGCCTGCAGCACGAGTGCCCATGGGACACGTCACACCAAATGAAGCCATGGCACTCCACTGCATGCAACACACCGCCCACTGATGCATGGCGCCATCCGTGCAGCTGGTGGATGGCCGAGTAGAGCTTGGGGAGGTGCGAGTGCTGCCAGCGCCCCCCGGTGCCCAGCCAACCAGCCCTCCTAGGCCTCCCAGCACAGCCAACACCAACAGCAGCAACAACAACAGCCTGTCTGGCAAGGGGAGGGCAGGAGATGTTGAGGCAGGGCTGCAGGAGCCTCTGCTTGTGAAGGAGGTCCAGGTGCGTGATGCACGGCAATGCGGGAGATCAGAACAGCACCCTCACAATTCGGCCTCAGCATGTGTCGGAGCATGTGTACGATGGCACCAATTGTTCTGCATCGGAGGTGCTGGAGTGTGCAACAATCAAGCAGAACGAAGCAGCTGAGCATGAACCTTACATGCGTCTGACCTGTGGCTGGTTTGCTTGCAGGCCCCAGCGGCCCCGTACCGCCTGCTGGAGTACAGGTGCACGCGGTACTTCTACACCGAAGCCAGCCGTACCTTTGTTGCAGTACCACCTGTACCCAAGGGCTACAATGAGTCCTTGCAGGTAATGCGTTATTGGTTGGCCTTCGTTCAGCGCGTGCCCATCCATGGCTTATGTCGACACAAATGTTGTTTCTGGTGGCGGCAGCGGTGCGGACTGGGTTGTCATGCTGACCTGCACTTGCCGCATTTGCCGTGCTCATGCTCTCGACGTGGAAGTTGGGCACTGCCAGCAACACCTTGTGCTCCTAACCACCCTGCCGCAGCGCACGGCAGCCGCACTGGGAGCAGCTGGCGGCAATGAGGCGGCTGTGGTGGCTGCGCTGGCGGGGGCATGCCCTGCCCACGTTTCTGCGGAGCGGGCTGTGCGCTACGGCAGCAATGAAATGGAGATCCCTGTGAAATCTATCCCGAGGCTCATCTATGAGGAGATGTGGCATGCGTTCTACGTGTTCCAGGTGGGTGTGCCACCACAAGCTTTCAATGGTACAGTGCCTGTTTGTGCGTTGCGCGGTGCTCGTGCTGGTGGTCTCTGCAGCTGCTGTGTGCCTGCGGCCATGCAGTCTGCAGATCAAACAGCCCTAAAAGTCTGCAAACCGCACAAGCTGCAAACAGCATGAGCTGCCTGCAAGTGTGTGCTGCAGTATTGTCACTGCACTTCTGGCCGCCTACACTCAGAGGCTTGCCCATGTGGATGTGGTGCCTGTATGCAGTACTTTTCAATCCTGGTGTGGGTGGTGGGAGACCAGTACTACTCCTACTCGATCTGTATTGCAATCATCACCTGGTTCTCCATCGTCTCATCCGCCGTGGAGACGCACGCCAACATGGCACGCCTGGCAGAGGTCGCGCAGCATGCCACGTGAGTATGTCAGCAGCGCCAGAGGTGCAGGAGGGCCTTGAAGCAGAACTCAGCTGGGATGACAATGCTAGCTCACAACTCTCATCCTCATGCCCCGTGAAGGATGCAAGATCACTGCATGCACAATGTGTTCACCAGCCTGCGCGTGCACCTTGTCCCACCCACCCTACGCTTGTCATCTGCAGGGTTGTGGAAGTGCTGCAAGGTGGCGTCTTCGTGCGAAGGTCCTCAGTCACGTTGGTTCCTGGAGACATTGTGGCCCTGGGGCCTCCTGCAGGCAAGTTGCCACACCGATGTTCATGCTGCTCATCGCTTCGGTTCTCTACTGGTTTTCTCATGAGCCTTGCGATTGTTAGCTTCAGGCCTGCTGTGTAGGCACCCACCAGCTACCCGTCCCAAGTCCTTGGCACGCTGTGTGTCTGTTGCATGGATGCCAGATGCTGTGGAACCTTAGCTGCAACATTAGGCCACTGTGTTGTGCGGTGTGCAGGGAGTGGTGCTGCTGCAGTGCCAGCTGGGCCCACAGTACTTGCAGCGGACATGGTGCTGCTGACTGGGGAAGCGATCGTGGATGAGAACATGCTGACAGGTGGGTGGCTGCCCCCTTGCTGCATCATGGGCACTGCCCTATTCACCTGTGACCAGTGCTGAGGCCCAAGCCAAGCTCTTCCAGGACTATGGTGCTTCCAGTCAACACCTGCAGCAAGCACTGCAAGGATAAGGTCACACACATGTGCATGTGCTGGGGCCTGAATGTATCTCGTTGCCGAGGTGCACACCCATGGGTCTCATCAGCCGTTGCATTCCGTGTGGGTTGTTGTACGCACAGGTGAATCGGTGCCGGTCCGTAAGGTTCCCTACAGCCCTGTGGCAGACGGGCTGGGCTACAAGCCAGACCGCGCGCCTGCCTGCACGCTGTATGGCGGCACAGTGGTGGCGCAGGTGCGAGGCGCACGGGGCCAGCGGCCGCTTGCCATGGTGGTGCGCACGCGCTTCTACTCCGCCAAGGGCCAGCTGCTCAGGTGGGCGCAGGTCTTGCGCAGCTCAGAGTGCAGGGGGTGGCGTTATGCCCATATGCCTGTCCAGTTGCCTGCAGCTGTGCGCAAGTGTTTCTTGCTGCGCATGCAGCGCCTGAAAACAGCCATATGATGGTCCCAACAGTGCGGCTCGTCGCCTTGTTTGCTTTGCTGCAGGTCCATTCTGTTCCCCCGCAAGCACGAGGAGGCCTTTGTGTCCGACTCGCTGCGCTTCATTGCCTTCATGCTGGTGTGTGCCTGTCATTACAGGTCTTACTATAACGGTCCGCGTAAACTGTTGCACATGGTCCCTACAACCGCTACGCCATTTGCATCCCAGCCCCGGGCCGGGATGCGTCCGCAAAGGCTCTTGAGCTTGCGCAGACTTGCTGTTATGGTGTGGGAAGACGAGGCTGACCCTGCAGTGCGTGATCATCTCTCGGGCCTGCTGCCTCATCCGTCTGTTGCGGTTGCTGCTCCCAGGTTGGGTGCATCGGCATCTACGTGTGGGCTGCCTTCACCCTGGCAGCCGTTGGCGCGTCCTCGGAGCGCATCACGGTTCGCTTCTTCGACATGGTCACAATCGCGGTGCGTGGCAGCAATGCGTTGTGCCGAGCATGTATGGTGCATGGTGCACGTCGGGCCCCCTGCGCAAGCGTGCGCGGCCTCTAATTTCAGCACGCTACCAGGACGACGTGCCGTCTTGCACGAAATGCGGTCCGCCCAAGGAGGCAGGCCGAGGGACGTTTAAGACGTTCTAGCATGCTGTACCCCTCCTAACGCGCTGCACACCAACCGTGCCTCATGTGCAGGTGCCACCTGCACTGCCCGCGTGCCTCACCATTGCAACCGTCTTCTCCATCGGCCGCCTGCGCAAGCGCGGCGTGTTTGTGACATCGCCGGACCGCATCGCGACGGCTGGCCAGCTGGACGTGATTGCGTTTGACAAGACAGGTGCGCAGTGCATGCGTCAGGTCCATTGCTTGGCGTTGCTTGGTCCCATCACCACGCGCTGCGCTGCACCTGGCAGCCCAAGCTGGTGGGAAACGGCTTTGCCGTCATCGTCACCCATTTCGTTCTCTCCCAGCAGCATGGGTGGCACTGCACCTGGGCAGTCACAAGGTCGTCAACATATGATCTCTGCATGCTGACCTGCTGCTGCTGCTGCTGCAGGCACGCTGACTGAGCAGGGTCTGGACTTGCATGGGATTGTGCTGGTGGAGCAAGAGCAGGGCCAGGGCAACGGCCAGGACGAGATTCCTTCTGGTGCAGCGACTGGTGCAGGGGGCGGGGCAGGTGGCCCTGGCAGCAGTGGCGGCAGTGCAACAGGCGCTGCCCGGTTCCTGCCCCTACAGGGGGATGTGTCGCTGCTGCCCCAGGCCGCCCAGGAGCTGCTGGCCTCATGCCACGGGCTGGCACGCATGGGAGCAGCACTGGTGGGCGACCCGTTGGACCAGAAGCTGTTCGGGGCGAGCGGGTGGGAGATGGTGCAGGAGGGGGAGGAGGGGGAGGAGGAGGGAGAGGAGGAGCTGCGCAGCCCTGGGCCCATGGGCCCCTTGGGCCGCGTGTCTGCTGGCCGGCAGCGGGCGAGTGTGGACGCAGGGGCTGCAAGTGAAGGCGCCACTGGCAGCAGTGGTGGTGGGGATGCTCGGCGGCGGAGCAGTGCTGGCGGTGATGTGGGGCCACTGCTGGAGAGCCCCATCCGCCGGAGTGGCGAGCGGCGCGTGCGGCGGCTGTCACACCGCGCGCACCACCCGACGTCGGACCACCAGCACGTGCACACGCTGGTGCGGCCGCCTGGTGAGCGGCAGCCCACGTTTGCCATCGTGCGGCGCTTTGATTTCAGCGCAGCGCTGCAGCGCAACGTGGTGGTCGTGCGCGCACCCAGTGGCAAGCTCACGGTGTTTGCAAAGGTGGGGCGCGGGGCGTTCTGGGCCCGCTCTCATTTGCCAACATGGTCGGCCTGTGTGTGCTATGGTTGGTGCACAGGCAGCACTGTTAGGCTTGGCTTGGCCTCAGCACAGCCGGAATTTATGGTGCTGTGAATGAGGCGCTGGAGTTGCAGCTGCTTGAGTGAGGGCAGCTTCTTGTGGTTTTGTTCTTCAACAAGCTCCTGAGCTGCTCCAACCCATTCCCTTGCCTGGGTACGTCCCAACTTTCATTTCGCTGTGCTGCAGGGCTCCCCTGAGACGATTCGCTCATTGGCAGACCCCTCGTCTGTTCCGTCAGACTTTGAGGCTGTACTGCAGTCATACACGCGGGAGGGCCTGCGCGTGCTGGCGCTTGCGCAGGGAGATGCAAGCATGGTGGGTAAGGCATGGGGTTGGTGAATGGTCCTACCCCAAGCACCCACCCTAGTTTATCACCCCACAATAAGTAGAGGCATCCCTTCAGCGCATGTGGCGGCTGATGCTCGCACCCGGCCAAGCCACCGTGCGCCTGCCATGCTTGTGTGCCCGCTGCAGATGACGGAGGCCCAGGTGGGCGAGTGGAACCAGGAGGAAGTGGAGCGCGCCGTGACCCTGAAGCTGGTGGGGCTGGCGGTGATGGCCAACCCGCTGAGACCTGACAGCGCGGGGGTGGTGGCCCAGCTGCAGGCCGCGGGCATCCGCACCATCATGGTCACTGGTGCGGCACCTGAGGGACTGGTCATGGGAGCAGGAGTAGGCATTGAGCGAGATTGAATGGGATGGAGCAGGATGGAGCGGGGTTGAGCAGGATTGAGTGGGATTTGAGCGTGGGATGGATGGGCACACCTTTCCATGGTGCTCGGGGATGCCTCTTCATGTCTAGCGGCAGCGTACAAGTGAACATGCAGGTGCTGGCCTGGTCTGGGTTGCATGGGAGTGGGAGGATTTGCAGGGCGGTGCTGGACCGTGTTGGTGGCCGTCTGGGCGGTCACATGGGAGCTGCCTTGCAGTGAGCGAACATCAATAGACTCACATGAACCTTTGGGAATCTTGGGTGCCCCTAAACCCTAAACCCTAGTACTGCTGCTACGCCCCCAGGTGATCACCTGCGCACCGCCATCTCAGTCGCCCACCTCTGCCACATCCTGCCCAGCAACCCCAGCACCATCTGCCTGGTCGACGCCCCCCAGTCTGCACCCACCTCTGCCAACTCCTCAAACCCCAACCTTGGACAGCTGGCCGCCAGCCACGCAGCGCTGGGGCCCCACGCGCATGGCGCGACACATGGCAGTGCTGTGGCCTCACCCCCTCTCACCGCGTCCCGCGCACACCTCATCACCTCCTCGCCCTCCCTCGCCCCCTCCCCGGCCGAGCTGCCCGCCACCGGCGCGGGTGCGGCC
>QAXD01000013.1:269146-369958 GCA_004335575.1 Haematococcus sp. NG2 | reverse complement strand
GCCGCGGCGGGTGCGGGCGGTGACGTGAGCACACCCACTCGGGCACGCGGCACGACGGGGGGCTCGGGCGGATCCGGCGGCAGCGGGGCGTCAAGCGCGGCCGGTGTGCCGGTCGGCGGCAGCGTTGCTGCGCGCGCCGCGCTGCATGTGGGCGGCCCCAAGGGCGCAGGCACGCTTGCAGATCTGGTGCATGCACAGGCCACCGGCCAGGTGAGTCCAGCGGCACTCTTACAATGAAGCTATTGTAGGGTTTAGCTGGGATGGTGCAGTGGCTGGCTGCGTGCTGGTATGGGGTAAGGAGCTGTTGTCTCATGGTGCCCCCTCCACCTCTCCCATTCAACGGTGATGTCCAACCATTGCGATTGAGTAAGCATGGTCTATTGTGATCCCGTGCTCTCTGGGCCATGTTGCACTCCATTCATGTGGTATATGTACACCACCTAACCCCTAACCCCTAAACCCCTAAGCCCTAAACCTTAAAACCCTAAAACCCTGTGCTGCCCAGGTGGGCGGCCGTGGCCCGGCGTCCTCACCATTGCTGTTGACCCTTCTGGGGGCTGACGGCTCAGTGGTGGAGGTGGGGTCCGCAACCGAGGGCCGGGTGCTGCAGCACGTGCTGGATGGGGGCTGCCAGATTGCGGTCACTGGCAAAGGATTTGACAAGTGAGTGGCGGCAGCTGCAGCGGGTGCGGGTGAGGGATAGAGGGAGCGAGCGCATGCCATGGTTTCTTGGACTCGGCTTTGGGTGCCAGCAGGAATGAGGATATTGTTGGATCTCAGGCATGCTGGTTTGCGGCCGGCCCACATGCCCTCAGTTGCATGCTGCCTGTCCGCTTTTCTCTGTTTCGTCCACAACCATACTGCTGCGAGCTTCGACATGGTACTAACATGTACTGCACCCCACTGCACCGCACTGTACTGCATCGTACTGCACTGTACTGCACTGTACTGCAGGCTGCTGGCCAGCCCGGAGTACGGCGCGCTGCTGGACGCTGCGCTGCGCCGCGGTGCGGTGTGGGCGCGCATGTCCCCCGACAACAAGCGCGACCTGTGTGAGCTACTGGGGAATGGCAATGATGCAACGCTGGGCGCTGCGTCGCACGCACGCCTGGTGGGTGACTGGGCGGGCGTGGGTCGGGTGTGGGTCGCCTGCATCAGTTAGGGATGTACGTGGGTGGGTGGGTAGTGGGGTTTGTTGAAAGGTCATCAGTTTGCACTTATGCAGGCACCTGTGCCTGCCAGCACGTGATATTAAGCCTGTCAGCAAGGGTATTGCTCCTGCCAGCATGCCGATGGGTATAGCTGGAGCAGCAACTGTGACGTGATCCACAGCCGGTGGCATTTGGCCCAGTCCTGCGTGGGCAGATCCTGCACAGGGCAAGATGTGTACTGAAAGGCACCCCAGCAGACGACCCCTCACGCGTGATGGTGCTGCACAGGGCCAGGTGGTGGGCTTCTGTGGGGATGGAGCCAACGACTGCGGTGCGCTCAAGGCTGCACACGTGGGCGTGTCCCTTTGTGAAGCCGAGGTGGGTGGGCAGTCTGGGCACTGCCGGCACCGCACCACACGTTGCTGTCGACAATAAGTGCAGCACATCACAGCGTAGCAGAAGAAAGGAAGGACGCACAGGTGGCAGCTGGGTGGCCTGCGGCTTGCAGCAATGTGGTGCAGCGGTTGAGCATCACAGCAGTGCATAAGAGCACCTGACCTCTGTGTGCCGCATGTGATGGAGTAATCACTGTGAGGAAGATGCGCCCACCGGCTATGGCATGTGCGGGTGCCTGCATGGCCTCACACTGATCTCACACACCTGTGTGACCTCGCAGGCCTCTGTGGCTGCCCCAATGACCAGCAAGGCGCAGACCATCGGCACCATGGTGGGTGTGGTGGCAGAGGGGCGGTGCGCGCTGGTGGCCACACACCAGATCTTCCAGTTCATCATTGGGTATGCAGCAGTACAGGTGAGCGGGGCGCAGGGTGGGGTGTGTGCTTGTGCGGTGGTACATGCTGATGTCACTGCTCTGTTGCAGCGCGTAGTACATGGCAACAACTTAGAATGGACACCTGCATACCGGGCTACCATTCGTTTCAGGCGCGTGCATCAGTCCTTGCCATGTGACGATGTGAGCTAGGGTATCAGCTGTTGTTTGTTGATGCTGCGGCTGCTGTGACCTCCATACCTCACAGGCCATCGAGACCAACCTGATGTATATGTTCGCGCTGAACGTCGGCAACTACCAGTACCTGATCCAGGTGAGCCAATGATGTGGTTGCAGCCGGGTACACTCTTCTTGCCGAGAGAAGAGTGTACCTTGGTGTGTCGCAGACAGCTGACTGTGCGGCACCCAACACTTTGTTGATGGCGCGGCGCATTGCATTCGGTTCAGCTGCCTGGCAACATGACTATCATATGTACGTTCCTGTTCGGGACTCGTCAGGTACCCTACGTAGTGTTACATACCTCTACACTTCTGCACGCACATGTTGTATCGCCCGACCCCCGCAACCCCCACCCCCGCCCAGGACCTGTTCTTCACCACCATCCTCGCCGCCCTCATGGGCTACACGGAGCCGCGCCGCACACTGTCGGCTGGGCGGCCGCTGAAGCGCGTCATGAGCGTGCCCCTCATGGCCTCCACACTACTGCAGCTGGCGGTGGTGGTGGCGGGGCAGCTGGCGGCCCTCGCGCTGCTGGCACACCAGCCGGGCTACAGGCCGTCGCGTGGCACGACCGACCTGCGCCTGGCACAGGTGTGGCCGTGTGCGGGCTGTGCCCAGGCATCCATTGATGTCCGGGACCACATGTATGCACCAGGTTGGGGCGTTGGGAGTGCCACGGAGCACAGGGCTACTGCCACATACATCCCACAGCGCAGCTATACGTGTGTGGAGTCCAAGCTGCTTGGGGACCAGGAGGTTGCTGTGTGTGCAGCTGGTGTTGGTGCTGCATGTGCTTTGGGTGCCTACGCCGGTGTGTGGTCATACCCTCATGTTTGGTTCCCTGCTCAATCGGTGGCTGCCCTGACTGCCTGCACAGGCGCCTGAGAACACGGTGACCTACATTGTGGCGCTGGGTCAGTTTGTGACCCTGGCCCTGGTGTTCAACAAGGGGGCGCCCCACCGCCGTCCCCTATTCACCAACAAGTCGATGGTGTTTGCGCTGCTGGCCCAGGTGTGCAATCTGATAGGTGCAATCTGATGCGCTGCCGGTGGTACTGTTTGCTTGCTCCCTGGTTGAGAGATGGCGTGGGTGGTGCATTGTGCCTTCGGGGGGCCTCTCATGGTCTCTTGTATGTGGCCGGTGCAAAGCGTATGCACATCCACAGCACGAGGTGCATGGAAACATACCAACGCAGAATGTCAGACCCCATGCCCGCTTGCCTACTGTGTGTGGTAACTAGCCCCACACTGCATGAGCTCAGTGTACAATAGAACACATGACGTCTTGTTCCTGTGACGTGCAGTGTCAGCACAGTAGGAGGCGCTTGTCATTCTTGCCCGTGAGCACTCGATCCCATGGAGCCAGGTGTGCGCAAACCACATGCACCGATGCTTGTGCTTGCAGGTCGGCTGGGTGCTGTTCAGCCTGTTTGTGCCCCATGCAAGTGTCAACACAGCAGTGCAGGAGCTGGTCAGCGATGATGGGCTGGTGAACCAACACTTCAGGTGTGTGGTGCCACAGTGTGTGGGGATCAGCTGCTACCCCGTTCCTTATACAGCCCGAGCTAACTATGCTCTGCAATCGGGCTGCAGCGGCCCCATCTCAGCTTCAGCTGCTGTGTGCGTCTTGTAGGCTGCGCCGCTACGAGTGTTGGCGCAGCGTTGTTAGTGCTGCAGCTTACACAGGCCTTGACTGGGGAGCCATGGACATCACACCCATGCCCGCTGCAGCAGTGGCTGCACTGCACCATGTTGCTGATCCACAGCGGCACAGCGCTGATGCTGCCCAACTGGCTGAACGCCACACGTGCACGCGGTGCGTACTCGCAGGCTGCAGCTGCTGGGCGTGATGTGCTGCGCTGGGCTGGTGGCGGCTGCGGTGGAGGCGGCGGCACAGGCAGTGATCAACCGCATGCGGGGCACACGCTCCCGTACTGCTGGCGGCTCTAAGGGCAAGGCTTGAGGCGCAGCGCCAGGACCTGCCACTGTGCAGGACCATGTTTCACCATGCTGCTACACGCCTTGGCCCATGTCCGACCAGCCTCCTACCCTTTTTAGTTATCATGCAGATCTTTGAAGGGTCGTATTTGGCTAGTCAAATGCTTGCGTTGCCTGTGGCGTGATACTTCAGAGGTGTGATGTTGTTTGCAGGCCTTCTTATTACGTATGTGCCTTGTGGGCGGGCGGCCCAAATGCATGCACCTTGCCTGCCCAGTGACCACCTGTGTATTATGTGTGGTGGTGCCCGGCGTTGTCCCGTGTGCTGCCGGCATGCAAGTTGCTATTGGGTTAGGCTTCACTTGGCTGTGCCTTGCTGGGGCCTGACGCCACATATGGCAAGCAGCGCACCTTGGTGGCGTGAATAGGCTCCTGCTGAGGATTGGGCTGTGTCAGGACAGGTCTATCTCAGCCCAGGTGTTTGCCGTGAGTAGTATGTGGTCCAGCTTCTTAGGTTAGTGGCTTGGGGAGGGTTGTGCGGTATCTATGTCTCATCAATCCAGTCCATCGAGCGCTTAGTTAGCCTCTGCGGTGTGGTGGGTGGCAGCTGTGTGCAGTGTGGTGTGCTGTGTGTGAAGGCTCCAGGCAAGCGCATGTTGTGTGCGTGCAAAGGGCCGCTTCTTTGAGCAGTGCTGATGGCACGCACGTGCTTGCGACCATGTTGACTAGCTCTGCCTGTAACATTACAGTCTGACAACACCAGAACCCGACATTGTGCATGCATGTTCCTCACAGTGGTTTTACAACAGTACTCAATTGTTCATCTGTTCATGCGTGGTACCCCACAGCAGGACGGTCACTGCCACATGAACACATGTGGTCACATGCTGAAAGAATAGGTAAAGAATACAAGCCATCCTGCATGGAGTGTCTGCAATTTCCGCATGCATGTGGGTAGCCCTCAGGCAGCACAACACAAACATCCTTTTGCATGTACAGCGCAGCCAAGGCATCACAGCCTGGCAACCCCCTTCACACAATGAGGCTGTGTGTGGCCACGGCATCCACAAGCTGCAGCTCACAGAGGTATGGTATGGGCTGAGGTTGATGATCTTGCCTGTGCAGAAATCTCCCAGCCTATTCATGTGCGGGGTGCACCCCCGACTGTCGCCTCCGGCAAGCGCTCAATGCTGTACCTGCACAACAAGAGGTGATGGGATGCAGAATGAGGAAGCGCCCGTGTTTTGAGTTTGTCCAATCGGCTGAAGATGGTGATTGGTTGGCAGTTGGCCGCTGGGTCCACAGAACGCGGTTATGCAGACCAGGCGCCGCATGCTGAAGCACATGCAGCAGTGCAGTTCTGGTGGTACAGCAATCATGAGCAAGCCCACACTCCAAGAACATGTTGTACTGTACCTGTGCGACTGGATATACATGATGGGGACACCAGGGATCTTGCGGATGCGGCGCCGCAGGTCACGGTCACACGTGGCAACGATGTAGCACTTGTGCGCCTGCATGTGCACAGGGCGGGTCACATCACTGATGGGGCCGCTGGTGGCTGTGACATGCCAGGTGCCAGGTGTGCACTGCATGCTGCCCATCACACAGCACGCAACCTGTGCTCTTGCCCAAAGCTTCAAGGCTGAGCACAAGACAATCATGGACAAGAAACTCTTGCAACTTTTCCCATGCCTACCACCCTTCCCCCAATGAACATTCTGTTTACCTGCACGCGCTGGCATAGGCAGTCATCCGCGTACGTGCCCTTGTGGGAGCAAGGGATGCGCTCAAAACGCGGGTCCTGCGCGCGTGTTCGTGATTGCATTCATGTGCGAAAACAATCAAAGCCAGGGGCTGCCCGCCGACGTCTGCAGTGCTCACAATATCCCACAGCAAGAAACATAAGAAGCATACATGTACAGTGGAACCAGGCGCTGCCAAACCGTGAAAAACAGGTGCAAGGCAGCCCAGCCCTTACCTTGGCCACCTTCAGGGCCACACGGTATTTGACCCCCAGCTTCTCCAGCTCTGCCAGCACACAGTCAGTGATGCAGGGGATGCACTCCGCGTACAGGCAGTCCATCATGCCACGCACCAGATCAATCTGGGCACATGAACATGCACGTGGCAGCACAGGCCGCAAGGTGTGGATGCTGTCAAGCCAGGCACAGGGCGGTGTGGATGAATGGCCACCGTGGCCACTGTGCATGACCATAGGCAGCACAGTGAACACATGGCGGTTGTCGAGGTGTCCAACACGCATGTCAGGTGCACCCTGTCTCATTGCTGCGCCTGAGCCAGTGGGCCTGTATGCACCTGTGCCATCCTGCAGCCGTGAGCAGGTTTCAAGCTTTATCATACACGGCTACCTTGTTCCTGATGGAAAAGTTGATGAAGTTGGTGTCCACCAGCACCTGATAGGGTGGCCCCAGCTGTGTGTTGTAGCGGAAGAACATGGCAGCACTCGCCTTCTCACTGCAGGCGCAGACGAAGAGTTGTGTTGTTTTTGGGGGTACATGCATGCGGCGGCCTGTAGCACACGCTCAGGCATCAGGCGTCGCTGCTTTGTACACATGCATGCAAGCAGGATGACGTAACACTGTCTCCCAAAGCACCACAACACAAGTGTGTGCTGGCTTGTAATGGTGTTGCCGACACGCTGCAGGCTGTGCAACGTTTCAGGAGGCGTGCACTCACACATGCCGCACTTCCTCCTCTTTCTCCTTCTCAGTTTTCTGCTTCTTCTTAGGTGGCCTGCATGCATGTTGTGTCCATTCAAGTGGCGTTTCAAATGGTGGCAGCATGCCGCATGGCGCACCCATGCTGAACCCTAAGGCATGAGAACCTACTCTGCATCCTTGGGGTTAAGCAGGCGTTTCACTTCAGCGAATTTCCGCGTCTTTTTCTGTTTGCCCATGGTGGCTGCTGTGCGGCGAGCTTGTCCACAGCAACTTCAAATGCCAAGTTCAGGTTTAGCAAAACTGTAACTCGAAGAATAAATCAGCAACAATGCCCCATGGTCATTTCCAGAAACATGAGAACCCTGGCCAAGGGTCCCGTGCTGCACGCATCGGCACAGTTGGCACCATGGCTTGGAGGAGTGCGCTGTCGAGAACGTTGCAAGAACTGAGGTACAATCAAAGGTCCACGAGCAATGTTGGTGTTGATATATGCTCCAATGTGATGAATTAATTCGTCTGCTGCAGGGTGCACCTCGATCAGGCAGCACCTGCGAGCCAGGGAGCAAGGTAATGATGAAAGTTGTTTGGTGCCGTGATTTGCGTAACTAATTGTTTTAAGACATGCGTTGCAGGGATTTTCTCTTAGCCAACTATGCGGAACTGAAGAAGGCCAACCCCCACTTCCCCATCCTTGTTCGGGAGTCCGCGGGCGTGGAGGCGAAGCTCATTGCTCGCTACGGTATGTAGGTGGATGTTGGACGGTCGATCAGCCCTGCTCATGCACTGGAGCATGCATGGCATCACATGCACATTATGGAAAGCCATCAAGGTGCTATGTATGCAGCAGTCCAGTTGAGTTAACAGCATGGAGCAGTCAAAAGATGTTTGCTTACAACGTCAAAGCCTTGTTCACTTATCACTTGAAGGGGTCATGTCTCATGTGCTCTCCGCCACAGCACTGTGTCTTCTCTGCTGTCTGCAGACTTCGGGGTGGAAAAGGCCGTGTCTATCCAGGGAGACAATGCCACGTCAATTGCAACCAAGCTGCAGGTGTGTGCACATACATGCAACAGGGCAACCTCATCATCTCGCATCTTGCAATATCCAATATTCAATGTCCATCATGGTATTGGGCCGCCGATGAGTGTAAGGGCTGGCGCTTGAGGAGGAGTTGGGGTTGAGAGAAATGGAGTTGAGCGTGTGGATGGAAGGGCAAGGGTGCACATGCAGGCTCCATGTGAAATGGTTGTGCAAGGTGCCAGGCACCCTACCCCTGTGCATGTCATGATGCTGCGATACCACGGATATGGATCGTACTGGTTTTGGTGTAAACGGCTAAGCACTTAGGGCAGGATAGTGCTCCCGGAATCGAACCGGGCCTTCTGACACCAGTCACCGACTAGACACCAAGTATCACACATGTGATACTCACAACCTTGCAACAGCATGACTCAGCATACTGCTGTGTGCCACGTAACAGTGCATGCGCTTTGTATGGATGTGATGAAGTGCTGCAATGCGACACCTGCTTCGGCATGGTCTTGGGCGGATGGCATCATTGTTTCTGTGAGGCCATGCAAACATTTGCTGTTTGCACTCCTGTGGATTATCCTGCAGGACCTGATCAAGGCGGGCGAGAAGATGCCCAGGTAAGAGTGCATGCCCATGTTCCTTGACTTGACGTGTTACAGGGTCTCCAGCTTCCCAGGTCCTGAATGTTCCTACTGGTTCCAAACTGCCAGACGAGTTGCCATAAAGCTGGCTATGCTGTCGCTATCCATGATGGCGGCACAGTCTGCGCAACTGTTAAGCCCATGGACAAGGATCAGTTGTGCCCTTTGCCGCATGTTATGCATGCAGGTCTGGGGAGTAAATGTCTTCACACTGGTCTTGTGAATGGCTTGTCGAACTAGATGTGTAGACAGACATGTGCCAGCAGCTAGTGTGTGCGTGTGCGTATGTGACAAATGGGGGGCAGGAAGCACAAGGCAAGGGACAGACAGGGAAACAAACATCCCAGGAAGTTGTAATGCTCATTATCCAGTTTGGGCTGCGGTCTGGGCTGACGCGTGGTGTGAGTGGTGTGGGCGCGCTCCACCTAGGCTCCAGCTCATTGCCTGGGCCTGAATGGTTCTGTGTTGTACGAACATGTGCGGATTGCGCTGGCCATGGCTGACACTCAAGGGCTGGTGGCAATGGTATGCAGCTGTGCAACTGCAGCTGCAAAAAGTGCGGATGGCAGCAGTACACCAAGTTGCACCTATGATACCCCTGGAGGAGCTGGCAGGCGTGTACCGCCGAGACTGATATTGAGATTGTCGTTGGCCTCATACAACTGGCAGTGCAACTGCAGCCAGTCCGGAACCTGGGAGAGAGCGGAAACTTTATACCAACCCACTGCATGCGACTGTGGGACCGCCGTGTGGCAGGCATAAGCTGCAGGCAGTAGGTGCAGATGGCCGGTCCGCTAGTGCCCAAGCTCGCCCTGGGCTTGGTGCCGCGAGAAGAAAGTTTGGCGACCAGTGGGCGGCTAGGTTCATTCACTGCAAGAAGTCAGGCGGCGGATCACGATGGCAGGGTGCGGGGTTTGGGGCTGGTCCATGCTGGGAAGTTGACCTGCCTTTTTCGTGCCTCTAGCGTCAGTCGATGTCGCTGGATTTCGCGCGTTGTTTGCAATGCGCAACAGAGTGGGAGTTTCTCGCACCATGAACTTTCGCACATGCTTGCATGGCCATGATGGGCATGTGTGCATTGCAACCGTCGCTTTTCCTGACACCCATGCTTGTGCCCTATGCAGAGCAAAGAGACTGTTGCAGTCTGCCTCCACATTCGGCCAGTGCTACCCAAGGAGGCACAGGAAGGCTGTACGGAACTCCTCACTGTACAGCCAGGAGCGCAGCAGGTGGTTGCCACCGCTTATGCACGTTGTTCAGTTTTGATGCCTGCATGGCTGCAAACCATGAGCATCCACCATTAACTTGCACATGATCACACGCAGGTCTCTGTAGGAATGCAGCTGCACCAAAACCAGTTTGCCTTTGACCGGGTGTATGGCTCTGCTGAGAATGCACGAGATCCTGCAGAGCTCTATGATGACTATGTGGCACCGTGCGTAGACGGGCTCATGGCGGGCATGAATGCATGGTAAGGCCCATGATACATCATTGCTGGTGCCTTGTGCTGAGCACTGGCATCACCAGGAAGCGGCCAGGCCAACCCACATGACTGCCAATTCGGTGAATTTTTTCACAATGTGATCAACAAAGCAAGTTGTCCCAAACAACGTCGTGCACTTTACTTGCATGCAGTGTGCTGGCATATGGTCAGACTGGAGCAGGCAAAAGTTACACAATGGGCACAGATCTGCAGCACGCAGAGGCAGTGTTCTCACGCAACCAGCAGCAACGAGGCTGGCTGCCGCTAGGCCAGCGGGTGATTGATGCAGTGTTGGACAAGGTGGAGGTGCTGCGGGCAGCTGGCACAGATGTGCAGCTGTCCTGCAGCTTCATGGAGATATACCAGGATAAGATCCGCGATCTGTTGGCCCCAGCCACCCCCCAAGCTGTCGTGCAGCACATGGTGCCCAGCACGATGGGCACTACAGTGCACCGGGCAGGCAATACATGGCAACAGCCGGGGCCACGGCAGGTGCTGCTGAGGGACCCTGGTAAGACGCACCAGCACCTGCCTGTCACTGCACTGTCCCAGGTGCAGGGCATGGCGTGGCCCTTCTGACCGCGTGTGCCAAACAGTTCCAAGACGGAGCATTGCTTGACATGAAAGGGCTGTGGTGCACTGCAACTCGAGAGCTTTTGGGTATGACTTGTTATGCAGACCCCAAGAAGGAGGTGATGCTGGTCGGCCTAGAGGAGGTGCAAGTCAACAGCACAAAGGAGCTGCATCACTGCCTGCTGGATGGCGTGCGGCTTCGCGCAACAGCAGCCACCAACGCCAACCTGCACTCCTCACGCAGCCATGCCATCTTTGTCATCCGCGTTCGGCAGGTGGGGCTGAGGCACAAGATGTGGACGTGCTACAGCTGTTTCAGGTGTTACACACCGCAGTTTCCGCTTTACATGGGAGCTGATGGACTGGGGGCATGATGCAGGGGCAGATCCAGATGACAGCTCCGGCAGCAGTGCTCCAGACTGCTGGTGTTGCATATGAACATTATGGCATTCTTACACACAGGTGCGCAAGATCACTGCACCCTCATCAGGTTCACCAACCCATGGGACAGCAGCTGCCACACCACGCTCCTCAAGGCCTGGCACACCACCCATGCTGGGGGGTTTAGGGTCACGCAGCAGCAGGCGCGCATCGCTCGTCCTTGGCACAAGTGATGCAGCACATACGACTGGAGCCGAGGAGCAAGCACTGGTTGAAGAGGTGAGATAGGCTGCTTGAAGGTTCTCTCATGCATGCGGCACCTTTGAGAAGCACATCGCCTCGTTGTAGGTGGTCAGCTTGCTGTACTGTCGGTGCATGCTCCATCTCCTGCTGTTGTTTGGTGCGCTGACAGTTGTACACCCCTTATTGACGCCAGCGGTGCGGCCCGTGGCTGACTCTCTTGTGCGATGCGCTGAGCAGGTAATTGAGAGCAAGATCTACCTTGTGGACCTGGCTGGGTCGGAGCGCATTGCACGCACGGGTGCAGTGGGGGAGCGGCTGACAGAGGCATGCACCATCAACCAGGCGCTGCTGGCTCTTGGCAATGTCATAGATGCGCTGTGTGATGCGCGGCGTGTGCACGTGCCGTACCGCGACCATGTGCTGACGCGCATCCTGCGCAACGCACTGGGCGGCAACAGCCGCACGCTCATGGTGGCATGTGTGAGCCCGACTGACATGGATGCTCCTGAGACGCTGAACACCATGCGGTGAGGCGTCGGCAAGGACCTTCCACGCCGGCCCAGTTGCAGGGCTGCCGCCAGGCCCCGCTGCTGCCGTTTGCGATGCCTGCTGTTGTGCTGCGGATCTGGTCACTAGCCACATCTGGCAAGGGCAGCATGCTGCATACTGTGTTTGATGGTACTTCTACCAAGCAAGTGCATGCGATCTCAATGCTGGTGCTTGGCATGCCCAGGTACGCATCACGTGCCCGCAACATCAAGAACATGCCCGTGGTCAATGCCAAGCGCTCGGGTCCCAGCAACGAGGAAGCCATGATCCTGGTGCTGGGATTGCGCGCGGAGAACGAAGCGCTGCGTGGAGAGGCGGACGCCCTACGCGCTGAGCTGGACGAGCTGCAGGCCCATACAGCCAGCGAGTCCAGCCTGGCCGCAGAGCTGCAGGCCGCACGCACCGAGGCGCAAGTCGCACGGGCAGAGGCAGATGCTGCAAAGGAAGATGCCGACGCCCTGAGGGAGGAGCTGACACTGGAGCGCATACGTGCAGCAGCAGCCGAGGAGCAGGTCGCGGCTCTGGCAAAGAAGCTGGTGAGTGGCAGCAACAGAGGGTGATGGAAGGGAGTGAGGTGGGGAGCGGGGACTCATCCTTATGAAGCAGCCTGAAGGGCATGAGAGGAGCGGCTGTGCACCTGCATCTGCACGCGAATGAGCTTGCGCTTGATCTTGACCAAGCCTGGAGTAGTCTGGTGCCTGGCCCGCTGCATCGCATAACAAGCAGCGTTGGTGTGGACCAGTGTAGCAATGGAGGTCCCACACCTTGTTGTTTGCAGCGCGAGGCACTGGAGGAGACGGAGCTGTTGTCAGCTCAGCTGGCCCAGATCAAGGAGCTTGCACAGGCACAGCTGCAGGTCGCAGCCGAGGAGGTGGTTGGGGTTGGGGCAGTGGCAGGTGTGGAGCATGCAGTGGATGTGCTGGTTGCTGCAGAGCGGCAACGGACTCACCGCGAGTCAGACAGCAGTGTGCAGGGCGGCAGCCCTGCCAGCAGCGTCAACCTCCAACATGCAGGGTCAGGCCTGCCTCTGTTGGCTGTTGCACGCGCACCTTCTGCGGCGCAGGCATCTCTGCCCGCGCCGCTGCAGCCACTTGATGCAGTGCAGATCAGCCAGTGGCGCAGTGCGCAGCCACGATTGCCTATGGGCGGAGCAGGAGTGTCCAGGCCCGACGGTGTCCTCGCAGGCAGCACTGGCGGCCGTGCACCCACCGCAGGCCAGACACTTGAGACGGTGAATGAGGCTGCAGAGGCTGCAGCATCTGCACTCGCGGCAGTTGCAGCGGCGGCTGTGGGGGGCAGTGTTGACTCTGGTGTGATGCAGGTGGTGCTGCGGCCAACCAAGGATGTCCAGGTGGCCAGTGGCGGCACTGCCCAAGGGTCCAGCCCTCGGGCTGGGTCATCTGCCACTTGGATACCGCCTGCTGAGCATGCAAGTAGGCAGGCGAGCGGGGTATCTGGTGACCTGCCCGCACGCGCAGGCAGCGCACAGCCTATGTCACCAGGCGGCGTCAAAGCCATCGAGCTGTTGCCACTCACACCTGCAAGTACAACATCTGTGGGTGGGGGATCTGCGAAGGGCGAGCCGGAGAGCTCTTCGGCACTGGACTCCCTCATGTTGGGTCCTGCAGCTGTGGTGGCAGCACAGCTCATCGGGCAGGACAGCGCCGCCAAGCGGCAGGAGGACAGGCCCAGCGCGCGCGGGTCAGGCGGCACGGCCGGCCTGCGGGTGGGCGGCATGGTGCGCTCGCCCAGCACCAAGCAGTTTGGGCGGGCCATGAGCTCTCAAATGGCCATGGTGCTCGCGGCAGGCAGGGGCGCGCTCATGTCAGCTGCACAGGTGGGTGGGGGTGCTCACCTGATGCAGCCTGCCACGCCCTGCTGCTGTATGCAGTGTTGCTATTGTTACCCGGAGCCGCTTTCGATGTTTAAAAGAGTGGTGTTCGCGGTGGTTCCATGCAGGTTCGGCTTGACTCGCAGGTGTCCAGTGGGCTCAGCCTGTCATCGGACGCGCTCGTGCAAGCACTTCAATGCCCAGGTGCGTGCACTCGGTTAAGTGGCTGCCACGCCTTCAGGTCGCGCGTGTGCCAGTGCAAACGCATGGTGTTGGTGCAAGTGAAAACACGGGATGGGAGCTGTATGCAGTTGCTGAGTTGCAGCCGGGGGTGGCACTTGATTGGTGGTGCACCATGGGTTACACGTATGACCGTGTCTGGTGCTTGCACGTGCCACAGGCCCCTTGCGTCAGCTCATCCGCAACCTCCGCCGCCAGCACGACCATGCGGTGCTGGCCCGCAAGCGCCGCCACGCACACGATGCGCGCGCCAAGCTTGCATCCCTCGACGGCTCCATCCTCAGCGCGGGGGGCAGGCAGGACCGCGTGCGCGGCAGCTCCGACTCAGGCAATGAGGTCAGGGCGCCACCCCCCATGCTGCAGTCGCTGGAGGCTCAGTTGGAGAAGTGGATCCGGCTCAAGACGCAGGACTGTGAGCTGGATGTGATGCTGGACGCGGAGCGTGAGCAGCGGCGGCACTTGGTGGAGCAGTTGGCTGAGCTGGATGCCATGGTTGCATCCAGTGCTGCAGCGGCCGCCGCCGACAGCCCTGTGCCTGGGGCTGCAGCAACCGTTGCTGGCATGTCTGGGGTGCCACCATTGCCTGGCAGCCCGATTGTACCGCGGGAGGTGGGCGACAGCAGCACGCCCTTGGCAGCTCAGCGGGCATCCCTGGTGGCCCGGCTGGAAGCGCAGAATGGCAAGGTGGGCTGTGGTGTCGGCAAAGGGCCTGCTGACACATGGTGTGCTGTGATCAGTGCAAGATTGGAAGCCATTTTGCCAGCTTACGCTGGACTTGTTGGGCTGATGTACCCGATGATAGCCATCTCGACACTGGCAGCAGCCACACCCCAGCATGCAGACACACCTGTGAAGCGCAGCGCCGTGACTGTTGTCTTGGCTCTTGCACAGCACCCATGTTGATCAGAGTTCAGCCGCTGCTTCTGTTGCCCCCCACTGCTCATGCCTCACACCTCGCAGATCCGGAACCTGGTGGAGATGCGCAGCACGTGCCATGAGGAGGCGGACGCACTGCAGAAGAAGTGCATCGCAGCTGCACTGGAGGCGGCGTCTGCACGCGGGAACACGCCTGTGGGTAGCAGCGACGTTGGCACCCCAAACGCTGGCCAGCAGCCTGCGGCCGGGGAGGATCATGTGGCGTCCGCCGCTTCTACAGCAGCTGCTGCGATGGATGTCATGGCGGTTGCGATGCAGGCCATGGGGCGGGGCGGGGCGAGCGGCCTGAGCGCTGCTGATGCCGCGCTGGCCATGATGTGGCTCATCATCATGGCCATCAATCTGCGGCGCGTGCAGTACGACGTGAGCTCCTGCGCTTCATAGCTGTTGCACGCCGTGGTGTGCTTTGTTTTTTGCACTTGCGTCCACGGCTGCTTGCTTGCTCAGCAACCTGATGCCTGGCATAATGATCAGAGCTTTGCAGCCCCAGCACGCCTTGTGTGCAACCGCTTTGCGGCTGACTGCGCAATTGACAGAGGCCCCGGAGCTCACGTCCAAGCCGCCTGCCTGCCTGTCCCGCGCAGATGCTGCTCAAGGTGGAGGGGCTGGCGGAGGAGGTGCGTTGGAAGGAGCAGCTGACGCAGCTGTATGACGCCGAGGTGGGCAGCCAGGCCAGCAGGCTGGAGGCCCTGCAGGCGCAGACCGACTCGCTGCAAGCTCAGAACACGAAGCTGGAGGTGCTGGCGGCACAGCGGCAGGAGGCGGTGGCGCTGCTGGTGGCGGCACGCATGGCGCAGGCGGATGCGGAGGAGCGGTGCAGGTGGGGGCCATGGAGGTGTTGCCGGGGATGTGTGCGTGTGATATGCGGTTGCCAACGCTCAGGGACCAGCGGCAGTACTTTCATGATGTGCTGTGGCTGCGCGCGGGTGGGCACCCTTGAAAAGGTGTTCCACACAACATGACAGCCGTGTACCTGCTTGTGCCTCTCTTTGCAGTCAGCTCAGATCGCTGGTCTTGTGCATACACTGTACAGCTGCAGCTCGTGAACCTTCTGGCCAGGGTGTGAGTGCACGGGGAGATACATGCTCTGTTGTTTGCATGCGTGAATGGCTGCAGGGCGCTGACAGACGAGCTGGAGGATGTGCGCGCTGACTTGGCGCTGGTCAACACGAAACAAATGACGCTGGCGCGCATTCTGGGGATCGGGGAGGATGAGCCGCAGCAGCGGGGGGCCCAGCAGGCGCCACACGTTGCTGCGCAGCGTGCAGGCAAAGCCGCGGCTGCGCTCGTGGCTGCCAGGGCTACAGCCCCTGCGACATCCACACCAGCTGCCGGGGACGGCAGTGCAGGTTCCACCAAGGGGGGAGTATGGCGTGCGGCACAGACAAAGAGCGGGGCGGCTGGTGCTGCACCTGATCCGGTCCATGCCACAGCAGCGGGCGCAGACGCAGCAGCATGTAGCAACAACGGCAGCACCGGAGACAGCAACGCAGGAGGTGGGGCTAAGGCGGCGGCATCAGCAGCAGCAGGGAAGACGTCGTCATGGGGAGCACGCGTGCGGCGTCTCAGCTTGCCGTTCAATTTTGGCAGGTACTCGCTAGATGAGGCGCGGCCCACCTCACCAAAGCCCACATGAATGCTGCCATTGAGCTGCATGCCACCAGGCGCACCTCTGAGGAATGTGCACATATTGACCAAACAGATCTGGTGGACAAGTCCATCATGCTTGGCATAACAATGATGGCACAGCAATGTGCACGGCAGGGGTGCCTCAGAGTGCAGGGGGATCTCCATGTGTTCATCATCAGGTGGCGAACGTACCTGGTGCTTGCAAAACGCTCACAGTCACCAGACAGCCTGGAAGGGTCAGCACATTGGTCTCAATCCATAACACCAAGGATGCAGCGGCAACTGCAACTTTTGCCCTGCTTGCGTGTGCGTATCAATACCCAGCTGTTTATTGCCTCCTTATAACATCTTTGCTGTATTATTACTTTCATGTACACCATTGTTTGATGGTGTTGGTTGGTTGGGTACAAACTGCACCCGTCACAGGGGACAGTGGTGAATGATTCCTCCTGGCAGGCAGTAGGCAGCAGGTTAACAGGCTACCTCTTGTGCTTTTCCATGAATTTGCTGCTTGTGCAATTGCTTGCTGCATGGGCTGCTGCTGATTTGCAAGCGATTGCACATGGCATTCAAGAGCTCAAATCAGGCCACGGCGGAACACAGGAACATGGCGCGGTGATTGTAAACTTCACAAGCCCCAGCAGTTGTGCACAAGCCGGCAATGCCAGCCAGCTTGAACCTGAGCCGTGCCTGCCTTTCCCAGCAGCTGCACAAGCCCAAGGGAGTCACGTTCATGTTCTGGACATGGTGAAGGACATTCGCTCAGGTCATACATACCGGCATGTTCAACCAAGCTCTACACACACAGCTCCTGCTGCACGCATGGTCCCATGTGAACGAGTCCCCCCAAACAGTGGGTCACAGTTTACTGCATGGTCTGCAGATGCATAAAGCTGTATGCAGCTGATCCCAGTGCAGCTGTCCAGCAGGCGCTTGGCACACCTCTCAACGTGTGTTGCGCGCTGCAAGTTGGTCAGGCACCATTCCGTGGGCTTGATTCACGGGGTGCTGGTCTGGCGTGCTGCCTGCCCTGGGGCCCCTGGCTGTGAGGCAGCAGGCTGAGGCAGGCGCTCCACCAGGAAGTTGTGGTTGGTGAACACACACATGTCTGCCGCGATCTTCATAGCCTTGGACGCGACGGCATGTGCGTCCATGCCTGGCACGTCCATCAGCGCCCTGCAGCCACGACATATGCAGGTGTGTGTTGTGAACCTGGTGTGCACCCGAAGCGACACGCACACGATCACATGGCGCACAATCACACATGCAAAGACCAGAGAGCTGAGGGCTGCTCTCCCGGTGCACGGTGAGCGCTGGTGAATGCTGCCGCATGGGTATAGCGAAACATGCTTGGCAGTGTTGGCTGTCCCTGTCATGCAGCCCTTTTGTCTTTCTGCATCCACGTCCGGGAGGAACTGGCCATAGCCAGGCTCCCCCCCTCGCTTCAAAACCCACTCACCGAGCTGCAGCGATGGCGTATGGACTCCCTGAGCCGATGCCCATCACACCATCCTGTGGTTCCAGTACATCCCCATTCCCTGCAATGTACAGGTGCAGTGTGAACGACCTGTGCAGCTCCCATGCGCAATGGTAGATCCACTTAATGTGGCCCCAACACCTGTACAGCCCCAGTCGCATAAGCTGTCCATCGATTGCCTGACTAGCACAGTGCGCTGCCCAACTCCACACATGGCACCACCATGACCAACCACCATCATGCGGGGAGTGCTGCATTGTCAGTTAAGCTGCCGGCTTGCTGTGGCCTGCCCCAGGTAGATGCGCACCTGACACAGTCAATGTGGTATTTGCATCCGCTACCAAAAGCTCAGCCTGCAGGAAGCGCAACGCCTTGTCCTGCCGCCATAGCTTAGCCAGCTCAACGGCAGCTCGCATCAGCTGGTCTGTAGTGCATGGCATGCACAATATGCAGTGATGGGGACCTCAGCCGCTGGGAAGTGATGCGATGCACACTGACTGGCGACTTGCATCAACAACAGGTCCAGGTGCCTTTCAATGAAGCACTCAGCACTGGCTGCACAACAACCATGGTATGTGGCTGCCCCACCTGGGTGCTCCTCTAGCTTGGTTTCCAACCGCTCCAGAAGAGACAGGCCATCAGCGGCACTGCCTGCAAAGCCTGCTATGACTCCATCGCCGATGCGCCGGATCTTCTTGGCATTTGGCTTGGCAATCATATTGCCTTGGCTGCAGGTGCAGCGAGATAAGACTATCAGTACCAGGGCCATGCTGTGGTGCCACTGCCAGCGCCATGCCCTGGCTTATGTCACTCCATGCGCATGGTGAACGCCGTGGCCATGTACCAACTCACCTGACTTGCCCATCACCAATCATCACCACATGCCCGTCTTTCCGGACGCATAGGATTGTCGTTGCGTGGTACTCCGGACGTGCTGCCGATCGACTTGGTGCGTATGATGACGAGGATGCACTGATGCTCGCTGCTATTGATGAGTTAGCAAGCAGGGCACTTGTGAATGTTCCTGATCCATACAATTGACTGCTTAGGGCATGGCGTGCAACCCTGCTAGCGAGCAGGAGCGGCGAGATTGTCATGGCATCAATTACAAGAAGAGACTGGTGTGAAGACATTGCGCGCAAGCCCTTGTACGTGCAATGAACTGAGTGATTTTTGCGCCAAGTTCGCAGCAGAAGGTAGCACCACTAGGTGCCTGAACATCCAAATGGCCTGTAGAGTGGTTGGGAATGTGATCTGACAAAGCGCGCCCCGGCTCAAAACCAGACATGCCGGGAACACATCACAACCAGCCTACACAGCTATCCAGGCCATCTATTGAAGCCGCAAATGTTCATGGGGCATCACCAGGCAGGAGCCTTCGGCCTTTCGTGTCAGAAGGAGGCGCAACAAGGGGAACAAAGCATAGCAGCTTAGGGAGCAAGCCAGACCATTGTTCCAATGAGGTCGGTATACATTAGGGCTTCATGTCCAAAGTCAGGTGCATGGCGCCACATGCCATGCAAGCCAACCGACACAAGCAAATGGCTGCGTTGCCATGCATGGCCACAGGACACGTCTAGCCACTGGTTTGTCAGCAGTGGGCGTAAGGGTGGAGGTCGCAGCTGCCAGAAGCTCCTGAAGCTGCTTGAAAAGTGCGTTGGCCTGGGATGAGTGTGTTTTGCAGGTCTGTGCCCGCCTGGTTCAATGGCGGGTTTTGCAAGTTGAAGTCATCAGACATCTACACCATCAGTGGGACTGCAGTTGAGGTGTTGCCATGCTCCACACGCATTCCATACAGAATGGCTGCTTTCGCTGCTGCGCTGCCATGCAGGCTACTTGATGACCTGTATCTGGCTTGTGAGTTGGACTGCAATGCAACAGCAGTGACCGGCGTCGTTGCATTGCTGCATGATTGGCTGGAAGACTTCAGGGCGCTGGAGCATCAGATACAGCTCATCACAGACACGCACAGGCCGGTGGCCTGGGAGGTGCGGCCATACAGGCATGGGGGCACTCGCTCCCCACGCACCTTGCGGGCCGTTCACGTGGAGGCCGGCAATCAGCTGCAGGGTGCTGGCACGATGCAGGTGCCAGTGCCGGGCAGCAGCAGACAGCCAGCACACAAGCCGCGGAACCCGCAGCACCCGTCACACTCCTCACAGCCTTGCCAGCCATCATCGCAATCGCACCAGCCACTGCCGCAGCAGCACACAACCGCACCACACCCACAGCACCTGGAGCTGCACCATGCCCGCAGTGCAGGTGTGCTGCAGCCTCCACACGATGCAGTGGGCCAGCTGGCAGCGTGCCACAGCAGCATGGGGTGTGCTGCTGCATGGCGCACTGGGGCGCAGGCTGGGGACACAAAGCTGGCGAGGAGGAGCGTAGATGCCGTGCTGGTAGAGCAGTCAAGATCAGGCGTTGCTTCAGGCTCGACTACTGGGCGCAGTACTGGCAGCGTTCATGAAAGCGGTGGCGACCGTGCATGTGGCTCATCATGGGGCGGCCATGGTCCCTCTACTTGCCCTGCCCCAGCTGCAGGCGATGGCCCAGCCGCGCCCCATAATGTGCATGCACAAGCCCTGCAAGGCAGTGGCAAGCCCACTCCACCTGCAGCTGGGCATGTGAACACGTCACCACCAGGTGCACAGAACTCAGCAGGGCCATCGCCTGAATCCAGCCAGCTGGGGATACCTGCACCTGCGGCAGCACAGACCACCTGTGGCCAGGGGGCCAGTACACACCCAGAAGGCAGTACAGGCCGCCGCAGCAGTACCTCAAGCCTTGGGCTGGGCGGGGGCAGTGCTGGCTCCTCAGGAGGTGGTACGCTGCCAGCTGCTGACTCAGCCTGGAAGGAGAAGGTCAATTGGCAGTCGGTGTTCAACACAGCAAGCAGGCGAGGGCCACCGGAGCTGCTCATCCCCAATGATCCCGCTGACTCCCACGGCAGCAGCAGCCCCATGACCTACAGCCCAATCCTGCACAAGCTCAAGTCGCCAAGTGCGTGTGCCCAATGCTCTCTTGCACACAACGCCCCGCATCTCACTCATGCGCTGCTTCTGCGTACGTGATGCAGCAGAGCTGCTCCCTGCACAACGATCCCCGTTTCTAAGTGCAGGAGCTCTATGGATGCCTGCACTATGCCGCTGTCTTGCCCTGTGGTGCCGTTGTTGCGAGAGTCCCGGCGGCACCTGCATATTGCAGTGTGCCGCCCCCGCGCCGCCCCGCACCTTTAAAACCACGCCTGGCTGCATGCGCGCGTGCGTGTGCCATGCAGGCCGCAGGCGCGTGCGCACGCCGCAGGAGGCGCGCGCGGCAGTGGATGAGAAGCAGGCGCGTGCGGAGCGGCTGCGTGTGGCGCTGGCTGAGGAGAAGCTGGCCAAGTTGAGGGAGCGGGCAGGGAAGTCGGAGGTGGCCCGCAACGCCAAGGTGCGTGACGCGCTGCGGCCCCTGTGCTCATGAGCCTGGCTGTCCCATGGCCGCGAGAGCTTGCAAACAAATCGTGGCACGCACCGGGAATGTGCCTGCTAATGCTACAATGTTTTTACTGATAGGCTGTGATGTCTGAAGTTTGCCCAGGCAGCAGGACAGATGCAGAGTGAAGGGCTGTGCAGGGAGCGCGGCTGGCCACAAAGAAGCAGCACCCTGCAGATCAGCCTACAGCCATCCGTGTGGCATGCTGCGGATGCTGATGGCAAGCCATCTGTGGTGCCCCTAAGCAATACAGTGAATACACCCACACACATCAAAGCCACAGGCATGGGTCCACCTTGTGGCTGCAGGAGGGGCGGATGGAGGCGATCCAGAGCCGGTTTGAGGAGAAGATTGCGCGCAGTGAGCAGCTGCGGCAGGCCCACCTGGCGGCGGTGGCCCACCGGGCAGGTGACGAGGCCCGCAAGGTGTGTGTGTGTGTGAGAGAGAGAGAGAGAGAGAAAGGGGGGGAGAGAGGGAAGGATAGGTGGTGAAATGCATCGGCACAGCAAGTGCATGGGTGGGAAGGCGTGTTTGGACAGCCCTCATTATAACGTGTTACTTGTTGGGATGTTCATGTTGTAGGGTTGTGGATACCACAGCCAGCATGCGCAGTTGCGCATGTTGGCCTGCCTGTGGTGTGTGCGGCATTCCAGCATGCCACCTCTTCAGCTTGCTTGTTCGGGTGTGCCGTCAAATTTTGGCTTCCGTGTTGCAGGTGGCTGAGGTGGCGTTCATCCAAAAGATGGAGGCGGAGGACAAAAAGCTGGGTCTGCAACAAAAGCTGGAGGAAGGTATGTGTGCATCTGCTCTGGCAGCATTGCTCAGCTTTGGAGGCTGTTTACTTCTGCTCTGCGGTTTGCAGCACGGGTGCATGTACGGAAATACCTGATACGTTGCATCATCAGAAGGTCATGGCCATACCAAGGCATGTCGTTTGACATAAGCTGGGGCTGGACATGCCAGGTGCGCTGTCCCAGCCGAGCAGCACGTGCAGGCCTGATGGTTTCGTGCGCGTATGGCATGGTTGTATGCCGCAGGTGAAGCGCGGCGGCGTGAGCGGCTGGAGGAGAAGCTGGCACGCCAGAAGGAGGCGGCCGCGGCGGCCGAGGGTGCAGCGGAGCGGCGCAGGGCGCTGGAGGAGGCGCGTCAGGCTGAGCTGGCGGAGAAGGCGCGGCGGCGGGAGCAGGCGCAGGTGTGGCGCGTGCGTGTGCATGTGCATATTTCAGTTATCAGGGGACAGCACACAGCAGGCCGGCGCACTGATGCACACCTGGCTGAGATGTGGGCTGGTGGGGAAGCGAGTGCAGGAGCACCGGCACCTGGTAGCTATCGAATTGTCGAACTATCGAGCTATCAAAACTCTCGAACTGAGGCACTGGCCGGAGCTGCGCCGCGCTGCAGGTGGCATGGCAAGCGAGGCTGGAGGAGGAGCGGCGGGCGGCAGCTGCCGCACGTGAGATGGCAAAAGAGATGCAGGCGCGGCTGGCTCAAGAACTGGCGGCGGCCAAGCAGCGGGAGACAGCTGCACGCAGCAGCCGGCTGGAGGAGCGGCTACGCGAGGCCGCTGCACGGCGCATGCAGCACCTGGAAATGATCCGTGACCGCGCAGCGCTGGGCGCAGCCCCGGGCCCCAGCATGGTGCACCTGCTGCATGCGGGCCAGCAGGGCCAGCAGGGCGGTGCAAGCACTGCGGCAGGTGCAGGTGTGGACACACCACCCAGCCGGCCGCGCATGCTGCCTGAGATCAACGCGCAGGGGGAGAAGCCCGGCGCGGGCAACAGCGGCTCAGGCGGCGTGCCCTCGCCCCGCTCCCCCCTCCACTCTTTCTCCGGCGTGGGCAGCCACAGCCGGCGCATGCACGACCTGCTGTCCGGCAGTGTGGGGGTCACACCCAAAGCCTCAGGGCTGGGGCCCCATGGGCCCCCGAGCCCTTGCGGGCCAGACGGGCAGCAGGGCGTGCCAGCAGCTGCCGGAGCTGCAGGGGCGGGGGCGGGCATGGGCTCGGGGTCCGGCGGGGAAGCAGGCGCAGCGGATGCATTGGCGCCGCTGGCAAGCAGTGATCGCAGTGTGAGTGGGGGGCGTACTGCCCGTGGCCGGCTGAAGGGGATGCGCAAGCGTGCGGGCCGGCTGGTGGCACGGATGGACGCGCTGCGGTTCCCGCTCACGCCACCCGCGGCATGGCAGCAGCTGCTGTCCAATTACGACGGCCCAGGGCCGTCGCTGACGGCCCGCTGGCGCGCGCTGGTTTCGGCGTGTGGGCCGCACCCGGACGCGGACGTCGCGCGTGGCGCCCCCGTCAGGCACCGCGGCAGCAGCCAGGCAGCCGACCCCGCGTGCCTGTCCAAGCCGCAGCGGCAGGCCGCGTTGCGTGCGCTCATGACGGTGGCGTCAGCGGATCTCGCCCGACCCTCCACCTGTCAGGCCGCCCTTGCGGCCGCAGCCCCCACGGGCCTGCTGGCTCTGCTGTGCGCGGAGATCGCGGGCAGTGCGGTGGCCAAGCCCACCCCCAGCGACCCCGTGTTCCCCGCGCTGCGGCTGCTGCTGGGGCTGCTGCAGGCGCAGGAGAACGCAGCAGCGGTGCTTGCAGGCAACCTGGCGCCCGGGCTGGTGCGGTGTGCCATGATCTCCATGGACAGAGCCAATGGCGCGGATGTGGGCGGGGCAGAGGCGGAAGACACAGAGCCACAGTACCTCACACTGCTGCTGAGCGTGCTGCTGGCCGTTGTGCAGCCGGGGCCGAACGATGCAGCGGCTGCTATGGCAGCAGGCCAGGCGGCATCTGGTGCGGTGCATGAGCACGCTTCACGTGCGGCATCGCACGCGGCTGCGTCCTCATCAGGCCGCTCCTCACCTGCTCCAGGCGTGACATGCGCGCAGTCGCAGTCAGTCCAGTCAGCCACCGGAACAGGTGCGCCAGCACAGGTGGTACAAGCTCAGCAGCGGCTGCTGATGCGGCAGCTGCTAGTTGGATACATGGTTGCATGCGGGCTGGTGCACAGGGCGAGCCAGCTGTTTTCACTGTGCGACCAGCCCCTGCCTCGCCCAGCACTGCCGCCGAGTGCCGCATCCGCCCCTGCTGTTGGGGCTACCGGCAGTACAAGCAGTACTGCCATGCCACAGGCTGCTGCAGCCGGCGTCCCTGCGCCAGCAGCAAGCAGCACCAGTAGCAGCAGTACCACAGACGCGATCCAGCCTATCCCTGCGCACGTGATCCTGGCACTCCACTTGCTGGAAGCCATGACCACACCTGTGCCTGATGTGGATGTGGCGGCTGGCGGCAAGGCGGTACCTTGGAGCAGTTCGGCAGTACAGGCTCAGCTACTGCCCAGCAAGTACTTCAAGCCTCCCGCAGCCAACGCAGGCAGCCTGTCCCTTGTATTCCAAGAGACATCCATGGCTGGGCTACCCATGCTGCTCACAGCCGTGCTGCTGCACGCAGCGCCCAGCTGCACGCCGGCAGAGGCACGGCCAGAAGCGCTGCCGCCTAACTTTGTAGAAGCGGCGACGTGTGTGCTGCGCGTGCTGAACAACATGGCGCGGCTGGACCTGCCCGCGCTGCAGGCGGGCCTGGCGGCCAGCGCGCTGTCCTTCTGCCACCTCACGGCGTTCCTCATTTCCTACGCCACAAACGCCTGGCCTGCGCGCATCTCCCGCGCCATGCTGCATGCCGCACTGCACCAGCCCCGGGCACCGCCATCACTGTTCGCCTCAGCCGCTGCGCCCGGGTACCACCACCCCCAGCGCAGCACCACTGCCTGTGGCTCACCAGGCGGTGTGACTGCGCTCATCACGACCCCACCAGCAGCAGCTGCAAGTAGGAGTGGGGCGGCCGTGGGTGGTACAGGCGCCAAAGGCACCCAGCCACCCTCCGCAGCCAAGGGCGCTGTGGCTGCTGCCAGTGCGGCAGCTGCTGTGCAGCACGTGGCTGTGGACCCAGGCGTGGCCATCATTGCACTGCTGAATGAGGTCATTGTGACTGTCGGGTATTTCGCTGTGCTGCAGCCCACAAACCAGGAGATGCTGGCGTGGGGTGAGTTTTGCAAGGCCCTGTGCACACCTTTGGCGTGCTTCTGTTGCCTTGTGTCCTCCTGCTGTGTCGTTCTGCTCTGGTGTGTCCAGATGTAGAACCAATGCTGGTTGCATCAGGCACGCAGGCAGGGATGCACGCCAGCTGCTGTTCACCATGCGTATGCCAACCTAGTTTGTAGAGGGCCCCTCGGGCCATAGCCACCTGATTTTCATCGGCCAGCATCTAATATCATTGTATGGTCGTTGGTGGGTGCAGGGAAGCCAGGTCACGCCATCATCCAACGACTGGGGGCAACACCCCTGGCCTATCTGGCCTTACCAGAGCTAAGGCAGGTACTGATGCCCACATTGGCTGCGGCATGCTTCCGCGACAGCCGGCTGTGTCAGCTGGTGGAGGCACAGCTGTCTCTGGAGCCCGTGGCTCGGATGCTGCAGGATGCAGCACGTGCAGCAGGTGGTGATGCGACGGCTGCGGGCGAGGTTGTTGGTGGGGCCGCAGCAAGCGTGGGCGACTCTACAGCGCAGCCAGCAAGTGCTGCGGGCGTGAACAGTGGTGTGAGGGGGTGTGACGTGGCTGCAGCAGGGGTGGTGGGGCAGAGCCGGCATGCAGCCGCAGTAGCAGCCGCAGTGGCAGTGGCTGAAACATGGGGTGCAGGGAGTGGGCAGCAGCATGATGAGACGCAGGGGCGGCACGCAGTGGGGTTGCGGCTGCCTGAGGCGATGCTGCAGGAGATGTGTGCGTATTTTGTGGAGCGTGCTGCAGGGCGGTCACGGGCATCGAGTGGGGGATGCTGACTCTTGGGATCCAGTTGGCTGCATGTTGATTGATGGTTGACCATTCTACAAAAATGCAGCACTGAGCATATGAGCACTGGGCAACTGAACCGTGGGCAGCTGAATGCGTAACAATGGCAGGATGCAGTACTTCACCTTGCACTGGTCTCAGCAGACAAGGTGTTTGTGAATGGCTGTACAAGCTGACAAGCGTCGCTCTGGCCAGCTCAGCTTCATGCCTGGCAGCTTATCGTCTTGCAAGTGTGCAACTTGCATTGTACTTCACCTGGGCTTGCATGTTGTAAAGGCAGCACACGTGATGAGGCACGAGCGCAGCCATAGCTCAACACATCCTCCCGGCAAGCGCGGCGTCCGTATCGTGTACGAAATGACACACTGTGGGGCGGTGTGGCCGCATCCTTTGCCCCTAAGCCAACGCAAGGCATGGATGTGCGCTTGTGATTCATTAACCAATAATTTCCAATCTTGCGCGTGCTTAGTGCCTGGCATATATAAATTTGTTGGCCCCCTGGGGGCCCCGGCATGACAAATGGGCAAGGAAGCACCAGTCAAGGACCGTGTTTTGCGCTCGCACTGGTGGAAGGGCAAGGTCAGTGGCCTCAGTCAGGGGCGGTCGACAGGTATCTTTGCAGTGGCGCCACCGTGCATGCACGAAGCATGAATTTGAAGCGTTGGATGCTCCATAGCAGCATTCAGTGCATCGGCATGACCTTGAGGGCTGGAGATTCATGAAAACCTCCGGCAACGCACCCAGCTTACACAACATTAAACTGCATCAGGCGTACCTGGCCTTGTGGCGACTAACTGGGTATGGCTTGTTTGGTGATACGGAACTTGGCTATGAACAGTGTCCTCCACCACCCGAAGAGGAGCGAAGGAGAGACGCCACAAAGGTGCTGCATGACATCAGGAAGCAGCTAATCACAGGTCGTCTTACCCCTGGTGTTGAGGATGGATCAAGCTCAAGCGGTGAGCGCAAGCAGCATACAGCGAACTGAAGCTTGCGCTTGAGTAGATGCATTCTTCACGGGCGTATGTACAGGCCAGCCATGTGCATGGGTACATGTGCACATTGCCAGAAGTGCATCACCGCGCATGCATCTGTGCACACATACAGACGATGAGCCAGATGAGGCCAAGGCTAAAGCCAAGGCAAAGAAGGAAGGCAAGTGGTGGCCAGTGTTGTGCTGCTGCTGCTGCTGCTGCCTGCTGGTGCATGCTGCATGCATCCCAGCCAGCTTGGTACATAATGCACAGGTGCGCTGATCCTTGCAGCCATGCATGCATCCGCAGGCTTCTTTTCGGTGTTTTTCAAAAAGAAAACAAAAGAGGATGAAGAGGACCAAGCAGGCTCATGCGTGGACCCTTCAGGCCCCTCCAGCAAGAGCACGCGAACTAAATCCTTCCTCGCATCAGCCATGCAGCGCGACGTGGCAGCACTGATGAACTCGGACCCCGCCTTTGCACGCGCCAGCACAGGCAGCGTTCTCGCACAGGAGTCCCCTGCGCTCAGCCGTGCTAGCCAAGCGGCCAGTGAGGTCACCCTCCCCCGTATCAACACGTCCACCCCACCCCCAGCAAGCCCGGTCCCCCCGCCCCCACGCATCACCGCGCACGCCGCAGCCATGCGCGGCCTGAGGTCCTCAGTTGAGGTGACGGGCTCGCCTCGCTCCCTCAGCACGGCCGTCTGCAGCACCTCAAACTCTGGCACCCCCGCCCCCAACTCCCCCTACTCCTCCCGCCAAAACTCCAGCGCCCTGGCCCAAAGCAGCGGCGCAGGAGGAATGGTGCGGCCCAGGCCAGACCCACTCTCCACCCCCACCCTGATGCCCATGTGCCCCCATGGAGCAGTGCTGCCCCCCATGGGCCCTGAAAGCTCCGGCCCTGATGCAGGCGTACCGCCCGTGACACACATGCTGCCATATGAGCGCCACGGAACCAAAGAGGAGAGCGCACTGCTGTCCCCCGCCAGCCTGGACCAGCTGCAGATGGGTCAGGCCTTCCTTCTGTCTGGCCTAGGCCCCAACCCCCATCCTGCAGCACCGGTGCACCTCATGTCCAGCCCACTCAGCCAATCCTCTGGTGCCCTAGGCCAGCTGGGTGCTGGCAGCAGTGGACTTGTGCGGGCCAGCACCAACAGGTTGGAGCCCCTAGCGGGCCGTATACCTGGGAGCTCAGGTGGTGCCTTATCCACCCCCAGGTCGCCCAGTGGGGCTTCTGCAGGGTTCTCGGCGTTTGGGAAGCAGTCTGCCCCGGCTTTGACCACCATGGCAGACCTGTACAACCCTGACAAGGTGCGTACTGCTGCACATGTCCTGTACAGGACCCACCGCTGTACTGCATACATAGCGCACTTCAAGTTTGCTGCGATGCTGGAACAGATGCGTCTCGCCTTTGCCACACATATGAGCTGTGCTACGAGCTGCCCCACCCTCCCACGTCCCCACATCTGCTTCACAGCGCCGCCCCTGTCTGTCCACACAGCCCCAGTGCGGACCCACAGCACAGTCATGCTCACCCCGTGCACTGCATCTCTGCCGCCCTCCACAGGAGCAAGAGGACGCACAGTCCGTCGCATCCGGCAGCATGGCGGCCAGCACCGCCCCGGGCCCCAGCAAGCCGCGCGGCCCCCGGTCCAGGAACCTCATCGCGGCGGCCCCGGCAACCGCCCCCCGCGCGGCGCCGCTCCGTGGCCATGCCCGCTGCCTCCGCGCTGGGCGCCCTGTCCTCCCCTCAGCAGTCGTCAGGCCACGGCCTGGAGAGCCAGGGCAGCGAGGACCTGCTCTTCAGCCCCGCGCCCCCTGCGGCCTCCAGGCCTGGGCCGCATCGGCGGGGTGTGGCGCGGCACGACACGGCGCCCCAGCTCGCGCATCTGGTGCAGGCGGCCGCGGGCGGGCTGGTAAACAGCGAAGGCCCTGGCAGCCCATGCAGCTCCCTATCCAGCAACATACAGCCCCCCTTGAGCCCCTCAATGGGAGCCATGGGCCGGACAGGAATGGGCATGGGCATCACCATCGGCTCAGGCACAGACCTGCCGCCCTTACCCCTCCCGCCCATGCTGGGCGCTGGTGGGAAGGTGCGGCGCCTGTCAACTGGGCCCTTCAACACCTCCAACCCACAAGTGGACCTGGGCAGTGGTGTGGACTGGGGGGATGGGGAGCTGGGCGGGCCAAGCAGGGCAGATGAACGGATCAAACAGCTGTGGGCCGTACAGGACAAGACAGCGGCAGGTGTGTGGCAGTGCAGCCCCTGCCTCTCTGCTGTGCATTTTCAGGTCCAGAAGCGCCTGCAGCTTGAGCGCATTCACCTGTCTGCGATCGGGCTTCCTTTGGTTGGATCTTGTTAAAGGGCACATGCCTCAGCTTGATGTGAGCTGTGCCTGACCTCCTGTGTTGCCGCCCTGCCACTGCTGGTCAACCACTGCATGCTGTGTGGGGCTGTGGCCCTGGTTGCAGAGGTTGCAAGGCTTGCGGCAGAACAGGCCAAGGCCCGTGCAGAGGAGCAGCTGAACCCCACCCCCAAGTGGACCAATGGCAAGACCGCGTACCGCCACAAGAACGTGACCCGTGAGGTCGGCGGCTCAATCGCGGTCCACGCCCTGGCGGAGTATGACCAGCCGCGGTTCAAGAATGCGCGCGCGGTGAGTGCCTGGATGCGCTGGCGCGGTGCAGCACGCGCACACAACCCAGCTGCATGTGGTGTGCTCAGCAAGGCTGCGCAGCGGCCCCCAGCCCACCTGATTCTTGCGTAAAGTATGACTGTATGAGGCCTACTAGGCCTCTCACTATAATATAGTGGCTTTGTACATGGGCGCCCGCTGAAACAGGGCCATGATTGCGGCAACATGCTCTCACCATGCTGCCTTCGCCCACATACACACTTCTCATTTGCTTGGCACAGGCTGTGGCAGGAGGCACGACCAATCTTGTGAGCGTCAACCTCTCAGGCAAGAACGGCGGTGGCTGATGACCTGATCTGGTGCCATGAGTCCTTTCTGGGGTGCAATCTGGCGTACCTGGCACTGTGATGCCGATCTCACTTTTGCATGGAGGCCACACATGCTGGCATGCTGCCATGGCCCAATGTTGTGGGCCTTTGGAACGGCACTCCTGCTAGTGATTTGGCATGAATAGGGGGTGGCCATGGGTCCAGGTGGTGTGTGGGGGGGGGGATGCACAGGTTGGCTTGGTGCTTGATTGGTCTATTGTCTTGCTGTCTAGAGAGAGGAATTCATGTTGTTCGCAATGCTGGATGCAGCATGGAGCCCATGATAACATTCATGCCGAATAAACGCATGTAGGTGGCTACACTATGGCCGCAAAAACAAAGGGGCCAGATGTGTGTCTCACTTCATGTTTGTCCCATGCACATGGCTGCCAGTGGGTGGTGCTTGTGCAGTGGTGCGTGTGCGGCTGAGGTGGATTGGTTGTGGGATGGCAGAAGGGTCAGAAGGGGGTTTGCCTCCCCTTTATTGTCATGACGTCACGTGATAGTGTGCTGGGCTTGGCGGAGTACGCAAGCTTCTGGTGATGTACGAGCCTTTTGTGGGTACCAGCTTGGAGCTGCATCCAAGCCTTACTCGTGGCTTCCGTCCTTTGCACTGTTCTTGGCACACTCGTGCACGGAGGAGTGGCCGCCGCAGCTGCTGCAGTGCAGGCTGCGGCTGGGCGCCAGGTCTGTGGTTATGTATGCCCCCCAGTTGCATGAGCTGCATGATTTCTTCCATCCTTGGCTATGGCGTCACTGATGGAGCGGTTGTTGGGTGTTCACGAGGAATCCACGGCCCATGGTCAGTGCTGCTGATTTGTGGTGGGATTGTCGCGGTCTTAATCAGGACGCGATTTGCTTGAATGACTGGCGCTCGCCAGATGCTTGGTTTGCTGTGAGCCTGTGACGATGACTGCATTCCTGCTGCTGTTCATCGCTATCGCCTGCTCAGCCCCCTCTTCTCTCGTGGAGGGTATTCACCACCTTGTATGTTCCTCAACACTGGGCAATGAGGCAACACATCAGGAATGCTCTTTCTGAAGGACTGTGTCAGGCGGCGGTGTTTGTGTGTTGGGGGGGGCTACATGGTGGTTGTTCTGCCAGCTCTGGAACACGGCGGCAGTTCAGCCTGCTCTGACCAACGACCACCAGTTTCATGCGGCAGGGCTCCATGCCACGTGGTTTGTGTATGGTTTCGAGGGGGGGTCATATGGCCTGTTGAGCTCAACGGCCTGTTCCTTGTGGTGTGGGCGGCTTCTTTCAAGTGGCATTGCACACGAACTGCACATGGGCGGTTCAGAATGAGGCATGCATATCAGGTGCAAGGCATACTGCAGCACATTGGCAAGCGGGGCGCTGGGAAACGCTTGTGGCTGATGTGCTCAGTCGGTGGTGGTCCTGAGACATGGCACTGAATCATGGCCACCGTTAAGGTATCTCGGTTAAAGAGTGTGACCTGCAGTACCTGAGATGAAGGGAGGTGTAGCCGGTGGGTTCATTAGGGGCACCTTCAGCTGAACAAGTGCAGCAGTTGGGCCCATACGTGGTGCCCGTTTATGGCACCATTGTGTCTGTGTGTGTTGTTTCTTTTCGTCTTGTGTCCTGTCTTAGTGAACTCAAGATGGTCCAGGGCTAACCCTGTGAAACACATGCGATAAGGATGATGGACACTTGGCCTCTGTCCTTAATCTGAAAGCTGACACATCCAACCACCTGCACCCCCACATGGACCAACCAGAGCCCATGGACCAACCAGAGGCCGTAGACTTATTCCTGCTTTGGGTGGTCACTTGGAGGTGCATGCAAAGTGGCTGTGAGCACAACTACTGCGGCATGGTCCTACACCAGCTTGTGTGCATGTGGGGTAAGTGGTGCCAGACAGACCGCAGTCACCGCACGCCATCCCAGTCAGGCATCGTGCAACGCAGGGATCTGCTGGTTAGAGGTCTGGGCCCGTTAATGCACAGCTCATTCAATTGGTGAACACTGCATCACACGGAATTTGGTGGTCCAAGCTCGTGAGGGTGTTTAACCCAGCGCACTCACGGCGTTCCATGAGAATACCCTACCCAAATGCCTGAGACAATCCCTGCAGCAGCTTTGTTGGCTGCTCCTGCACGTGTGGAGGCTGCCCGCCCAGCACCCTGGCATGGGCCATGAACAATTTGGACACATTCTCTCTCATATGCAGCTCTGCCACCTCGGCATCAGTTAGAAATGGGCCCCAGAAACCAACGGTGCTGAACTTGTAGCCCAGCTCTGTGTATGTGTTGAACCACGCACGGATGCCAGACTCATCCTCATTGTGTGCTACCAGCTGGGCCTGAGAGGCAGGCACCCATCACGCGAGCAGCTTCGTTCCATGGGTGGCGGTTGGATGTGTGCAGTTGGCAGCATGACAAGGCCATGCGCGTGCATGTTTATCAGTAAGTGAGTATCTTGATGTCATGTGCACAGCTGGTATGAATGCGTGAGTGCACGATCAGCCGGGTTTGTGGGGTAACACACACAGTAGCACACCAGATCCATCACACCAATTACGGCATGTAACCACACCTTGTTGAACTCAGTGAGCACGTAGTCCACTTTGTGGCTGCTGAACAGCCGCAGTGCCCCACGCAGGACCTGCGGCTCAAATCCCTCCACATCCACCTTCATCACCTGCAGCCAAACATTTGTGCTCATAATCATAACGATGCACCCCTCCACACAGCCTGCAGCCTGTAGCCTTGTGGGGGTTGGGTTGTTGCCAGGGTGCTGGCAGACGTGACCTGGCAGCTGCATGTTTGCATCACAGCCCACGCATACTGCACGCTGCAGCAGTCCTACAGGGCCTACCAGGCAGTCCCATACAACAGAAGGAAATGAATCTTCATGCGTGTGCCACTGTGCACTGCATGCGAGACTGAGCTAACTTACCATAACTCGCATGCGTGACTCACCCGAATGTCCTCATCCATGATGTTGTCCAGTGTGTTGATGTGTATGATGCCATGCCGCGTGGCGCCAGGGGGCAGCGTAGACTTTGAGCAGTCCACAGCAACGTTGTCCGGGTGGCTGGCACCTGACCTGACCTGCAGCCGCAAGGTGCGGTCGCGCCCATGAATGGTGTCAGCACGGCCCTGGGTCTGGCGCAGCACAAACTCAAGCCACTGTCGTGAAGGGACTGGCTGTAACTCTACTGCAGCTGTGGGTGGAATGTGACCCAACCCTTGCAAGCCCTGTCACCTGGCATGTAGCTTTGGCCTCCCCAAGGGCAGTATGGTGTAAGGTGACGAGGTGTGAGAAGTCAGGGTTGGCACACAAACTGTGTCGGATCATGATTGCGTTCTTTTTCATGCCTTCGAACGCGTACACCTTGCAGCCAGCCTTGGCAACACTGCATACATGCCAGGCACAAGCACATGTTCACGTGGTGGTTCACCCATGATGTGAGCGCGCGGGGTGTGAGGATGAAGGTGTGACTCATTGCGTGTGGCATGATCGGTGCCTAGGGACACACAAGGTCGCCACGATCAGCTTCTCCACATGGCCGAACCGCTATGCACTGCCATATCATGCAGCTGTGCTGTTAAGGCCATGCGATCCGTTCCTTGCGCTTGTTCGTTGTCTGTTTCGCTGCCTGCCCCACCAGCAACAACCCCACCCCACACCCCACACCCCTCACTCCCCACCCAGCTCACTTGCACGTGTACCAGCCCACGTTGGCGCCGATGTCCACAAACACAGGCGGTGTGTAGGTGGGAGAGTGAGGATCACGCGCCTGCCTCAGCACCCCCAGCACCTGCTCAAGCTCCTCCTGTGCCCTGGGAAGGGGCATGCCAACCAAGCAGGCCACAGACTAGGGATGAGTGTGCACAATGACATGCATGCAGTTGTATAAAGAATGCATCGGCAGGTGCGTGAAAACACGGACTTTTATGGGAGCGCAGCGGGTATGCAAGCAACGGGTCATGTGCACGGGTCATGTGCCTGTTCGTTGGGCTCCTTGCTTCCTTTGCGCCCACCAGCCCAAGCAGTGATCACCATGCAATACGTGCTCTACTGAGCACCAGGCAACACGTGCCCACCTACCAGGTGCCTGCCTGGGTAGAACCCCCGAGGACATCATGGCTCACGTAAGTGAGCAGCTTGATACCGTTGGGGGTTTGGCGCCAGGTCGTATTGGGCACCACACTCACACCCGCCTGCTCCTCACAGAATGCCCTGTGATGGCGCAACACAGCATCCGTCGCTCTTTGCACAATCGCATGCACCACCGTATGCAAGGGTTCCCTCATGCACCACAGGCCCTGCCACCGGGGCACGTACAGAGGAGGCAACAGGGAGACGGTGGCGGTGCGATGCAAGGCGCTGCTCATACATGTTCGGTACAGGCGTTCAGATGTTGGGCACAGCCAGACACAATGTTGGTACGGCACAGGCATGCCTGGCCACGTGACAAGTACATTGTGGCACCGACGCTTACTGCTGGCGAGCACGCGCGCGCTGGTGTGCTGCTTCTGCTTCAGTGTGCATGCTCGTGGCGCTGCTGGCAGTGCTGGTAGGGCCAGCAACCTCCGCTGCTGGTGCTCTGGTGGTCCCAGCTGGCGTGCTGGTGGGCAGGCTTGTAGCAGCCTGCATTGCAGCAGTTACTGGCCCCCCTTGCGCGGCACCTGCACCAGCAACTGTGGTGCCAACAGTGGCTGATGGAGTTGCAGCGGCCGTGTTGGGCGTGGCCTGGGTGGTGCTGGGGCCAAAGCGGGCGTGGTGCACGGCTGCCGCGCCCCACAGCTGCGGGTGCGCCCCAACAATGCGCGTGTGTGTGAGGTAGAGGTCGATGAGGCCCTGAGGGAGTGGCTCAGAAGGCAGTGCGTCCAGCTGTGTGTCAGTCAGGAAGGGGCCTCCGAAGGATTTCAAGCTGAACTTGAAGCCCAACTGCCTGTACATACCCAGCCACGCACGGATGCCGCCCTCTCCCCCGTTGACCCCTGCCAGTGCAGCCTGCAATTGAGTAACACGAATGAGCAGCAGTTAGGCACATGTGGTCGTGCGCGTCATGTCTTGTGCCTGAATTTATACATGGATGTCTGCTGTGACACCGCATGACGACGATGTCGTGTGCACCATGAAGGTGCTGCAGGGTCACGACTGCCGCAGCCATCATGTACAATGTGGATTCACGTCACCGCCTACAGCACCTTGTTGAACTCAGTGAGCACGTAGTCCACTTTGTGGCTGCTGAACAGCCGCAGTGCCCCACGCAGGACCTGCGGCTCGAATCCCTCCACGTCCACCTTCATCACCTGCAGCCAGTAGCAGGGTCAGTGCAAGAATCTTATGATGCGCTCTGTAGGACGCACCACAACCAGCGGTGTAAACATGACCGGGGATGAGGCCCCCAGCGTCGTGATCCAGTGCACAGCCCTGGATGGCCACAAGCACACACCAGCAATGTGAAACAGTGCAGGCATCACTCACACGTATGTCCTCGTCTAGCAGGGAGTCCAAGGTGTTGATGTGGATGGCCCCTCGCCACTCATACCCCTCTGGTGCACTTGTGCGGTTGGAGCAATCCACGATGCCATCCCCCTGGTTCTCTATTCCAGAGAGCACCTGGGCCAGCAGTACAGTTGGTCATGGGGCAGCACACTGCATGGAACCTGCAGTACGTCCGGCATGGCATGCAGTCGGCCAAGCGGAACTGGGGTGCGGGGTATGGGGAGAGGAAGGATACAAAGCACGTATTCTACATCTTGCAGCAGTTGCTGCAGGCAGTATGTGGTACATGCATGTCTACCACGTGTATCTGCTGCATGAGCCGCCGCCATGATCTTCCTCACCCTGCAGGCCCCCTTGGCAGCTCCCAGCCCTGTTTGATACAGGGTCACACTCTGGCTGAGGTGCTGGTTGGCACATAGGGTGTGCCGGATCATCAGGGCGTTCTTCTGCATCGCCTCAAACGCATGCACTTTGAACCCTGCCTTTGCCACGCTGCAGGTCGCACATGCAGGGCGAGCTTGGCATCACAAACAGCCTTGTACATCATGAGCAGTGGTGCACAGACATGTGCATTGTGCAAGCGTGGCGGCCTTGAGTCAATGGGCAGCATTCTCTACCAGTCCTTGAGCCCGGTGTATTCATGGCGTCACAGCAAAAGTGTAACCCCTCACTCCCCACCCAGCTCACTTGTACGTGTACCAGCCCACGTTGGCGCCGATGTCCACAAACACAGACGGAGTGTAGGTGGGAGAGTGAGGATCACGCGCCTGCCTCAGCACCTGAAGCACCGCTTGGACCTGACCATCTTCCCTGCAAAAGACATGTGATCAGGAAATCCATACATACAGCAGTGCATTTCTTTGGCGAGCTCAAGAGCTGCCACCAGCTTGATCACCATGCTTGTACTGCTGCCATGTCAGTGTACTGCCAACGCCGTGCGATAAACTGCTTTATGATAATGCGAACAGGGATAGCATGACCCACCATGTGTTCAAACGAGTGATGATCCCGCTCACAGTATCTGCGCCGCTGTACACCAGCATCTTGATACCGTTGGGCAGTTGCTTCCAAGTGGTGTTGGCAATTGCACTGGATCCTGCAATGTCTGAGCAGAACCACCTGCTCGCCAGTGCAGGACCATGCATGTAAAGCACTACATAGAGTTCTTACAGCAAACATGGATGGCGGTTAGTGGTGTGGATGCCTCATGGCCATTGCCCTGGTGCCAGCGTGACCGACACAATGCAAATGCTCGCGGTGCATGCACCATTTCATTTCAGCGCTCCCTTGTTTGCTTCATGCATGCGTGAAGCCACACCATATGAGGTTGTGGGGCTGCTGCTATGCAGGCCGCACACACAGCCTACCTTTGACGTGCATGGGCATGGTGCTGTGCAGCTTCCTGCTCGGTCAGGTTTGCATGCCTCGCGCTGGCAGGTGCTGCAGCCAGCAGAACGGTAGCGCAGCAACATAGCAATGCAGCTGTTGTGCAGCGCCACATGAACGAACAGTCGGTGCTTCTTACAGTCAGTTGCCTGCGTCCAAGGCAGAGCGCAGTACACCGGCAGTACCATGTGCGCATGCGACCAGGCGCGGGGCCCGAGGCACGAAAATCCCCATCAAGACGTGTTGAAAAGCAGTCAGTGGCGCTTTGCTGCCTAATAAGCAGGCGCGCAGACAGTGTTTTGCAAGAACTTGGCGTGACACGCTACCGACATCCTGGCAAGCGCATAAAGCATGTCCATGACAGGAATGTGATCAGAAACATACGTCCCTTTTGCCCTATGCGCAGTGTTAGCTGCGTACCCGCCTACCGTCGTCGTTTTTGCCAGGCCCAGCCACAGGAGCGATCTTGTGGTTTCCTGAAATACAGCTGAGAGGCTACATAATGCATTGAGCAACACTTGGGTACTGTAGTTGGGAGTGAGCCGTGTGAAGGAGTTTTGCGCCCCACCATGCGCCGCTGACTTGCATATCACCACGCATACTGCAGCGTTAGTCACGCCGAAGAGCAATGGTTCAAGTTCACATGACGATTCGGGCAAACTTTTGGCAGACGACCGCACACAGCTGTGCAAACCACGCCACTTGGTTGCACTTGATGCTAGACATGCAGAACAGCTCGGTCCAGATGCCTAGTGTGTCCAGCAGCAGCAGCACTCCCCCATGCCATGCGGATGGATCTTTTGTATCAACCGCAGGATCAACACATGAAACTACCGCCTGCCCTCCAAGCTTCAAGCAAGCGTTCCTTTAAATGGAGCTTTGATGTCCTAGGCCCATGCAAACCACTTGTGGCGTGCTCTGACTGACTGAGTGCCCCCTCCCCTGCCCGTCATGTGGCAACCCCCTCCCCTGCCCTTCATGTGGCAATGGGCGCACAGGTCCCTGGCATGTGCCCCAGCACCGCAGCAACAGCGCCAGAGGACGCAAGAAGGGCACAACAAACACTGAACGCTGCTCAACCACGGCGCTTGGACAGGCGCCACGCGTTGGGGTCGTTGTACCTGGTGATGCATGAGGTGCAGTATTCAGGATGAGCAAAAAGGGCCACTGCGCACAGCAGCAGCAACCACCAGCCAGCCAACCAACCAGCCAACCATCCAGCCAACCAACCAACCCAGCCCACCCAACCAACCAACTCGCCATCTGCCGCACACCTGTCATACAGCGGCTCGATGCGCTCCATGCGCTTGCGGCGTGACAGCTTGTGGGGGTCGGCGGCCTTGAAGAAGCGTGGCGCCAACTCCACCAGCCACCTGGGGTGAGTGAGTGATGTACGTTGGCACGTGTGATGTGGCAGTTTGGAGCAAAAGTCAGCAGGTGGTGTACGGAGCAAGTGTCTGACCCAGGATGGGGGGCCAAATGTTTTAACAAACTGCCACTTGCAACGAGACAACACAAGCAGAACCCGGGATGGGTAGAAATGCTGGGGGAACGCTAGGGGTTTGTCGCCAATCACTGGGGGTCCATTGGCAGCACTGCTGTTCCGTGCGCACTTGGGGTCGATGGCCATGACCTCACGCATGTACTCCTTGGTGGTCAGCACCAGCTCATGGTACAGCACCCTGCAGTACAGTTGCGCAGTACAGTGCAGTACAGACGTGAAACACAGTTGTGCAGTGCAGCAACGCAGGAGATGCGCAGTGTACCAACGGGGTGTGTACTGATTCCATGCCTGTGTTGGGTGTGCACATGGCCTCGGGTAAGACGCGCTGGGCGGCCCCAGGAAACCCCACAGGCATGAAGCAGCCCAAGTGCAAGTGCATGAGGCTGATCATGGCACCACGTGCCATGTGCACATCCGCCGCCTGGCACATGCACACTACACAATGAACCAAAACCCACGTCTACGGTCACAGCCATGTGCTACAGCCACCCACCAGTCAGGCTGCTGCTGGAAGAGGGAGGAGGAGGGGTGGATGAACACGGGCTGCCCCTCCACCACTGTCTTGTACCCCTCCTGCGGGTCCTTGCGCGCGGCATGGAAGAAGAAGCCCGACGTGATGGCCTGCGGGTGGGAGGGGGTGGAGAGCGGCAGGTCAGGAGGTGGGAGGGGGTGGTGCGAGGGTGAGCGGGAGGTCCCCCTGTGTGTGCACAGCTTGTGCGCAAGGGCACAACATGATGGGCTGGTGGGTGGTGCTTGGCAGTATGTGGCAGGACAAGCACAAGCCACACAAGGCAACACAAGCCAAAAAGGTAGCAGGGCAGGCAGTGGGCGGCCGACTCCCACACCCAGCACTCAAGGCAGCCATGCTCGATGCAGCGACCAACACCCATCCATACCCAAACCAAGGCTCACATGGCCTGCGCCCCATCCTCAGCACACACCAAGTGCGTTATGATCACACAAGAACACAGAAGATATGGGGTGGGGGTGGGGGGCCCCTGGAGAGGGAAAGCGCGGTGAATTTCGGATTGATTGGTTGGTTGCTGCGTGTGTAGTGCGTGTGTAGTTTGTGTGCGTGTGTGTGCGCGGGCTGCTGGACACAACAGAACAGCAGATGGCACCCGGCCGCGCGCACCTTGCAGATGCGCTGGTAGCTGCGGCCCGCGCTGACGAGCTCCAGCTTGTAGCGGTCCATGATGGCCAGCAGCTGCTTGCGCACGTCCTGCGCGCGCTTCAGCGACCGGTCCTGCACAAAGTTCTCCTTGCACCACGGCACGCTGAACTTGTTGGCCTTCCACTGCTCGTACACGGCCAGCAGCGTGAGGTGGTCGCCCTCCGGCTGGAAGAACTTGGCCTTCTTCTGGTCCGCCTGCGCCTGCTTCTCCTTGGGCCTGCCGTGTGGCGCGTGTGTATGTGGATGCAAGCACGTTATAATAACGAATGCGCACGAAACGGGTGTGTGCAAACTGAGAGTGTCAGCATGTAAGGGGCGGAGAGAGAGGGCCTGCGGGTCATGTGCGTGCGCGCGAGCGCGCACGGACAAGCACAGCACGTGCCAGGTGCAGATCTGTGCGAGAAGCATGTGGCTGAGAGCGGGCGGCTACAACAGGCCGGGTGCCGTCCGAGTTCCTGGAGTTTGCCGTATCACAGCCACAGCATGCCGGCAGGTGTCCCACAGCTGCTAGAGCACAGGAAAACATATGAGAGAATCTAGGCGGCATGGCACACGTCAGTATCAACGCGTGGCGCAGCGCACCTGAAGAAGATGTTCTGGGCGGAAAGCATGGCTAGGATGGTGAGGATCTCATCACTGCATCCCAGGTCCACACTGGCGATGAGCACCTGGGGTGAAGATGTGCGATGTGTGGAGAAGACCAGTCAGGGCATGTCTGAGAAGGGGATGTGGGCTCTGCATGTCAGTTGTGGCCGCTGGCAGAGGAGGTACAGGTGGCAGCCACTTGTGGCACGCTCTCCAACAGCCGCCCAAACAACCAACTGCCGTCCAAACAACCAACTGCCGTCCAAACAACCAACTGCCGTCCAAACAACCAACTGTTGTCCAAACAACGAAGAGTTCTCCCATTCCCGCCCTGCCGCAAGATTTCTTGTCTGCGCGCTGCCTGCTGAGGCACACCTCTGTCCCCTCACCTTGCTCATGGGCGGCTCCAGCGGGAACTCAGCCATCTTGCGGCCCAGCTTGGTGAGCAGCCCCTCCTCGTCCAGCGCGTTCAGGTTGTACAGCTGCTCCAGGGCAGTCACCTGGTGCGCGCGCATGTGCGGCAGGACAGGTGCGGTGGGGCAGTACGTCCAGGTGGCGGCATGAGTGAACAGGACGTGGAGGTGCTTGTGCTCTGCTGATATACACAGGGACAACGTGGTAGAGCGGAGCCCACAAAGCTGTGCCGGAGTCAGGAGAACGGGCTGGCTCTAAACCCTAAACCCTAAACAAGCACAAGGGACAGCTGGATACTGAGAGGGTGGGAGAATGTTGGTGCACACAGGCAGGGTGTGACGCACCAGTGTGGCGGCTGGTGGGGGGTCCATGAAGTCAAAGCCCAGCATGTCGTTGATGCCCATGGCCTGTGCAGCGAGTTGACACACCCTGTCAATTACGCAGTCAAAACATACCACACCATGGCCACGCCACACCTGACACCTCATAACTCGCTGCTGCACTGGGACCTGCCACATGGCACATGAGGCATACAACAGCAGGCACGCAGCGCCAGTCCAACAGTGCAGCCATCACAGCATCACACCTTGAGTGTCAGCACTGTCATCGCCAGGTTGGTGCGCTGGATCTCAGGTACAGAGGTGGGCAGCATCTCATTCTTGTACGCCGTCTCCGTGTACAGCCGGTAACACTTGCCTGCAAGCAGCAGCCATTGCACAACGGAGCGTCAGACATCTGGCTGGCCAGATGTACCGCGTCACATGCCTGCTGTACAACGCGCTGGCACCGGCACAGGCAGGTGCAGTCCAACCTCTCGTACACAGGGGTTTATGCACACAGGGGTTTACGCGCTCATGCCACCTTGCTTCGCTTGCAGCCATCGCAAAGTTGCACTGGCATGGAACCTTGGTACTCTCCCCCCATGTGTCATGGCTCCTCACCTGGCCCTGTGCGGCCTGCACGGCCTGCGCGCTGCCGCGCAGATGCCTGGCTGATGGGTGTGACCACGAGGGAGTCCATGCCGTTCTTAGGGTTGTACACCTGGAGGGGGTTGAACATAAAATGCAGGCAGCACACCATTCCTATTAGGCACACCACAAGCATCAGACTGCTGACACCCAGATGTGCCAGCATTGACGTCAGGACCAACCCCAACAGCCTGCTAAAAACCACCTGCGCTGCCATGGTTTACCTTCATCTTTGCGAACCCAGGGTCCACCACATAGTAAATGCCATCGATCGTGAGCGAGGCTTCAGCAATGTTGGTGGCCACCACACACTTGCGCTTGCCAGGCGGCGCTGGCTCAAAGATGCGTGTCTGCACTTCAGAAGGCAGGGCTGAGAAGACAGGGAGAACCTGAAGGCGGTGCAGAAGCAAGCCAAGCAGAGGAGGCAAAGGTCAGTAGGGGGGAATGGTAGGATTCAATTGGTTCCGTGATAGATGCTCTGCATGCAACATGTCTCAGACACAGCACAGCTCTTGCAGCGAAGCCACAGAGCGACAAGTCCTATGCGCATGGCCACACATGAACAGACACCAAAGGCGCAGGCACGCAGGGGTGTGGCATTGTACACAGATCCTCAAAGGCGTTCCAACTGCCAAAGGGTACGCCTTGTGGGATAAACTGATCATGCAACGTCAAAAGCACGCACCAGTAGCTCTGGCACTGCAGGGCCCAGGGATTTCATGCGCTCGTACAGGATCTGACATGCGGTCTCAATCTCTTCCTGGCCTGCATATCATCACAGCAGCCACAGTTTGAAGGTGAGGATACTTCGTGTGATCCAATCTTCAATGCACGTATAATGCTCCTATGGGCGATTTGCATCACAATTGCATTTGCACACTGATGCAAGACGTGCGTCGTGTTTGCAGGCAAGATGAAAATGACCCTAAACCCTAAACCTTGATGCCAGTGCACCTGTGAGGAACAGCAAGATGTCGCCCTCTGGCTCTGAGAGGTGGATCTGCATTACAGTGATGAGTGCTGCGTCCAGGTAGTCTGACTCAGGTGCCTGCAGACGGTTGGGTATTGATTTGGTTGGCTGCTGAACTGGTGGTACGTGGGGGAAATGCAGCACGCAGCAGCACGCTTGCACGTGGCTTCAGCTTGCATGGCCAGCAGTGCACCTTGCTCCACTTGCATGCGACAATGGCCCTCCAGCCAATCCCAGTGCTCCATGCTCATCAAGCACACAAGGGCAAACAGTGGAGCGCAGGACGGACCTTGGTGTACAGGATCTCCACTGGGTATGTGCGGCCAGGGATGGTGAAGATGGGGCAGTCAAAGAAGTAGCCCGAGAACTTCTCTGCATCCAGGGTGGCGGATGTCACCACCAGTTTAAAGTCCTTGCGCTTGCGGACCACTTCCTTTAGCAGGCCAAACAGCACGTCCGTGTGGATCGTGCGCTCGTGCGCCTCATCCAGAATGATCACACTGCAGCCAGTAGCAGGGCGAACCAAGGGCAAGGCCAGGGGCGTGCCGTGAGAAGCCATGCAGCCGAAGGTGTGGTCATGGCTTGGGGCTGGGGCGCACGGGCTGCAGATCCCTGCACCATCCATCAACGCCAACATTAGCCAAGCATATCCCTTGCAGGGATCGCAGAACCTGCAATGATCGCAGCACCCGGCTCCAGTAATAGCACCGTCCCCTCTCACGCACCTGTACTGTGTGAGTTGGTCATCCAGCAGGCACTCGCGCAGCAGCATGCCATCTGTCATGTATTTGATGACTGTCTCTGAGCTGGTGCAGTCCTCAAAGCGGATGGCATAGCCCACCTCCTCACCAAGGCGGCAACCAAACTCCTCTGCCACGCGCTTTGCTACAGACATCGCAGCCACACGGCGAGGCTGCGTGCAGCCAATCTTGCCCCTGGATGTGTAGCCCACCTCAGCCAGGTACTGCGTCATCTGTGTGGTCTTGCCTGAGCCTGTCTCACCAATGACCACCAGCACTTGGTTGTCATTGACTGCATTGACCAGCTGCTCCTTGAGCTTGAAGATGGGCAATGATTCACGCTGCTCCTTGATGGAGCGCGAGTCCTTGATGCCATAGGTCACAGCCTTGCCCATGGCCTGTACACACACAGCAGCGTGCATGAGCATGTTGTCACACGGGGTCCAGCGCCGCACTGTTGCTCTCACCAAACTCATGCATCAGCGCACCAAAGTGCTGTACATCATCAGTGCCAACAGCCCAAGTGAAGGCGAGAGGTGCTGCCCATCTTGGGATCCACAACAAAATCAGTTGTTGCCCCACCTTGGTCTTCCACTCGGGCATCTCATTCGTGACCAGGCCAATGCCGCGCAGCTCTGATGCCAGGGCACGCTCTGCAGGATCTGCCATAGGATCCTCCCATGGCCGCGAGAGGTCCTTAGGGATGGCCTCCAGCAGGGTGCGTTGCTGCTGCTCCTTGAGCTCGCGCCGCTCCTTAGCAAGGGCACTCTGCAGCCAGTTGCAAATAAATCCACATCCGCATGCTCAACCTTCTCACAGGCTGTTGTTCGACTAGCTGGCACTTCATTCTTGTGCCATACTTTGCAAGCATCCAAGCAAGTGCGTCATAAGCCCATGAACCCATTGATTGGCATGTACAGTGGCACCGCCCCCAGCGTGCCTGACACCACAACCACACCTGTGTCATCGCAGCCCGCTGCATGGTGCCATCAGGGTTCTTGACGATCTTGATGGGTGACATCTCAATGCCAGACCTGCTGCTCACACCTTGGAGGAACGCAGGTTCTGCATCGTTCAGGTCGATCTCAAACTCCTCTGCATCACCCTCCTCCGCGTTCGCCAGCACGCCCAGGCCTGCAGATCAAGTGATCAAGTGCACCACGACGCGTACGGCTCAGGCATGTAACGGTGCAGCACTTGATGTGAGTCCACCAACAAAAAAGGAACCACGTACCGCTCTCAGTGTCATATGTGGGGAACTCCTCCACACTGAGCACGCCACTGGCAATCAGCTGACGCGCCTCCCACTGCTCCTGCTCTGTCAGCTTGCGCCCGGGCTGCAAATAGGAAACCGCAGCTGATGGGTTGAGCATGATATCACAGTCATGTTCAGTGTCAGGATCTGGTGTTGCAAGACACTCCTGACCTGACCATGTCGTTCATATGTCAACTGCTGATCAGCTGCATGTTCAGGTCATAGCCAACCCCACAGCAGACTGTCAGCCCTGGGCAGTGCACATACCCATCTCAGTCCAAATGCCTTGAACCTTCACACAACCCACATCACCCACCCTGCGTGAAGCCTTGGTGTCATCCATGTCTTCCTCCTTGACCTTGATGCCTGATAAGCCCTTGAGACCATTTGCGTTCAGGCCCGGCCCCTCGGGCCCTTTGTAACCAGGCAACAGGTGGGTGGGCAGCAGGTCCTTACCTGCAGGTGGAAGCACAATGAGGAAGGTGTGAGCAAACCAGCGTGTGGACAGGTGTGAGCAACACAGCAGACAGACATGCAATAGGACAGTTCTGAGCAATACCCTTCCACTGCGTCCTCACATGCATCGTTGCGAAACTGCTTCGGCACTGCCCTCCAACACAACACAAGAAGCAGTCTACAAGAACTATGCCAGCACCGCCGGCTGTCTCACACCAACCACTGTCCAGATCATGCCTGTATAGCTACACACTGTACACACCCACCTGTAGCCTGGTCCACATCACGCATGGAGAGTGAGATGCGCTGCGCGCCTGGCCCAGTGCCGCCCCCTGTCTGCGTGGACAGCACCTTGATCCACACCTCCTGTCCACGCTTCACGAAATCCTTGGCGCTGCTCACCGGCCGCTTACTCATGTTGGCCACGTGCACCAGGCCTTCCACCTACAGCATGATGTGGATGCAGCATGTGCATGAAGGCGGGTCACACTGCGGCAACAGCGCGCGTGACACTGCTGCAGAACCTTGTTCCTGAATGATGTCGAGGGAAATCAGCATGCATAACATCGTGATGCTGCTGCTGTTGAGCCTATCTTTCCGTTGACATACTGTGTAACAATCATGCAGATGCCATGCAAAGTTCATCGGCTCTCAGCTCATCATGTCGCCCTCACCTTGCGCCTGAAGCCCTTGAGCTCCACAAAGCAACCAAACTCCATCACACTGGATACCGTACCACGGTACACCCCACCCAGCTCTGGCTCGTCCAGTGCGGGGGGTGGGGGCGGGGGTGGGGGCATGCGCTCCCGGTCCCGGTCACGCCCCCGGTCATAGTCCCTGTCCCTGTCCCGCCTGTCACGATCCCTGCAGCAGGCAATCGTGCCACAGAGCACGGTGGGCACGTTAGGAGGTTCGCCGCAGCAGTCCCTCACGACAAGTCCCCCATGCAGCGAGTGCAACTGGGCCATCTGCGTATAAGCCAGTGCTGGCTGATGATCACGCATCCGTCAGCAGCAGCGCACCTGTCACGGTCCCTGTCACGGTCCCTGTCACGGTCCCTGTCCCTGTCACGGTCTCTGTCACGGTCTCTGTCCCGCCTATCTCTGTCCCTGTCACGTGACCGGGAGCGTGACCTGTCCCGACGGTCCTTGTGTCGGTCACGCTCAGCGTCAGACACGGCAGCACCCGAGGGACCTGCAGCTGCTGCCTCCTTGGCCGCCGCCTCTGCCCGCAGCTCCTCATCCAGCGCCTTTGCATAATCGCGCGTGTTGGACAGTGCAAGGCCAGGAATCTTTGCGTCCGCGTGTGCCACACTCACGATTGGCCGTACTGCAGTGCCTGTGGAAGCGCTGGAGCCGCCCGTGGTTGCCCCACCCTTGCCAGGGGTGAGGGCCATGATGATGGACCAGAAGCGCTCTACCAGCGCATCATGCAGCGCGTCCCCCAGGCCCATGCCTGCCACCGCCTGGAGACAAGACAACCACAACACAGCGGTGCTTGGCAGCACAGCACAACGGTGAATGGTGCGCATGAGCACATCACGTGCACACTGTGACGATGGACAGGCAAGAAACCTGCACACAAGCACCCCCTGTACACGCTAGCGTATGCATGCGATGTCAGCTACTCGGGATAGTTGTCTGCATCCCTTGCATGCCCCTCGCCTGCCACATGAAGACAGCCTGGCAGCCCAGACCCACCTTCTTGAACTCATCCACATCTTTCTTCTCACGTGCCGTGTCGATGATGAACTCGGCAACTGTCTTGTCACTGATATGCAGGTGTGCCTCCAGCTCTGCACATGTGTGCACCATCGGTATCTATGGGTTTGACGTCCTGTAATGATGCCCTGGCGCAAGAGTGTAGCCTCCAGGTGTCTTGTCTGTCAACGTACTTGCCGCAAAACGCCAACCCCAGTCCAGAGTGCACATGGGCACAGCACCTGACAGCAGTCCCCATGCAAATGCCATGCAATATGCAAGTGGCCTGATGTACTGTTAAACCCACCTGCGGTGATCTTGTTCACCAGCTGCAAGTATTGCAGCTTCTGCAGCTGAGCTGCCATGGCTCCTGCTGTGGCTTTGTTGCCAAGCACACCGTGGGCTGTTGAAACCCTCTAGCTGAATAGCAGCATTATGTTGGTTTTGCCCAAAACAAACGGCTGCGCTGCTCACGCGAACCGCTGGATGCGAATGTGGAGCTCCAAGATCACCACCAGTAGCTAAATACAGACGTGAAAACTTTATAGATGATACAAAGGAAACTGCTCTGCACAATCAACGCCCTGCCGCACAAACAAACATCTCATGAATTCCACACTTGGGCCAAACAAATTCGACCCCGAAGTGCGAAGGACCACTGCCGATTCGTGCACACACAGCAAAGATGGCTACTCTGTACAAGCACCAGGCCTCTGCGGCCCCTTGCCGCTCAAGGCGTGCCTTCTCCTGCGTGGCTGCCACTGCGCTGCCTAAGCAGGTAGGGCCGGATGTCAGCGCGTTTCATTTGGCACAATTGGCACCAGTGCACTGGCGGCCCCTCATCAACATCATATCCTGGTTCTCGTCTCTTCTGGTACCTCGACCCTGTTGATGCCACCCATCACGTCCATGCCTCTGATGATCGCAGTTCAAGGCCGTGAAGCCTGTTGGCGACCGTGTGTTCGTCAAGGTCGACAAGGAGGAGGTGAAGTCAATTGGTGGTGTGCTGCTGCCCGGCTCCGCTGCCAAGAAGTCTACCGCCGGTACCGTTGTGGCGATGGGCGACGTCACGATGGTGAAGGTGAGGCAGCACCATGTTGATCGTGCATGCTTCAAGTACCATGTGCTTCGCATGGCACACATCGTCGAAGTTTCCATGTAACGACCCTCGCACCACGCACACGCGCCATGCGTGCAGGAGGGCGACCGCGTGATCTACTCAAAGTTCGCTGGTACCGACCTGGCTGTGGGCGAGTCTGAGCATGTGCTGCTCAAGGTGCGGGATCTGGAAGTCCTCGGGTCAGCGCCTGAAAGCACCACATGGCTTCTTATGTTTCTTGGCACACACAGAGCACGCAGCCGTGTGCCGGATGCGGTTAGCTAGTCAGCTGCCACGACTCAGCTGTAGGAACTGAGGTCGGGTGGACTGCGGGGTAGCAGGAGCAGCTCTTTGGGACCATCAATGCTCACCAACCATGCACCAGCGTGATGCATGTGGGGCACTATGCAACTGTAAATTGTTGCATTGCAGGAGGATGATGTGATTGGCATCCTGGGCAAGGGGGACAAGATTGCCCAGCTCAAGCCTCTTGGCGACCGCATCCTAATCAAGGTGGGCACCTGGGTGTGGTAGCGCACTGCCTTCAAAAACAGCAAGTATTGCTGGTGGTGAATGGTGGTGGACTGTTGAAGGTGCTGGGTACATGGCAAGTCGCATGGCTTTGCTTGTGTCGAGCACAGCCCTGACACCTGAACTACCAAATGCCATCGCCAGAGCACTGCAATGTGCATGCCAAACTGCATGCACATCCTGGCCCCTGCAGAACTCTGAGGCCGAGACCAAGACAGCAGGTGGTGTGCTACTGAACACCGAAACCGCGGAGAAGCCCAACTTTGGCACTGTGGTGGCTGTGGGTGAGTGGATACGCAGTTACATACACGTGCGTACACAGGTGGAGCGTGCGGGAGTGTTGCTGGCAGAAAACTGGTGGGGCTTGCAGCGATGGGGAGTTCAGGATGGCATTTCAATGTGCACAGGCGGGCACAAGTGGATGGTATGCATACACGAGCTGGCCCTGCAGAGGTTGTCGGGTGGACCTTTGCGGGTGCTTCTGGGCTATCACTGATTGCGTGCTGCGCATCCGTATTTCATCTGCAGGTGAGGGCCGCAAGAAGGAGGACTCTGATGAGTGGATCAAGCCCAACGTGCAGGTTGGCCAGACAGTCATGTACTCCAAGTACAGCGGCACGGAGTTTGACGAGGATGACGAGGCATACATCGTGGTGCGCGAGTCTGACATCCTGGCGGCCCTGTCCTAAACAGACCCGTCCTCTCTCAGCCAGTCAGACAGACCTGGTGCCTGCCGTGGCCCCATGGCACCCAGGGGAGCACCTGGAGGTGCTGGGGTTAGGTGGGCACTGGTCGGGCGCTGGGCAGGGCTCACAGGAGCGTCATGACAATGGTGCCTCCTGGAGGGGCTTGCTTGCGCTTTCTCAGTCAGCGCGTTGTGTGTTGCGACCGTGATAAGCTTTGTGTGTGGGTGGGGGGCTGGGCATGGGCAGGGAGAATGGAAGGATCTGGTATCGGGTACCGGGTGCATCGTGTGCATGCGGCAGACATGCAGGGTTGTTTATGACAGCTGGGCTGGAATGCTTACTTCCCAATTTTTTAAGCATTTCCGGTTCTTGTCCCTCAGGCCTTCCCCTTTTCAGCAGTTACACACCAACAAGCACCAGCAGATGCTCATCAGGCCACGGAAGTTGCGCAGCTGAAAGCGATCATTTACAGAAGCAACAAGAGCGTTACTTCTGATCTGGCAACACCTACCCTACAGCAGAGCTCCTGCCTCACATTTCACCACCTTAACCACTAAAATGTCTGTGTGCCTGGAAGACTACTTCATATTCCATGGCTTCTTGTTGCACACTCGGCTGCAAGAATGCATTGCCCTGCCACACTCAGCTGGTCAGCTTGTCCACAATCGCAGCACTGCACCTCAGCACATCACTTCCAGTCGGAGCAATCGTTGATGGCATAGTCGCAGTTGCGGCCACCCAGCTGCGCGATCAGTGCTTCAAAGTCAGTGGTCACCTCACCCTGGCCTGCGAGTGGCGTGGCAGGTGTGCAGTTGCATATTTTGAGCAAGAGACCAGCTTGTACCCATTTGATTAAGTCACAACATGCCTGCAGTTGAGCTGCAGGCAGGCTGGAGATGAGGCACCTGGTCATACTGCTCATACATCATTACATGTGCCCATGTGACTGGCAGCACCCAACCCAGACACAGTTGCCTGTCCTGTCACACTGCCAGCTCTTGTTGATGGCGCTACTGCCCTCAACCCACCCCATGCAACAGCAGGCATGGCGTGCACCTGCCAGGCAGCCACAGGCATGAGCTACGCTGCTGACTGTCAGCAGCAGGTGGACGCACCAGGGGGCATGGAGGCCAGGTCAAAGGAGCGGTTAGCAAACCCTGGGTTGAGCAGCGCTTGGATGCACACCTCAGCCACATCATCACGGGGGACGGTGCGGTTGGGGCCCTGCACCAGGCCGTCATCCACACCCACCAGCAGCTGCCGCTGCCCCCCAGCCTCGTCCAGCAAACCTTTGCAGGTGCATGAGGGCGGGTATGTATATCAGGAAGTACAACGAGGCAGGCACACACGCACGCACACGGGCAGACAAATACGCAGATAGGCAAGCAGGCAGAGCAGGGTAAGGCAGCGAGAGAGGGAAAGATGCGGATTGTGCGTAAATGCATGCTGGTGGTGGAGCAGCACCACACTGCAGGATGAGAGCAACAGCACTACAAGTGGTAATGCTTACCGCCGGGATGGATGATGGTGTACGTGATGCCACTCTTGATGAGGTACTGCTCAGCCTTGCGCTTCCACTGCAGGATGTTGCCGCCCGCAATCTTGTTGAGCTGGTTCTGCGGGTTGGTGCCGCCCTGCAGCGAACCATTCACGATTTGTAGATGTCATATGTAAGGGGTGCACTGGTGTGGTATGACATGAAGGGGCACATCAGATATACAACTTGCAGGCATGAAACGTAGCCGTGTGCATGCTTGCTTCACGCCTGCACACACCCTCGTAGCAGGCAAGTACCGCCAGCAACACTGACATCAACAGGCGTAAATCATGTGGGCAGCTGCGCTGTGCTGCACTGCGCTGTGTTGAATCAGTATGCCCATGTGGTGCACAGCTGGTGGCTGCACGATGTACTAGCTGCAGCAGGCTCATGGCAGAAGTGCAGTACGGCAAAATGCTCGCAACGGTGTACTGCTCACGCACCATGGAGGACACAATGACCACGTGGCCCACGCCTGCCTCCTTGGCTGCATCCACCTGTACTGCCTGACCCTGCCAGTCCACCTGCTCTGGGGTGTGACCCGCCTTCCACTTGAAGGAGGGAGGACCGGGGGGCGCCCCCTCAGGCTTGGGCAGCACCTCTGCGCACACGTGGGTGGTGTCAGCGCCGCGATTGTGAGGCGCAGCCACAGGAGATCCAATCATCAATTTGGTTGGTTGGTTGGTTGGTTGGTTGGTGGCAGCGACAAAGAGTGGGGTGGCAAGCATGCCGTGCCAGGCCCTGGTGCATATCTGTGTTGATGGGCCGGAGGTGGCCGGGTTGCAGGTGACCTTGAGCGCCATCTATCAGCATGGAAACAACAGTACAATAACGGGCTGAGGGTGCAGAGTGCAGACAGCAGGGGGAATTGGAGCACGAGGAGATGGAGCACACATACAAACCTGGCACTGCTGATGTGGCGATGATGAGAGCCTTCACACCAGCCATGGCCTGCACAAGAGCAGGCTTGACCTCCGCCTGCGGAGCATCAACAGAACGGAACAGTGCATTGATGACATGAGCTTCCCCTCGTCCATGCACCAGCATGCTGATGAGGGGATGCATCTGCACCAAGACAGCATCATCACTGGCAACTGAGGGTCAAACCTTTCACAGTGTGAAGACTGTGAACAGCCTTTCAAACGGCACCTACGCCACCCAAGGACCAGGCAGCGCACACCAGGTATTGCTGATGGGGTACATCACACACCAGATGTCCCTAGTATCACAACATACTGTGCATTGTCATCCACAACGGCCACGTGCAAGGCGCAAGTCAGCGTGGGTACATGCAGCAACACCAATGCTGATGTGCGTGCTTACAGCAGGTGCCGAGATGTCCACCACACGGATGCCTGCCTCTGACATGCCCAGCTTGGCCGCGAGTGCAGCACGGGACTGCGGAGTAGGCACCGGGTTGGGGGAGGGAGGGGTCACGCACCAAGTGCAATACCAGCATGACAAGACCAGGAAGGTCATCCGCGTGCCTCGGGGCACCGGAGGGCAGCTAGCATTTCATGGCTGGCAGCTGCCTCATGCTACAAATTCATGTGTGAATGCATGGAGCTGCCTCATGTTGGAGCACATGAAGACGCTGCACGAAGGCGGGGCGCACACCGTGTGTGCGGTGCTGCTGCCCAGTGTTGCTACCTAGGCCGCACACAATGCAACACAGGTGTAACCGGTGGATGCATGTGTGAACCTCACCTCGGCATTGCGGACAGTGGCTATCGGCTCAAACTGGTCGCTGCGTGCCAGCAGCCGCTTGACAACCAAGCCGCCTGTGCGGCCGCCTGCGCCTGTGACCATCACCTGGCAACAAACAGCAGGCCAATTGCATACAAAAATGTCAGGGTGTGTAAACAAGAGCTGTGCCTCTGATGCAGGAGCATGGCTGGCCTGCCGGGGTGTCTGGCTGGGATGTGGGGTCCAGGTGCACTTCATGCACATGTGCACAGGTCGTGTGGTGGTAGATCCAGATTCCAGATTAGTGTCGGTGGCTGCAAGGGATCCCCAAAACCAACGAATGCTGCATCAAAACTGCTAACGGCGTTCCAAACCAACCCAAGCGCAGGCGTTTTACGTATGATCATGGGTCATCAGGACCTACCTTTGCAGGAGCCATTGCTGCAACTGGCGTCAAGTCTCCTGGAATGCCGACAATCAGTGGCTTGAAATACAGATGTCCAGTACATGTGAGAGTTGTGACGAGCAGTAACCGTGCTGCAGATATCCGTGTATTCACGCATATGCCGCTGCACCTGCTGCAACAGCTCATCCGGCATGATTGAGGCTCCTGCAAGTCTTTCTTAAATGTCTATGCCGTCGTTGGCGCCGCGCACAACAGTGAATACAGATGATTTATGCTCCTTCAAGTACCTTGGCAAGGGAGGGCAAGGTCGGTATAATGCTGATGGTGTCGATGCATTGTGCCTCATGAATCAGCCCTAGATGATTAAAATTGAATACTCTCTGAACTGTTTGGTCCTTCGCAGGGCTGGTATACTCTGCTGAACTCAGGAAAGATGGGCTGCTGGTCCCTTGCGCTGTGAAAGTCCTTCGACCCGAATTTCATGGGGACAGCACCTACTCGAGACGATTTTTGCAGGAGGCATCCATCCACGCCCAACTAGCACACAGGTACAGCGGGTGTGCTTTCATCAACTGCCGGGCTCTTGAAATGTATACCCGCACCACACAGGCAAGGTCCATCTTTGTTTTCTCAGCCTGCATATCTTTCAGCCCTGTTTTCCCAACGGAGCCTGGGGGCGGGGCACCGCGTCGTGCGTTGCAGACCTGCTGCTTTGCGTTTAAGCCAGCGATCTGCTTAAACCCGCGCGAGCCCGTCGCCGCGAGCCTGCCTGCAACACTGCCACAGCCACAAAGCGCGCCAGAGCGGCGCGCGCGCACTGAACCTGGGGATATGCATGCGCTTGCACAAAGCGCTCGTGCTGTAGCAGCTGGGGCTGGAGTCTGTGGTGTGTGGGGCAGCAATCAGTGCAACCTAAATGAACAACAGATCAAAACAGTGCGTTCACAAGATGCCTGTACTTAGTTCACCATACATCCAGAGTTCCAGGTGTATGCCCTCACGAAGTCCAGCCTCAGACCCGCAGCCCATGCTAAACCCCTGGGTCACAAATGCAAGCATGCAACAAACTGGCATGCGCTGTGCAAGGCAGTATGATCGGACACTCATCAGTCAACACTGATGGTGTGGCAGCACACATAATCCGGCCCAGACCTGCATAGTAGTGCGTACCCCAATTCCCTGTTTTTGCTGCATTCAATCTCTGGCGCCCTTGATGTCTTGGTGGGCTGTGCAGCCTTAGCGCAGAACGTGGGACAGTTCTGTGGCTTCGTTGGACTTTTTACCGTTTATCATAAACACACCATTTTGCACTGCACACCCTGCATCAAGGACCTGCGCGGTTATGCGCATTTTTCTATGCGGAGTTGTCAACCCTCCTTCTTCTGTGACCATAACGTATTGCGCCTCCACCATGCTGCTGCGACATGCCGTGCAGCAATGTGACAAGCTTCTACGGCTTCTGTGCGCTGCCAGTCGCGCGCCTGCTGCCCTGCACCCCACCAGGTGTGCGCAGTTTTAAGCAGCACAGCACAACACAGCACAGCATGCATAGCATTCTGGCCACTGTTAGGCAGTGCAGTTTGGCCGCGTGGTGGCCGTGTGCGCGCCTGAACACTGAGCTGTGGTGTACACATGTCGCCATGTTGCACGTGGGCCCACAGCAGGGCACTGAAGCTGTGTGGCTCAGAGAATTAGTTGCATGCTGTAGCCATGCCACGTGTCCTTCGCTAAGCAAGCCCCGACTACATGCTGTTCCTCGGCTCTCACTTTTGTCGCCCTGCTGCCCCACCACGCAGGCGTCATGTCGCACACGACGGTGAACGCCGCCATCACGGCAGCCGCGCAGCAGTCGGCGCCACAGGCCGCAGGGGCTGCAGTGGGCGCGCTCCCACTGCTGCGCACCAGCGGATCTGGGCTGCTGGTGCAGCACCACCCCTCTGGTGCAAAGGTCCCCATGTGCTGGGCCGCAGTGCTGGAGTACATGCCGGTCAGTGGGCCGCTGTCTCAGCAGCTCTTGAACCCTGAACCCTGGACCCTTAACCCTTGTTTGTCAGGTGCCACGCCGACCCTTCCTCTAGCAGGATCAGGCTTGCAGCAGGGACTTCCTGTCGATGAGATCTGTGCCACTGGGTTTGCATTCAGCAGCCTGTGAGGCTGATGCGGTGTCGGTTGCACTGCTGTGGGCCACCGCAGGGCGGCAACCTGTACGACCTGCTGCAGGAGGATGCGCGGTCGGCCACACCAGCATACACCCTGGATGAAGCGCTGGAGTGGCTGCTGCAGGTCTGTTGCAGCTGCAGGTGCATTGCCATGTACTTACAACGGAGCACAGGCTACAGCACCTCGGGCCTGCGTTGTGTGCTGTGCGCTGCATCGTGTGGCGTACAGTAGGCCCGCAGCCGGCCAGTGCTGTTGTCACCATGGCAGTCTGCTGCATGGGCATTGTTGCCTCTCTATTGCGTTGCAACCCGCGCACTCACAAAGGCAGAGGCTCAGACATGTTTGCCGCACCTCCTGCACTGAAAATGAAGCCCCCGGTGCGCGACACCACCCACACAGATCGCAGACGCACTGCGCTACATGCACGGCCACTCGCCGCTGCTCATCCACCGCGACCTGAAGCTGGAGAATGTGATGCTGGCGCCTGACCCCACACGCCCCGGCCGCCGTGTGGCCAAGCTGGGAGACTTTGGGCTGCTGGCGGTGCGTACCATGCTTTTGCCTAGTTCCGTGGAGCTCCTGGCACCTTCCTTTGCATGCTCAAGGAGGCATCAGAAGCCCAACTTGAGACGCAGCTGACGGCCCTGCATCTATGCAGTCTTGCCATGCGGGCTTGGCCACCTCTGTGCATGAATGGCGTGATGAGCGGTGTGTGTGATCTGATGCGTGGTGTGTGGATGACGTGCCCCAGGCGGTGGACAGTAATGGTCGCAAGGTGGCCCTGCCCAGCGTGCTGCTGCCTCTGGGGCTGTCAGCGCTGCAGCCCTCCAACCCCACCTCCAACTCCTCCTCTGCAGCGTCCTCCATGGCAGGCCCCACCATGTATTCCCCTGCCCCTGCCAACGCTTGGATGCCCGGTGGGCACACCCCTAATGGCGTGCAGTCACCAGGTGAGCTTGGGTTGGCCTGTGACTTGAGCTTATTCTGGGTTTCCAGGGGGCCAAGGTGCTGTACCAGCTGTGCGTGCATCAGTTCAAAACACATGAGTGGGCCCATGCACAGCAGTAGCCGCAGCAGCATCCAGCATACAGGATGAAACAGTGCGCGCATGGCCTCATGTTACTTGACCATGTCTGTGTGTAGGTATGCCTCGCTGTAATTGCATGTGCGTGCCTGCACACGTTGCTGCCTGTCTCATCAGGCACCCCTGAGGGCCCTACACCAACCACCCCACCTGCCGCTGGGGCAGCTGCTGGGGCCATGTCAGCTGGACAGCTCAACAACCACCATGGACTGAGCAGCCCAGGGGCAGGGGCTGGTGCCCAAGGCGCGGGCGGTGCGCAGCGGGCGCTGTCTCAGCAGGGGTCAGACAAGGCTGACGTGGACCTCATCTACGCCAAGCTCAGGAGCCCTGGCTCGCCCAGCACAAAGGACGAGTACCTTCCCGAAATGTTTGACATGCGCTTCCGGCTCACAGGTGGGCTCAGTGGGGTGGTCACACAGCAGTGTTGTTGTTTATGGGGGGAGGAGGGGCAGTTTGTTCTGTGCCTACATTGGAAACACCTACGCGGCAACGTTGCACTGCCTACCTCTTTGCGTGTGCACTGCGCATGCGTGGACTCGTGCATGACAGCACGATGATGTGTGGCTGGCAGCAGCAGCGGCATCTGTGTGCTAGGCGCACCCACACGCACGTGACGCACCTCCTGTGCCTGCAGGCCGCTGCGGCTCAGTGCTGTACATGGCACCTGAGGTGGCACGTGGGCGGCCGTACAATGAAAAAGTGGATGTGTTCAGCTTTGCCATCCTGGCGCACGAGCTGCTCACACGGCGGCTGGTGGCTGAGGGGCTGAGCCACACAGACAGCGACGCTGCGCTGGCTTACATGACCAAGGTGCGCATACCGTATGATGGCTGTAGTGGTGAACAAAGGACCCTACTGGTGTAAAGCGGTTGCCGTTGTGTGTTCATTGTGCGCTTGGGGAACAGGGCGGGGTTGCATTTTGTTGCTGTTCATGTTCATGTTACATGAGCCTTCAGCCGACACGCTGTTCATGGCATGATGTCCAGATGAGTCCACCCACGCACACCCATGCCACGTCTCGCTCCCCTGGTCTCTCTCACACTCACGGCCTCACTTCCGCTCTCATCCTCTCATGCCCGAACTGGTACCCCTGACGTGTGGCACGTGGCTGTAGGTGGTGTGGGATGGGTGGCGGCCACCGCTGCAGGGGTGGTGGGACAAGGAGCTGAAGATGGTGCTGATGCTGGCGTGGCACACGGAGCCCCGGCTGAGGTGCGCCACCACATCTGATCATCTCACCCGCATCTGGGGTTCTGCTCAGGCACCTGGGCGGCTGCCGTCCAAGTTAGGGTCCATGCATGTGCCTGCAGTTGTCTTGCCCTACTGTTTCAGGTGCCTGTGGGTGGATGCCAAGTGCGTATCTTACAGAAAGTAGAAATCTAACTGATTTCATTATCTCTGTGTTATGGCTTCCTGTGATGCCCTGCTGCTCCTGCCACTGCTGCTGTAATGCCCTCTGACCTGCGCCTGTGCTCCAATGCTCCTGTGACCGCAGGCCCAGCTTTGCCACCATCCTGGCGCGGCTGCGTGAGATCCAGGCCAACCCCAATGCCATGGCAGCCATGCGCGCGGGTGATAGCGCCGCGCGTGCCGCCACACGCATGGGTGCACCTGCCAGCACCGCCCCTCCCCAGGCTGCCAGTGCAGCTGTGCCAGTCATGGGCATGATGGGTGGGGTTGGGGCCGTCGGGTCCCCGGCAGCTGCCCCTGCGGCCAATCAAAAGGCGGCGGTGCTTCAAAACGCAGTGCAGGTGCTGAATGCGGCCAAGGCGCGCATGGCGCAGCAGCAGCAGCAGCAGCAGCAGCAGCAGCAGCAGCAGGTGGTGATGCCTGCCGCAGCGGCCGCACACAATGTGCTGCAGCACGCGGCGGCGCAGATGGGGCATGCGCCGCCCGGCCAGATGCAGATGGTGCGAGGCATGTCAGGGGGGCTGGGCCCCAGTGGGATGGTGCCCAACGGCGCGGCGCCTGCTGGCATGGCAAGTCCAATGCCTGGGAGCCCTGGCATGGCGGGTGCCATGGTCCCTGCCGCCATGAGCTCCCCCAACACGCCACGTGGTGGCGCTGGGGTGCCAGGGTTTGGCATGGGCGGCCCCATGGGCCTGCAGGCCGGCATGGGTGTGGGCATGGGCATGCAGAGCGGCATGGGGCCGCGGTCGTTCACGACGCCTGCCTCGCCGTACGGGGCTGTGGGCGGCATGGGCATGAACGGCATGGGGTCCTTAGGCAGGGTGAGTATGAACAGCATGAACGGCGGCATGATGGGTGTGGGGGTCCAGCCCGTGATGCATGGGGGCATGGCTCATGATGGGACAGGAGGCATGGGGGCTGCGGCACGGGCAGAGTCTAGCGAGCTCACGCCCAGGCCCGCCCCCACCAGCGCAAGCAACAGCAAGAGCGCCAGCAGCAGCAAGAAGAGCAAGGACAAGGTGAAGCGGGACACGGGCGGGTACACGGGGTCTGCCTGGATGGACTGCCTGTGTGGCTGCCTCATCCCAGGCGCTCGCTGAGTGAGGAGTGAGGAGTGAGAGCAGTGCAGGGGCTGTGTGACCACACAAATGGTGTGCGGATATTCATGGAGTGCTGCCCCGTTGCTGGGTGATGAGAGGGCAGTGCGTATTGGAGCAGCAGTACACGTTCTGGTTGCGTACGATGAGGTGGACAAATGCACTGCACCAACACACTGGCGTTCGACACTGTTGTGGTCAAGCATGCTGGCCACCTCAGATGCTGACATGGTTGTGTGCAGGCAGGTGACCATGACCAGTTCAAATGACTGCAGTGTGCAGTCTTCGGTACGTGGGGTTTCAATGCATTAATCGTACAGTTCATCAGATTGAATGCGAGTCAGCGTGTGTGTCATGGTGACGGTGCAGCGCACATTGCCACCTCCCATTTGAACCATTCCCTTACACATCTGAATCTTTTCTGTTAGTTTTGGCACGCGTTCGATTGCCTCCATTTCGATGTGTGCTGCACATGAACACATGGTGCGCAGCATATGCCAAGCCTGTCTGGACCCAGGTTGGAACATTCAGACTGATTTTTGGGGTCGCTGCACAAGTCCTTCCAGTGCTGAGTATGGGCTCAGAACTTAAACATCAGACACAAGGTCTAAGCGTTTCATGCAAAATGTGGTGGTCCACCTCGAGCATCCATACATTTCTTGGGTGATTTGCTACCTAAGTTGCTGCAAGGTGCATGCTGTGTCCACACTGGCACCAGCACGGCAGTAAACATTTGCCAGGGCGGTGCACGGACATGCTACATGGATCATGCAAGGGCTGCTGTTGTTGCATGCAGCATCCCAACTGAAATGCGGCAGCTGTCGGCAGCTCCGAGGCATGCAGCGTCAAGCATTTAGCCACGTATCTGGAGATTCGGCGCGCGTACCTGGTGCTTCGCAACGGACAGCGCGGTTTCTGGAAAATTCTCACAAGTCACTCTTACTGGACATAATGCGGTGTGCTGTGCGAAACCAAACCATATCTTGAACAGCCACTTGTAAGAGCGTAATACATCAACATGAGCTCTTCTGACGACGAGATGGGAGCCCCCATTGAGCCTGGTGTGGAGGCAGAGAGCAAGCCTTGTAAGGAGCTTCTGAAACGGTGGACAGGCTTGAGTTTCTGCTCATAGCTGCTTGATCAACGGCTTCTTTGCGCTGTCTTTGTTCGAACCCATGCGTGCAGTTGATGGCATGCCTGAGAACATGGAGGATGATGAGCTTGAGTATGGCGACGTTGTGGGCAAGGAGATTAACATCACTGTGCGTGTTCTGGGAGGGCACAAGCAAGAAGTACAGGCACCGTCGTGAGCCTGCAGCTTCTAGATTAATGGCAGGCATAAAGCTTGTTGAGCGGTAGTGATTGTGGTGGGTTGGCACTGAACATCATCGAGAAGCATCTGGTGCTGGCCTGCTACGCAGGCGGACGGTGGCGTCAAGAAGACGATCCTGGTCAAGGGTGAGAGCTGGGAGAAGCCGGAGACGCACGACCGCGTGACAGGTGCGATCTTGTGGTGCAGCAGCCCTGCCATGCAAGTTTGCACACTACAAACAACGCTGCCTTTCTGCAGCCTGGCCCAAGCATTTGTGGCTTGCGCGCTCGACTTCACTGCTTGCACTTGTGCGCATGGTGCTTGCAGTGCACTATGTGGGCACGCTGGAGTCGGACGGCTCACGGTTTGACTCCAGCCGTGACCGTGGCGAGCCGTTCACCTTCACGCTGGGCGAGGGTAGGTGGCTGACGCTGCTGCCTTGCATGTATGTGGGGCTGCACTGTGTAGTGTGGTGAGCTGGTGGCAAGCCTCCTCCCTGGATCATCTCTCCTCCGCTGAGACACCCAACCCCTGCACGACACCAGCAGTGCCACACTTACGATTTGGATGCCCCTCACGCATTTACATCTTCTCCAGCCTCCTCCGTCACCTGTGTCAAGCGCTTGGACACTCCAGGGCAGTGGACGCATGCGCAAAGGCTGCAAGCACGTGCCCCAGCTGCTATGTTCCTTCCCTGACACTGTGCTGGTAAACTAATAAAACTATGCTCCCTGCCATATCGCGCGCCGCTGACCCACAGGCCAGGTCATCAAGGGCTGGGACCTGGGTGTTGCCAGCATGAAGAAGGGTGAGAAGGCAGTGCTCAAGTGCACGGCGCCCTACGCGTATGGCGATGCAGGCAGCCCACCCAAGATCCCGGGCGGAGCCACTCTCAACTTTGAGGTGGGATGGGCAGTTGGGCATCTTATTGGACTGGGCTGCTGCACAGCCAATCAGCTACGCAGCACCTCCATCCGTGTACTGCATGCATCACACGTGTGTACGGCCGACCATGTGTACCGCTGCGCTGATGTACTGCAGGTGGAGTTGCTGAGCTGGCAGAGCGTGAAGGACATTGCCGGGGACGGAGGTGTGATCAAGACCATCACCGCGGAGGGCGAGGGGTGGGCCAAGCCGGATGAGCGGGACGAAGTCACTGGTGAGTGAGAGGGATGGGAAGATGAGGTGTGGTAGGGAGGAAGGGGGGGAGTTGGCTGGCACATTAGGGGCCATAAGCAGGTGAGCCACTTTGTGGTTTTTCCCCATGCGCATGAAGCGGAGTTTTTTGTGCACCGATGCGCTCCTCGGTTGTCTGACGCACCCCGCACTGCGACGTGTTGACATGTTGTACTGCTGTGCCCACTGCTGTACTGCAGTCAAGTACAGCATCAAGGTGGCAGGCGCCGAGGCCCCTGTGCTGAGCAGCCCTGAGGAGGGAGCTGAGTTCACTGTGTCTCAGGTGAGACATGCCGTCATGTGATGTGTGCACGCACCTTGATTGGCGTTGTTCAACAGGATGATATACTTCCTGATGTGATGTGATCTGAGGTCGTGTTTGTGTGTTGACCGTGGACATGCTGTTGTGCAGTCAATGCACACTTGCACATAGTTCTGAACAGCCCCACAACTTCCAACTGTTGAAGCCACCAGTATGGTTCAGAGCTCCATGCACTGCTGTGACACATCATCAAGTGCCTCACTCCCTTGGTCCCTTCCTCCCCTACAGGGTCTGCTGGGTGCCAAGGCCTTCACCACAGCTGTGAAGACCATGAAGAAGGGGGAGAGGGTCACACTGAAGGTCAAGCCCGAGTGTGAGTGAGGGGTGGGGTGGGGCAGCATTGTATGATCGCTTGACACACAGGTGCTGCTGCTGCTACTGCTACTGCTGCTACTGCTGTCGCTGTAGTGGGTGCCCCGGCTCAGGAACTGTATGTAGGAGCATCCGGCAAGCATACTTATGTGGCTTTGTCCTGTCCCCAGCAGTTGCAGGGAACGCCTCTAAACTGTTGTCAGGTTTCATGCCGCACATGCGCCACCCTGTGTGTCTGGTTTTGTTTTGTGATGGCAGATGGGTTTGGTGCGGAGGGCAAGGCGCCTGAGGTGCCCCCTAATGCTGACCTGGAGATTGACCTGGAGCTGGTGTCTTGGAAGAAGGTGAGTGAATGATGTGATGTGGAAGGATGGAAAGGATGGGGATCTGGTACGAAGCTTGCCCAAGTCCGTAAACTGGCCCCGTGCCTCAATCCATATAGCCTAATATGGAACCCAGCCAAGCAGATTCCAAGCTCTGCAAGCGGGCAGGATGGTGCTTGCACAATGTACGGGCGATGTGCAAGCAGCCTGCAGGCGATGCAGCAATGCAGCCATGCAACAGGCAGGGCAGTCTTGCACCCACACGTGCAGTTCATCCTGTTGAGATTGCCACGGTTGAATTCAGTTAATTGCGTGTTGCACTCATGCGCTCTGCACTCTTACGCACGGCCACGTGCACAACACAGTGCATGCGCCCATCCCCCACTCCTTTTTGCTCCCGCTACCATCCGTCTGTCACACCCCCGCCCATCCCTCCTCACCCCTGCACTTCTGTACGCGGTTGCGTGCACAATAGCAGCCCAGTCCCCCCCTGACTGACCTGCCCCACCTCCCCGTCCCCCGTCCCAGGTGGAGGACGTGACAGATGACGGTGCAGTGGTGAAGAAGACGCTGGTGGAGAGCTCGGAGTGGAAGCGGCCCAATGAGGGGGCCAAGGTCACGCTGCGCGGCCGCGGCCTGCTGCCGGACGGCACCGTGTTTGACGACTGGGGCGAGGGCAACGAGCTGGTGTTCACGACGGATGAGGGTGAGGCAGGGCTGGTACAGCGGTATAGTTTCTTGGGGCTGGTGTGGAGTGGGGCGGGGGCCTGAAAGGGGTTTTGCTTTCATTGGGCGGGGCGCTGGGCAGCTGGCATATGGGTGGCGATGCACAGACACTGCAGGTGACCACGTGGTTTGCATCTCGCTGGAATCCGCATTCTGGTGGATGGTGTGACACAGCACCACGTGCTCACCACCTTCAGCCACCGCACGCCCTACCACACCTCACCCATCCCACATGCTGTGTGTGCCGCACTGCTGCCACCCCACAGAGCAAGTGTGTGAGGGGCTGGACCTGGGTGTGATGAAGATGAAGAAGGGTGAGAAGGCGCTGATCAGTGTACCGCCGCAGTATGGTTTTGACGCGGCAGGACACACCGGGCGGTTGGCAGCGGTACCGCCCTCCACCCCCATCCAGTACGAGGTGGAGCTGCTGGAGTTTGAGAACAGCAAGGAAAGCTGGGAGATGAGTGACACGGAAAAGGTGAGAGGGCGAGAGATGAGATGAGAATTGGAGTGCAGATACAAGCGTTGGGCATAATGTGAGAATGGGCGTGTGGTGTGTGAGACGTGTCGGGGTGGGTGTGACGTAGCACAGGGGCCGCACACAAGCAGCATGAGGAAGTGTGGGCATGTGCAGCACCTCGGGCATCTGTCTTTCATGTACTGCCTGCGGTAGTGGAGGACTAGGGCAACAGCAGCCACATGCAGCTCTGCTGCTGCCGGGGAGCTGGCATGGGGCATCCCATGTGGCGACGACGGCGGTGCTGCAGGTGCTGCGACCGTGTGCGGCTACATGCCACATGCACCTACCCACTCAGCGGCAGGTGCAGGGCCTGATCTACACACTTCCAGCCGCTGCATGCGAACAGCACGCGCTGTGGCACACTGGCTTCACCACATCCTGTGCTCACACCCCGTACTTGTGTGATGTGCGTGTACTGCCAGGTGGCTGCGGCCCAGGCCAAGAAGGACAAGGGCAACAAGGCGTGGAAGGAGGGCAAGGCGGCACGCGCCATCCGGATGTGGGACAAGGCAGTGGGCGTGGTGGCGTATGACAAGAGCTACCCAGATGATGTCAAGGCCACTGCCAAGGAGGTGAGTGATGCCAGCCATGTGCCGACGCTGCTGAGGTGCTTGCCTTGAGTGCCAGTGTGACGCTCGGCCCCCAAATCCTTAACCCTATAAACCCTGGAAGGCAAAACGCATGCCCAGTGCAGCCAGCAGTGAATGTGTCTGCTGCTGGCTCCTGTCCGCCATACGGGGCCCACGCACTCTACTTGCTCATTGCATGCCTTGTCCCTTTGTGGGGCAGCACCGTCCGCCTTCACATGCGCTGATAGCCAGCACACACATCACGTCTCTGTCGTGAACCACGCTCCTTGCAGGTGAGGAAGAGCTGCTGGCTGAACCTGGCGGCTGCACACCTGAAGCAGAGCCACTGGGGCGAGGTCATCAAGAACTGCAACAAGGTGCTGGAGGTGGACAGCCACAACACCAAGGCCCTGTACCGCCGTGCACAGGTGGGCCGGCAGTACGCTTGCACCAGTGGTGGCTGTACTGCTGTGGTATTGCATGGCGTACTGCTGTGCTGTGGAGGTTGTACTGCCGTTGGGCACCCCTTGGACAAGCCAGTGCATGTCTGCCCCCATGACAAGCTGTGTGGTGTGCTGCTCTGCTCCCTTCAATGTTGAATCACAAGTGGGAAGTTAAACAGACGCAGATGCTCAGCTGTTGGTACTGCCTCCACTGGTGCTACTATCTCAAACTGTATGTAACACATGATTGCTTCACGCAGGCATATGCGGGGCAGGGTGATCTGTACGAGGCGGAGTGTGACGTCAAGAACGGGCTGGTTGCGGAGCCGGCCAACGCGGACCTGCGCGCACTTGGTGAGCGATGAGCTCCAGACCTGTAGATCCCTTGCTTTTCCTGCAGTGAATGGAATGAGACGCACGCCTGGGAGCATGCACACACATGGGGATGGCTCATGCGACATACGGCATGGGTAATGATGCAAGAGCCTGTGAAAAAAGGAGGGATTGCACAACAGAGCCACATCATAAGCGCTCCCCTCAGGCTGTAAAGCACGCGCCCCCCCTGTGCCTTGACACCTCTGCTTCCTCTTGTCCACGTGTGCACCTGCAGCCACCAAGCTGCGCGCCATGTCCAAGGAGCAGAGCAAGAAGGAGGCGGCAATGTACTCCAAGATGTTCCGCTTCCCCGCCACCAATGGCAAGGTGCGGCTGAAATGGTGAAAGTACAAGAATTGCTGAACACACAAAGTGGTAGTAGCGGTATCAACACGGTGCCCGGGGGCAGCAGGGGGCAGGTGGAATGCTGACTGTGTGACCTCAAACCTGTACAAAAAATCCAAGGCGACAGGTGCACACACATTCTGACATTCATTTTGCACGTGGCGGGGCAGCACAGAAAGCGGGATGTTACAACAATGCAACAACACATAAACCCCTGCTGGGCACACGCACACACACACACATTGCACAGGCGGCGGGCACCACCGGCACTGAGGAGCACACCGCGGCTGCAGGGGCCGAGGCGGCAGCTGCCCCTGCGCCCATGGACGCCACACCTGCCCCTGTGGAGGCCAACTGAGGCCCTGTGGCACTCAAACCCGGTCACCCCGGGTGATGGCCGTGGCCAAGTATGACTGCGTGGGGACAAGCAGGTGCACAACTGGGTGGCTTGTTTGCGTGCTTATGTCTGGGGCTGCCATGTAGGTGGCAGGCAAGGGCTTGCGCACCCTCCTGGGAGCTGAGGCGCAGCACTCAGGGGTGGCGATTGAATCCTGAGTGACGTGGTTTTCTAACTTTGATGAGTGAAGAGGCAGACGCTGGTGTGACGGATGGTGTGCGTGTGTGTATTTGCATGGAGGGGGTGGTGCGCGACTTGCGCGCGTGCGTACGGAGTGTGGAGCATGCATAGTGTGGAGCCACAATCGCGCAACCTGTCGTATCATGCACTTGTGGATATACAGGGAGTCGAACAGTGCGAGCAGAGTGCAACGGCTGTTTTCAACCATTGAAGGCCATTTTACTGAGTCCATGCTTTTGTTGCTTGGTTGCAACCCTCGCCTCAATCAAAAACAAAAACAGGCACACAAAAAGTACATGCATGGGGCGGTCTGTTGTACAAGTGCCTTGCACATACCCTCCACTACCCATTCGGCTGTGGTGTATGCACCCCGCTATCCACGTATAGCAGTGCGACCGTAGGGGCCAATGGGCAGTGTGGGCTTGCTGGTGCATTGGTGCGGCTTACTGCAACCACAAAGCACGGTTCTTTGCGTGTTCTTTTGATGGGAGAGCGGCAGTTGATGGTCTTATGTGTGCCAGCTGTGCTGGTACCCCCTTGCTGTTTCATGTGTGCACAACGCTGCTGAGTGCAGCCCGCCTGATATGAGCCGGCTGTGTGTACATGAGCCCTGGGTCAAAGCTGATGGTGGTGGGGTGACTGTCTATCCCTACTGCTGGGTGTAACAAATCATGTATGTACTTTGTGCACATGCTTGATCAGAATGAACTGGACCCACAGCTATCCACGAGCCTCAGATCCACATGAGTCTCCTGCCAGACCTGTTACTACCACACAGTGCCAGCAAGAAGCCTCAGAACCCAGGCAGCTAACACCTGCACTTGCTTTACTTGACAAATCAAACGCTCGCATGAGGTTGGGCCATGCACCTGTGCGCTGTGTCATCCTGGGACGGGGCAAGCGCACACTGAGATGCTGTTTCCAAATAGGCACAGCTCGCGGAAAAAGACCTTGGGCACATATGTTGTGTGCATTACCGTCATGCACACGCACAGGCGCATCATGAGTGCGCCTGCGAGGCCTCTAACATCACATCTGGACCTCACGTGATCAGACACCAGCTGTGATCCAGTGGGCGCAGTAACTTGTGGCGCATCTCAGGCATGCAGGCGATCATTTGAGGCACACGGACCATCATAATAGGCGGCACGGCCAGATTAGCAACCGCAAACAAGACCAGGCAGTAGCAGCCTGCTCAGGCCGGCTTCAGCTTCAGGGATCCGCCCCCTGCGCTGCCTGTGTCAGCGGCCGCTGTCTGGCCCGGCCAGTCAAACTTGACGTTGCGCTTGAGGACATTGGTGATGGCTCCAATGGGCAGCAGCACCAGCACCGTCCATGCCAGTGATGGGTACACCAGGAACCAGCCCTACAGGACGGCAGTACCGCAGTACAGCCAAAGCGTGAGGGGGCTGCACGACCTGTAGCCAAAACATGGCTGCTCTCACAAGCCAGCTGGCATGCGACCACCTTCTGGGCAGGGCTGAGCCAGGACGCTCAACCTGCATCAACCTCCCCCCACCATGGCGGGTGTGTATGCCGGCTTGCCAGCCATCATCCCGGTGGAGCCTGGACTGTGTGTGCCGGTCCCCCTCACCTGCATGGCCTGTATGATGGAGGAGTCCTCTGCCATGAGGATGAGAGCACCACCAGGCGGGTGCACCGAGTCAGTGAGCATCTGTGCGGCCAGCGCGAGCGCCATGGCCAGCGCGCGGCTGCAGCACAGCAGTACAGCGGCACAGTACAGCAGTAACGCAGTGCAATCAGTGCTGTGAGTGCAGTTGAAGCGTGCGAGGCATGGCACTTGAAGCAGTACAGATCTGATGGGGGCCGGGGCCCAACATGCATGCACACAGCACGGCCAGCCACGTGCACTTGTGAGGACTAAGGGACCCATGGGTTTAGGAGGGGGGCAGGTCTACTGCAGCATGGGAAGGTGCGTTGCAAGTGCACATCACAGTCCACATCACGTCGCGGCCATTCACCGCTCACCTGACCACTGAGGGGCCCATGATCGCCAGCACAGCCACCACCACTGTCACACTGACCACGTGTCCAACCACCAGGTTCCAGAACTGCGTCATGCCCACAGGAGCATGCGATTGGTCAATCGAGGCCCTGTAACTAACATGTTGGGATCCTTCCATCACCGCACCATCCTCTAACCTCTGTGGATTGTCAGGGCATGCACCCACCTTGATCGCCTCGGCATCTGGCCGCCCAAACAGCAGCACCGCAATGGTCCCAAACGAACCCAGCAGCAGGTTCAGCCCCTGCAAGCACAACATGGACCACCAGTCTCTGCATTCATTAATAAACTGTCTTTGGTTGAACTTGTGTTTGCATTCAGGTATGCGCCTGCCTGCACTTGCATGCGCACTATGTCAGTATGTGATCAATCAGGGGCAACGCAGGGTTCCAGTAACATGCCACGTGCTTTGCTGCCAGCTAGACACATGTGTCATGCTGGATTGCACACCTCATACGCACCCGTGCATGCCAGCTGCCCACCACTGGCAGCTCCTTAACGTGTAGGCTGATCTCCCCCAGTGCAAACACTGGTGGTGGGCAGTGCAGCAGCAGCAGGCAAACACGTGTCAGCAGCCACAGCCACAATGAAGTTAAAAAACATGCCTGTTAAGAACCCTGAGCTGAGCAGCAGCAGCAGCAGCAGCATCCGGAATGCTTTGGCGCCAGGAATGGATCAATGAAGCTGCAGCCAACAGCAGGTGCTTAGCCGTGCACCATGTTGTACTGCAGTGCACTGTGCCAGTCACACATCGTCACATCCATCGTGTACTGCTCACCCGCGGCAAACATGCCCAGGAAGGACCACACCACGTCAGACAGGGCCACACGGTTCTTATGCTTGTTCAGCAGCTTGCTGGCTGCAGTTGAAGATCATGCAGCCAAGATGTCAAGACTGCCACTGGTGTCCTGCCTCTGGCTGATCCATGATTCAAGCTCAGGTGCAGCAAGCAGCACCATGAAGCAACTGCAGCAAGCAGCAGGCATGCACCTCCTGGCCTTGCGCACAATGGCGCATGGCCTTGTAGTCAGGAGTCTCATGCAAGCGCTTGCATGGACACTTCCTGCATGCAAGCGTGCGCCCCCACTCACCAGCGAAGGACAGGAAGGACGGCAGCAATGCCCCTTTGGCTACTGCCTCTTTCAGCTGCTGGTCCCATGTCAAAGGCTTTGCGGGTGAGGCAGGTGGGCTGGGGAGGGGCGCCTGCTTCATGGGCAACAAGCACCCGAGCATACATAAATGTGCATGGTGAGTGTCATGAGGCATGCTTGCATGCAGACGCATGCGCTAAAGCCGTTATGGTGGTAGGATCGCGCTAGATCAACCTCGTGGTGCGAACGTACCGCGGAAATGAGCCCCGCGAACAGCTTCTCCACCTCGGAGACAGAAAGCCTCCCATCGCCGTCTGCATCGTGCTGCTTGATGAGTTCACGCAGCTCCGCGTTGGCAAAAGAAGTTCGAACCACGCCACGGCGCAACAATGGCCTGGGACCAATGCCCAATGCAGAGCCCACGGCTGGGGCCACCGCTACCCGCATTTGCGATGCCTCCTTGTTCGGTGTGCCGCATGGTCATGTATGTTGCATGGTCAAAGTCAGACCTGCGTGATGTGTGACATGGATGGGCGGGTCATGTAGTGCTTCTACTGCTGCGGTTAGAGCTGTTTACCTCTATTTGCTGGGGTGGAGTACAAGACCTCAGAGCTCTGATGCAGTGTATGTGCAAGGAACAAAGTTCACGTCATCATTGTGGACGCAGACTTTAGAGACTGAGTTGATGAGTTGAGAAGGGCCTTGACTGGTGCCTACAACTTCTGTACAAACAACGAGCAGCTGATGTAGTTTCTGGAAGGTGGCAGTGCGGCCAGTTTTGCGGAGCTGCATGAACAGGCATATGTTGTCCCAGCGGTGCTGCACCACACCTGGCATGGCTCAGTTGGTAAGGCATGCATGGCAGGCAGGCAGGCATGCAGCGGATGATGCTGAATCACCTGAGAATGGAGAGACAAAGACCCAAGAGTGTTGTACACAGCACAGCACAGCAACTGCATCGCAAGGAATGTGTCCTTACATGGCATTTGTTACAACAGCAGCACATTTGTGCTGAACCATGCATTCAGGTCAGGGGCCCAAGCCAGGCAAGGCGCGGTGCCACGCATGGTGGGCAGGAATGCCTCAACCGGAAGAACCAACCAAGCCAGCCATGCCAACTCATCCGTTCCAAGCGCCTGGCAAGTGCTAGCGCTGCAGATGCACTCGCAATGATGGGTGGCGGGTGAGGAGCCAACTAGCTGTGCCAATTCATCTGTGTCCAGTGCCTGGCAACAGCGGATCCACTCCCAGTTTTGGGGCATGCAAGGCACAAGACTACAGCACACAGCATCCAAGCTCCTCATGTAGAATCGCCGAACAAGGCTCCGGTCTTGGCAAGCCTGATGGACATTGGGCTCTTAGGCAGGTCAGACTCAGGCCGTCGCCCCCGCTCAACGTACTTCGCACCATCAACCACCCCAACACATCGTCCCCTCCCTTGATGCATGCCAGCGTGCATGATACCAGCTCAATGCATGGAGCACTTGATCCTGGGTCGTGCAATATGCCGTCTACCGTGTGCTGAACTACAATGTTGTGTAAGAGGCGCCCGAGCCTAAAACGGTCTTGCGCCCAGTCGTGATCCAGCTTCCTAGAGGTCAACCTCCATGCATAATCATCCGAATCTATCCCCATAATCATACCCCACAGGCTTGCGTTGCTTTCATGTCTGGCAGCATGTCGTGAACATGGACTGTACAGTTCAAATCGTGGAGAACACACCATGCCGGTTGTGGATGGTCAAAATGGGCGTAGTGGAATGCCACAAAGCACAACAAACACAGCATGTAAACCAAAAGCAATTGTGGTGATAAGATGTCCAAACACAGACAAACGAGCAAACTTGATGGAAACCAATGTATGTGATGATGTGGTGACATCGACCAAGGCCCACAGGTGGGAACAGTCGCTTGTTTAAATCAGCCATGTGTTGAAAATGTGTGTGATGTCAAACACAGAAAAGAACTACGGTATGTGGGAACACACATGTGGTATTGGAAACACGCAGAGGAAACACAAGAAACGTTTATTACCTAGCTGGTGCCATGACGTGCGCATGGCATGCCAGCCGATGTGCTGATGATGTGTTGTTATGAAACGTAGCAGCAAGGCTTCCGGAAATGAGCAGGAAAAAAATGTTTGTACTGTATGCATGCATGATGGCAGGGATTGGATTCTTGTCCTTAGTTGTGTGATGTACAGGGGTGGGTACATGGAGCCACACAGGCAGAAGGGCGCGGAATGATGATGTGTGACATTCAGACCCGTCCCTTTGCAACAAACTGTGGGCTGGACCAGATCACCGCGTCCAGATGCATGGCATGTGCCCTGCATCGCTGTGTGCAGTGTGCTGAGTCTCATGTGCTGTTCAGGCCAGAGTGCGATGCCAGACCTTAAGAGATGGTGGCTCACCAGATGCATCACCCGGTGGCAAAGCCACCCTCCAGATGTGACTGCAACTGTATGCTGCTGCTGCTGCTGCTCGCAACGCGCCAGCTGAGCACGCCGAACGGCGCTGAGCCGGGGCCTGTCAGGCAGCGCACAGTCTCACCTGTGGTGCCCTGGTGAGAACCGTGTTGGTGCAGTGAGCTGTTGGCAGTGCTTGGGGTGTGGCGTAGTGATCGTGAGGGGAGAGGCACAGCTGAGATGAGTGTGTGATGATGCTGTACCATCCGCAGTCAGCCGCCATGCCTGCCAGCCTGTCAGGTGTGGAGTGTGCTGGCATCTGTGGCCTGACAGGTGGACGCTGCGGGCTGGTGCAACACAGCAGGCGAGTGCCTGAGATGTGCACGCAATGACCGCCGCACCCGGAGCTGGAGCAGGGAAGCGGGCTGACCAAAGCGCGTTGCCAACAGGCAGGCGCTGATGCATGTAGGTGCGGGGAGTAGGGTGACGCGGTGCGCCCAACCCCTCAAGTCTGGCTATGCCATGGGAAACTGTGGAGTCCCGCGTGAGGGAGCACCCGGCTGCACCGTGTATGCAGCCGACTCCTGCACCTTCTGCTGGATGATCTGCTGCGCCATCTGCACTGCCTCAGCCGTGCCGTAGATGTGCACGCGCCGCCCGCCAGCCAGCTGGTCGGCAGCATCACGGTCCCCAACCACGACTTGCACGTTCAGCAGGTTCTGCACACACAGGGGAATGACAAGGATACCAGCAAATAACATGCGTCAGAGCTATGGGCAAAGGAACATCATTGTAGCCACGCAACATGTGGGCTATGTAGCCATTCCAATCAAGCGGAGGCATGCAAGTCGTTGCAATGAGTGGCCCAGACTGCACACCTTGAGGCTTTGCAGCACACTGCCGCCACGGCCAATGATCGCACCGATGTGCTGCTGAGGCACCAGCATCGACACCTCCACGCGTTGGGTCAAGGGGGATGCTGGAGGTGTCATGAGTTGCTGCCCTCCCAGCAAGCTCTGTTGCACGCCTAGGCCCAGCGAGTGTGACACCACAGGCGCTGCGGGCAATGCACCCTGCTGCTGCTGCTGCTGCTGCTGCATCATAAGCGCAGATGAGCTGGCCTGCAGGGCTGACAGGGCTGCCTGCTGCTGTGGCTGCTGCAATGCCTGTTGCAGTGATCGCATGCTGAAAGCACCAGAACCTGCTAGTGTGGGCTGAGTGAGAACTGCTTGGGGCCCCAGGCTGGCAGCATAGCCAGTGGGGGCAGGGGTGAATGAGCTCAGTGAAGATGATAGCCCATACTGGCCTACTCCACTCACAGCAGTTGTGTACGCGCCCATTGGAGTGCTGTATGCACTGCTGACAACGTTGCTTCGCTGCACGGCCAGCGCCTGCTGCTGCTGCTGCTGCTGCACGAAGGACGGCGCTGATCCTTGCGGGGGCGCCGGCGGCGTGTCAAGGGCCTTGGCCAGGATGAGAGCTACTGCGCGCAGCAGCTTGTCCACACTGCCAGATACCGTCACAATCCGGTCATAGTCCAGGCCTCGCTCTCGATCCTGCAAGAACACATGGGCAGCAGGAAGGGAACAACACCTGCATGAGCCTGCGATCGAGCGCGAAGATACACAGCCATGGCGCGGCAGACAGCTGATCAATTGCAGGCCGCGCATGACATGTGCATGGTGTTGCATGCACAAGCATACTTTGCACCCATTGGCAGTCGCGCACCTGCGGGCTGAGGCTGATGCTTGCACCAGAGTCCGCAGCGAACGCTTTGACAGTCTCTCCTCTCCTTCCAATCACGCTCCCGCAGACTGCAGCAGGCAGCAGCAGCTTGACAGAACTGCGCTGCTGTGCAATGGGTGCTGCTCCCAACAAAGCTGAGCTGCCTGTTGCTTGCGAGCTGTTCCCTCCCGCACGCATGACCTCATCTTCCCCTTGCCCAAGCGACGGATCAGGGTTCATCCCGGCAGATGTGGTGGGTGGCAGGCTCGCTGCCTGCTGCAGCCGAACGTCCTGGGATATCTTATTTAGGATGTGGTAGATCGAGGCTACAATGGCTGGCACAGTCCCTGTGAGGAGCAGCACGCGGTCCGTCGTCCCAGGCCAAAACTCATTGGGTCTCGACAGCTGCATGCGCACGCCCGTCAGCGCCTGGATCTCCTGTCGGTTGCTCCCGCCGCGCTGAGTCATGCACACGCACCAGCATAAAGCACAAGAACAGGCTTCGTCAGGACCTCATGCGGTGCATGTGCCAGTCATGTGGCTGTTCAGGGCTGTCGCTAGCGCAGGCGCGCCGCACGCTTGGACCCAAAACAAACAGCAGCTTTCACGAAATTCCCCATGCACAGAGGCCGTCATCTGCTGCCTGACGCTGACTAACCAGCACTTCTTGCAGCCTGAACCTTGCTCGCATCGCATATGACACCTGCTAATCGCCTTTGTTATGGCCCGAGTCCTCTGGGATTGGCAAAAGTGGATTGCACCAGCAACCACAGTATGAAAACAGTGCCATCTGCGCGTCATACTCACCCCGATTATGATTCCTGCTTCCTGGTTGCCGAATAGCATCCTGCAGCCCAGAGAGGCAGAGTTCCCACAGTTGTGAGCCCCCAAAACCAGCCCCTGCAGTGCTTGAGCAACCAAGGCTGGCGCCTCAGCCGTTGGCCGCTGCGCATCCTCGGGCTGCGTCGCCAGGGTGCGGTGATCAGGAATGGACCCTGCTGGGTCGGCCATCTCGTGCCTTGGCCTCGATCATAGCCTCATGACGCTGCCTGCTCCATCAGCAGCCACAGCCTGCAGGCATCGGAAGGCACAGGCCAAGTCAGGTTGGCCCCATGGTGGATGAACTGCAGGCGCGCAGGGCCCGCTGACACCTGTGGAACTCACCCAGGGCGCCTTCCAACAAGCTGAGGAACCACAGAACTCACCAGTTCGAGAAAGCCGCAAATTCAAGGTGTTTTGTATGAAAGCCGTCACACAACTCCGAGCAAGCGTTCGTGTTCTGTCACAACAAGTGAGTTGGGAAGAACACGCCCCCTGCTCTAATTATTAGGGCATTGAAAGGTGACAGAAACTGAAGGCTAGTTTGCGCCACGTGCTCTTGATCACCAAGCATCCTTGCCATGTCTAAAAAGTATTTTTCGTCGCTTCAGGACATAACAGTCGGTACCTCGGGGTTGACGCCACCAAGCTGTGGCATGCAAGAGACCTGTGCAAACTGTGTTTTGGATACAAAAGTTAGTTTTCCAGGCCAGCGACGAAATGACCTTCTGAACCACCAAGTGGCAGACATCACCTTTTCAATGCTGGCTGCTGGTTGATTGTATAGCACGTTCTTAACGTTGATCTTGTATCGCTTCCGTGCTGGGGGGGATGACATCCCTAGAGAAGCTATTTTCGGCTGCCGCAGAAGTACGCATGGGACCTGTAGGTTCTTAATTCCTTCTTCCCGTCTGGATGAGGCGGCTGTGCACATCATGGTGTATTGTGTACAGTTGCATGGTCACCATGCCCACGTTGGCCGTATGGGAGAGGTGGCATAGGCAAAAACAATCAGAGCCACGGCCGTGGGTGGCTCATGGTGGGTGCAATATCTACCCCTAAGGCTGCAGATGAATCAGACAGCTGGGCTACTGCTATATACTTTTGCCTGCACATTATGCCACTGAGACATCGTGCTGGCGGGGGTTGCGGCGTGGTGAACCTGGTGCATTCACCATGAGGTGGCGATGCCTGTAGTCGCATCAGGTAGGCTGTCCGCGCTCAGCAGCTTTGTATCTGGCTTTGATTTGGTCCGTACATACAGCATCTGGCTGCAGACGCGGCATTCCTCATGTTGGGCAGAGCGATGCATTTAGCAACCATCAGCCTGCATCGGGTGAATGCGTCCACAACAGGAACAACGCTTAGCTAGCAGCTGCATCAGCAGCTCATGAAACCAAAACAACACACCGTCTCACACCTGCAAGCCACTGGCCATTCACAAGATCGTTTCAGTTACATTCAATACATCAGGTCTTGTTCCAGCAATTCATACGTACGTCTGTGCTGATTTTTACGTGTGAAACCAGAAACGCCTGCACAATCGCCGCACAATCGGATCAATCATGCAAGGGACACAGCATGCAGTCGTCGTAGGAGCAGGTCCTGCAGGGGTCCTCACGGCTGCGCTGCTTGCAAAGCGAGGAATGCGTGTTTCCATATTTGAAAAGCGTGGGGAAACGAGTTCATCACGCGACGGTAGCAACCGGCAATATCCCATGATGCTGAACTCGAGGTATGGCTCCTGAAACCGATCTTATCATCACGCCAGTATGCAACATTTGTGGCCATGGTGCTGCATGATGACACAGCTTAATCGGCTTCGTCCTGCACGCGTCATTGTTTGAAGAATCGAATGTGTGATGCTCAGCGCGCCATGCGGCAACCTCATGGCAACTGTCTCCTTGAGCCCTTCAGTCTCAGCTGCGTCACATGCATTCATGCGTGCACCTTGAATGCGCCACAGGTCCATGGTGGGGCTGCAGCATGCAGGCATTGAGCTGCCCAATGCCATCACCCTGTGCAAGGGAACATTCAATGGTACCAAAACCATGCTGTCTGGTGTCAGCCCGGATCTGTACAAGAAGCGATACGTTACCAAGCGTTCCAGCCTGGCATCAGACATGTACCGGGCAGTAGCAGACCAGTACCCGGATCGCGTCACCTTCTACTGGGAGCATGAGCTGCAAAAAGTGGACTTTGAGAGGCGGTGTGTGCGCCTGACGCGCCTCTCTGCTGCTACTGCTACTGCCGCTGCTTGCTGCTGCTGTGTACCCACTGTATTGCCTCATCTAGCATCCATGCCAGTACAAGAGGTGCATGCCCGCACACGGCGCAGGCTCTTCGTGGGCTAGCCAGCAGCGTTCTGCTGTGGTGCATGGCCATGGGATTGGAAGGTGCACGAACACTTGGCCCAATTCATATAGAAGGCCAGGCGGCTCGCAGTGCAACTCAGATCTTGTGACCCTGGCCATCCCTCATGCATACCTCACTGCATCCCCATGCTGCATCATGCATGCGCCCAGGGTGGCCACGTTCACGTCGGTCCAGCCTGAGAGCCGCCCAGCTGTGCGCGACTCAACCGTCTCAGACTCCGCATCCGTCGGCAGCAGCAGCGGCCGGAGCAGGAATGGAGGCGCTGGCTCCGCCACAGCGGCGGCCCCCACCATAGCACCACCTGCCTCCTGCATCACCACCACATATGACCTGCTGGTGAGTGGCTCAGTGAGGTGCGAGGTTGAGGACGGCAAGAAGCTCCACTGCGCGCCTTGCTATCATGCTGGGTGCTCCGCCAGCATGGGTTTGAGATTCCAGTGCATGGCCAGGCACTCCAGCACATTCTGATCACAGCGTGTGGAGCAGTGCGGGATGTACTGATGCGTAAGATGTGGCCCGATGGGGCGATTGCAACTGGACTCATCCCTTGCTTTTGGGGTAAATCATCGGGATAAAGCATTGGTGCCAACCATCTCCTCCGCCCTTCCGTACCCCCAGGTGGGTGCGGATGGTGCGGGCTCAGCTGTGCGGCGGGAGCTGGAGCAGGCAGGCACAGGGGTGAAGGCAGAGGTGGTGTACGCACCTGTGTCAAAGTATAAGTAGGTCCATACCCAATGCACACAAGCCATTGAGAAGCACACAAGAGCCCGTGCTAGCAATGGGCGAGTTTTGGCCTGGGGCGCTGCACCCATACATCATGTGTGCGTACCGCGCTGCACTGCATCGTACTGGACCGTGCTGCACTGCACCGTGTCGAACAGCACTGCACCGCACCACATCGTACTGTGCACCACACCCCGCCGCACTGCCCCATGCCGTGCCACACCGCTGCAGGACGTACCGCCTGGCCCCCGTCCTGGTGGAGGCGGCAGCTGCCGCATGGCGCAGGGACCCCACACAGCCTGAGCTGGCACCCGGCTTCTACACACACGAGCCGCAGGCCTATATCTACTTCAACCTCAAGCAGGCGTCGGGTGAGGGCTGCAGGGTATGTGTGTGTGTGTTGAGGGGGGGGGGCTCTGAGGAACAAGCAGAAGTGGGGGCCAGGGAGGCATGCCCGAGGAGTAGGGGCGTCAAAGGCGTTGGGTTGACGCTGCGTGATTCAGTGTGTGATGCGGTGCCTGACTGCCTGTGCCTACATGCCCAATCTCATGCCCATCACCACCACCTGCGCTCCACCCCTGGAACCTTCTCTCATGACCCTGAACCCTATCAATGAAACCATGCCATAAAACTCTCAGTTAAGCTCTGCACTGGTGCACAGGGGGGTTGTTGCTGGCCATGACCAAGGAGCATGATGGGGGTGTGGCGGGCTTTGTGGAGGGGCGGCACCCAGAGTAGGTACCGCCAAGTGCAGTACAAGTGTACTGCATGTTGCAGTACGGCAGGGCACAGAGCAGTACAGTTTGCTGAGACCATGCTGCACTGGCTGTGCTTGTGGGTGGGGCGGGAGCAGGCAATTGGCAGGCGGAAGGGAGTGAGTGGGTGTGCAACACGCATGCTTGTGACCAGGGCATGGGCAGCAGCAGCTGAGGGCGGACAGGCCTCTTGCATTGCATGCTGAAGGCGAAGTCGGGCGCACAGCCACAGAGGTTGCAGCTGGTTGTGCAACAACAGTGCATGATTGCCACATGCAAGCGACATGGTTCAGCACATGACGGTGGATGTTGTTTGGTGTGAGCGCTCACTGATAGAACTGTTGTCGACACACTGCTGCTGCAGGCAGTTTGGTGCGGATGAGGTGCGGCGGCTGCTGATGGCACAGGTGGGGCAGTTGGTACCCTCCAGCTGGATTGATGAAATTGTGGACCAGGTATGCGAAGTGTGGTTATTCTGTTATGTTGCACCGATTGCTCATCGTTGTCCCATCAAGCCAGGGGGCTGTGGGCCATATGGACAGAAGCAGGCATATGATAAGCTTCTTGTTATAAGTACAAGCACAGCGCTGGCAGACCAGTGTCGCATGTGAACGGTGTGTCCAGCTTTGCGTGTGATGCAGCGCTCCCGTCTGTTATGTGCCCTGCTTGAGCACCCCCACATCAGCACAGTAGTACACAGTCTCTGGTGTGCAAAACGACCACACTGCAAGCATGTTGTCCGGGCACTGTTGCCGAGAGCATTCGTTCTCCTTGCATGTGTACAGAGTTTGTAAGGCATATAATAACGGTGATGGCGCCGTGTTATTATTACTATTATTTATGGTTATTATTACTATTATTCATGGTGGTGGCACACGTGGCAGGTGTGTGAGGAGCACGGCTCACCAGCTTCCTTGCCATCGCGCATCGTGCGTGTGAACCAGCTGCACGGGCCACACTGTGTGCTGGTGGGGGACGCGGGGCATGCGGTCACTGCCGCATTGGGGCAGGTGAGCAAGCCTTTGCTGGGTGCAACCTGCATGATGCTGCTTTTTCATTTCTGCCCTTGCCTTGCACCAGTGGATGGGTATGCTATGCTGATGGGCTGCGTCAGTGCCTCTCTGTGGATGGGGTGATGCATGACATCTTGGAGCGCTCCAGCGACAGGAAGGCTCCGGCATGCAGGCATATTTGTAGAACAGAACCATGTTTTTTTAATCCTACAGAGCCTTAGATCAACATTGGACCCTGTGCTGTGGAACGACTCGTGATGTGACTGTGACCCACCATGACACACCCTTACCTGTATGCTCGCCACCTCCAATCCATCAGGGCTGCAACTCAGCACTCGAGTCAGCACGTGTGCTGGCTGAGGTGTATGACAAGGTGGGAGGTGACCTGTCACAGCTGCCGGTGGCGTACAACGCGGTACGCCTGCCAGACGTACATGCAGTACAATACCTGGAGTACATGAGTGTGAGTGGATTGGTGTTTGAAATCTGCTCCGTTAGGCTTAGCGTGGACAGGCGCTGGCACCATCTGCTCCTGCTTCCCTTGCGGAAATTTGTGTAGGACACTGCAGCAACATAGAGGCTCCAGCACGGCAGCCAGCCTTCTTGCCTCCAGCCCTGGCTCCAAGGACGCGAAATGCGCTCATCTTGCCAGCCCTGGTTCATGCCCTCCGGTGACCTTTCAGCTTGCCGCATCCCCTGATCCGCGCGTCGTGCACGCTGCAGGTCACAGCCAACGGTGTCAACAGCCCGCCGCTGGCGCGGCTGCGTGGTGCAGCAACCTTCATGTCTGCCCTCCTCATCTCCATGCTACCACACAAGATCGCGCCCACGCTGTTTCCCACGCGTTCCCCCATCTTTGACTCGTTCTTTGACGCCCGTGTGCCATTCAGCAAGGTGCGCACGGGAGGTGCAGCAGCGGGCTGGGTTGGCTTGCTCCTTGTGGATCAGTACGCAGCAAGGTCAGGAGAGGGGGAGGCAGGGTGTCATGGAGAGTTGGCTGGTTGATTGTGAAATTGATGTAAAGATTGTAAACTGTACCTGCATGCATGAGGTGTTGGTGCGCCGTCTGGCACGTGCATGTGACACAGCTATGTTGCCTGTAGCTGTGCGATCCGCCCGTACCGTATGTCTCTATCTGGGCCTCCTCCAACCACGTTGACCTGTGCTGCCTGTCCCTTCTCTCCTTGTACTGCAGATCCGGGACAACGTGCACCTGTTTGCAGCTGTGGCATTAGCACTCCTGGCTGCTGCCCTTGTGGCAGCAGGCAGCGGCATCTCTGCTGCACTGCATTCGCTTCCGCCTCGGTTTGGGCTGTGAGGGCCAACATCAGCCAAGCTACGCACTGTTGGCGCAACTGCCAGCATTCTGGTAACTGCCGCTGCAGCTGTGAATGCCGTTTGTAGCACAGCCACTTATGTGCTGTGGTCTGCTGCCACCAAAATGGTTTTTGAGATGCTGTTGTTGTGATTTTCTCCTGGATGGCAGCTTTCAATGGTTTTCCATACGTCCTGCTGCTGGTCAAGCATACTGCTGATTTGCTGATTGAGCTCCGTACTAGCATGTACTGCGTTGCTTGGAAGCTGAGGTGAGATCTTTGTGCACAAAGTATGTGATGTCCACAGCAGCTACATCATGTGACAATGGTGTGCGCGTATGGCAGCTTTTGTAACTGAGAGCTTGCCTGGCTGATCGGGTGTAAGCTCGGTACAGTATTTGGGACTGTGCAGCGCTTGCACGGCATACTGGCTACTACCAGGTCAGCAGCAGAACAGGTCAGAGAATGACAGGCGTGCAGCATGTGCGACATGTCAGTAGCACTGCAAGCACTTGCAAACTCAGGTTGGCACAGCCTTATCTTTACTGCCAAGGTCCATACGTCGTACTTCTGCTCAACACAGGAGCATCCTGTGCCTTTCCACTATCCTTTCCGCAAAGTTGACCGTCCAAGTATGTATGTTTAAGCCTAACTTGAGAGAAACCGGTCCAAGCTATCCGTGGCAGTGCACTCGTGCCCCAGTAATTCACTGATTTCAGCAAGCATGGATGCACGCCGTCCACGCGTGGTGTGGGCCACCGGAACTGGACCAGGCCCACCTGCTGCAGCCCCTCCATGACCACTGCTAGCCACCCCACCCGCTGGTGATGGAGTGGTGATGACTGCACGTGCTTTGGAGCCTTGCCCGCTGGACAGCTCAGCGACGAGCGTGCTCGCGCGGCGCCGAGGTGCTGCCCTGCTGATTCCTTCTGTGAAGGACGCAGCAGACACCTGGACGCCCTCGCTCTCCTCCTTCAGCGGGTCATACCTGCTGGCTGCGCTCTGCATGATCTGCTCCAGCCGCACCACCACAGGCGGGGGCGGCACCACCACCACGGGCTGCTGCACTGGCTGGGGTGCTTCCTGTGCTTTGGAAGGTGCAGCACCCACGGGCGCAATGCTGCTCATGTTGCTTTGGCCGGTGGCAGCCTGTGGGCCAGTGGCCAGGCAGAGGCGGCTGGCCGCTTTGGCGGGGGCCTTGCGACCGCCCCCTGCACGGCAGTACCCCGACTGCTTGCTGTGGTCAGCACTCAGCAGCCCCACTGAGTGCTCCTCGGACAGCTCCTTCAGGATGCTGCTGATGGCCTCTGGGTTGGTGGAGCAGCGTGAGAGCGGGGAGGCAGCGCCAGTACCTCCAACCATGCCTGCTGTGGAGGCTGCACTACTGCCACCGATGTTGTCTGGCGCGCTTGTCAAGCTGTGGCCTGATGTGTGTGGAGTGTTAGCGTGTATGTTCTGTAGGCTGGCGTGCTTGGTGGGCGGGCGGTGGCTGAGGTGGTGGGCCAGCACTGGGCTCATGCCTTGGGCCTGTGCGCTTGCGTGCGCTGCAGGTGCAGGGGCCGAGTCATAGGACAGGTTGACCATGGAACTGCGGCGGCCGAACCGTGCACTGGCTGGGCTGGCAGGTGCATCAGGAGCGCCAGCAACAGCCTGGGAGCCGCTGCTGCCTGAGCCCACACCCCTGCCTGGTGCACTGGCCACCTCAGGGACAGGGAAGTCCCCAGACAAGGTGCGCAGAGAGGGTGTCGCAGCAGCCGTTGAGGATGCCACGCTGGAGCCTGGGACAGACTCTAGCCCCACCTGCACCTGTGAGAGCCGCCTGCTTTCCGACCTGGTCACTCCTGCAGGGCCCAGACCCGGCAGCTGCGTCTGGGGCGCTGAGGGGCCGCGCATCGGGTGTGTTCCTGCCTCTTCGACTGATAGGAACTGGACACTACCACGCCGTACCCCACTGCCAGATCCACTCCTGGACCCCAAGCCCCCCTGAGTGCTGGACATGTTTGATGACCTGCGCGCGGCGCCCATGACATCAACGCTGCCCCGCTGTGCGCGGCGGGCAGCTGCTGGGTCAGAGTCAGGCCCCAGGCTGCCCTGTTCAGGGGCGGGAGGGTCCTTGGAGCCACGTGCTGCAAGGTGCTGCGCCACCCGTTGTGTTCGTGTTCGCTCGCGCTCGATCCGCCTGGTCAGCGCCTCTGCGGCCCTGCTCCTGACAGGGACCTGCCCGTCCCCGTCACCCTCGTCCTCGCTGTCATCCAGGCTGTGCAGGTACAGGGGCTGAAACGTATTCTCTGCAGCCGAGACCGTGCTGTTGCACAAGCGCGGGCGGTGGTGCTGCTTGGACCCAAATGTGAAGGATGCCGCCATGGCGCCCGGGGATGTGCTCGTTTCCACCGCAAGCACGTCGTTCACATCGTTCAGGTCTGCAGTGCTGGCCTGCATCCGGTTCCAACTCTCACCGCCACGGATGTAGCGCAGGCCTCGGTCGTCTGACCCTGCTGCATATGCGTTATGCCCGTGCCGCACAAAGGCCTGCTGCGCCTTCTGTTGCCGTAGCTTTAGTTCTTCAAGCTTGCGGAGCCTGCATACAGGTGACAAGCATGCTTGTGGCGCAGCATGTCATCATGCACATATCTGTCATGAATATATGTGGCGCGGGCTTGCATGACATTGCACAGACACCTGTGCGCCAGCCTGTTGTCGGCAAGCTAAATGTACAGAAGTATCCGCAGCAGCCTGCCAGCTAGGATTGCACCCACGTTTCACGTAGTGCACTGCCTCCCGTGACATCAACTAGCGCGAACGTCAGGGCCTCGTCTTTATTTTGCTCAAATTCCATGGCGTGAGCAGCGTGCACTTGGCCAGAAAAAGCTTGTGGCAAGGATGGTCCTGCGTGATATTGGCATGCCCCACGAGCAAGGAGGGCCATTGAATATGGTAAAAGAGCTGATTTTGAATGATGCAGCTGCAAGGGCGCAACTGCTGCGGATGGTACCTCTTCCTAGGAAGGCCAGGCCGCACAGCTCACCTACCTTTCACTGAACAACTCTCAGAATAGAGCGTTAATGACGACTTTTTCATGTCACAAGCGCCCTTTCATCGCTTCACCGAACGGTCCTTGTTGGAAATGCTATTTACGGTGCTATATCTGCATCGACAAATGAATGGATGTCGAGAGATGTGCCAAGGATGCAGACCAACTGGTGGTCTCGGGTGAGGTCGTTGACACCATATGATAAGGTACTGCTTTACTCGCTTGGCTGCGACTGGGCAAGGAGATGGAACCTGTGCAACTCAAGGTTCTTGCCTCTGGCCTGCGTCCCATCTACATTCAAACTTGGGGAGCTGAACGGGTCACAAGCTAGAGGACACTGGCACAGTGCACACTGAGGCCCGTGTCAGGGCAACATCAGTTTCATTTCCCCAGCCCACACACATTGACAATTGACCCCGTCTGCCTCATGATCCGCACACCACACCACATGCTGTCCCTCATGAGGCTTCAACGATACCGTAGCCGCGTAGGCAGCCCTGCTTCACAGTGCGCTGGAGTGCTAAGACACCACCGGACATCAGCTCCAGTGATCATTTTAAGTCCCTAACTGTTCGGCACATGGACCACCTGGCTTGGCCCCTTCATGCACCACCGACATGCTCAATACCAAGCCGCTGCTGACATGCGTGATAGCAGGGCAGGCACCGTGCATCCACCCTGGGCTGGCATCACTGCAGGGGCTGCTCCTGAGCCACAACTGGTCCACCCGCTGTGCCTTCAAGGGAGATGAACGTCATGGAAATGCCACTCCCTGCCACCTCCCACTGTCCTTGTGTGCTCAGTGTTGCCCCAAGCCCAATCTCGTGGGTTCCTTTGGACAGCCGCACGTGCGCTGTGTGCGAGAATGCATCATAGATGTCATAGTCTTCGCCGATTAACGTCACAGGCCTGCAGGGCATGTAGTGCAACAGAACAAGCCCAGCACAGCATGTCAGCACCATGCGCATGAATGACATTTCCATGACAGACCTGCACCGCAATTGGCTGGTACTGCACTGAGCACCAGCACCGAGATTCAGCACACGCGCGTCGCATGCATGCCATGCACCAGCACTGGCCTGTATGACAGAGGGTAGCCGTTGCACTCAATGTCGTCAGGGGTCCAGTCGCTGTAGGACGTGTAGGAGTCAAAGTTCTGCTGCGCACTGCTGTTGCGCCGGCTCGTGACTGGCAGCCCGTTCAACGCGACGCCCCAGCAGCTGAAGATACCTTGTGGCGCACTGGAGGGATCGTCAGGCGCGTTGGAGAAGCCAGCAACAGAGATGATGGCGTAGCCGTCCTCGGCCGCCTCAAATGTAAACTCATAAATCACCTGCAGTTGTTATATTGTAGCACAGCCAGCACACACCATCAGCACAGTGTTGACGGGGCACAGAGCCGCATGGGCTTCCTGGCTGGCACCAATGGTTATGAACAGCAGCCTGAGGAGCTTGCACATGTGTCCGTGGGCGCCAGACGCGCACAGGATGTGCGCCATTCAAGGCATGCGCTGGTCCTCACCAGCCAGCCTCACCTGCCAGGCCGACTCTTGGCCAGCGCTGACATTGAAAGGCACGGACCACGTGGGTGAGGCATGGTACAGGTTCTGGAGCCGCGGCTGTGGTGGCGTCTGTGGCGTCTGCTGCTGCTGTGGTGGAGGTGGCTGTGATAGTGGGGATGGTGGCGGCCCAGTGGCAGGTGGTGTGGGGAGGTGTGTGGGAGGCTGTGCAGCCGCGAGGCCCTCAAGCGCTTGCACCCTGGCTGTCAGCCGGTCTGTGGTGGCTGCGAGTTCATCTGCCTGGGCCTTCAGAGAGGCTGCCTGCTGCTCCAATGAAATCACGCGTGCGGTCAGCAGCTTGGCAGATGCAGCACTTGCCTCCAGTACGTTCAACCGTGCTTCCAGCGCATCCATGCGCACCTGTGACTGCTGCTGTGCAGCAGCATTCGCTGCCTGCTGTGCGTCCAGTGCTGCCTGCTGCGCCTGCAACGTCGCCTGCACACTGGCACCCTGAGCCTGCAGTCCTGCAACTGTGGTCTGCGTCCGGTTTTGCGCTTTCGTGATGGTAAACACTGCTTGGGACAAGCTGTCAAGCCAGGTGTTGGTCTGCTCCTGTGCGATGGAATGGTCCGTTTGCAGCTGTGCTATGCTGGCGCTCGCTGCTTGCATGGCCACTTGCAACGCTGCCACCTGCATGCGCGCGTGCGGCACATGCATATCAGTGCGCAAAACAAGCCCCTACACCATGACGACCACTGAACCGCGGCAGCTGGGGCGGCGTATGCATTTGCATGCCATCATGTTGCACTGCTGCGTGAACCCTCTGGTATGTAAACAATGAGGACTGCTGCTAGGCTGCCTCAATAACACCAACGTAACAGCTAGGCTGGTGTAGTCGCTCCCATCAATAGCTCTGTGTTATTAACACTATGTTTCACCTGCGCCCGAAGCTGCTCCATGCTGCTACCATCTGTGAGCGTCTCGTTGGCTGCAAGAGCAGCTTGGGTCAGCAGGCTTCGAAGCTGCATAGGAATAGCAACAGGATCAGGAGCAACACAACAGTCTGTGTGGCGAGTGACTGTGCATCGCATGAGGAATATCAATGAAAGGCACCAAGCAAGCAGTTGGATGTGCCTGGTGCCCTGGTCCCATGCACCCAAGCCCCACATGGCGAGCTCTATTATTGGGCTGGCAGCCTAGCCAACATCAATGGTTACCGCACACAGCTCCCAACCCCCGACCTGCAGCCCCTGTACGGCAAGCACCCCACCACATGCAGCAAGGCCAGATAGTTTCAGTCATCCCCGCAGGCCATCACTCACGTCCCCAAAGTACGGCACACAGATGTTGGGCAGCAGATTGAGGCAGGGCCCAGGTGGTGGCGATGGCCGCGGGGGCCTGGGAGCTGGGGTTGGGGTAGCAGGTGGCGGCATGGTGGGAGATGACATCTCTGGTGGTGGAGATAGCGCAGAGGCCGGCGCTAAAGGTGGCGCTGTGGGTGGTGGAGATAGCGCAGAGGAAGGTGGCGCTGTGGGCACACTAGCGGGGAAGGATGGCTGGCTGACTGTTTGGCTCACTGACCAGGTGAGGAGCAGCAATGGCAGCAGGGCTCTGCATGCTGGTTTTCCCAGCAGGGGAAGCAGGTGGAACGACATCTTCGGGCCCTGCGTGTTTCAGCCTCTGCTGCAGTGGCGTCAACCTGCATGCAAGGCACCAGCACCACATGCATGCAAGCTCATGCACGCAAGCCCAATATGCGCGCACCCTTTCGTATGTCATGTGCATGGCAGATGGCTACATTCCACTCCGAGAAGGCAATCTCCCCTTGAATTGCCCGGTGGGCGCAAAGCACACCCTCCGTGCCCCACATTGCAAACTCACAAGGCTTACAAGATTATATCGTCTCAATGGAGTAGGTGCCGAGCCTTTAGAACATGACCCTGCAATGGCACTGCATCACGGCTCCATCTCGATGTAGTCATAGTATGCCATACAGCTCGATTTTACTGGGTGCTTAGCGCACACCAGCTACTGCCGATGGTCACACACATCTGAGCCCGATGGCTGGACCTCATGTATCCAGTCCACCTGGTGATGCTTCCTGAAATAAATTAGCCTTGCTCGTAGTCGCACAGAGAGGAATATCTGGAACACCGTGTAGTCACACTGTACGTTTGCCACATGCTGATTTGCGTCCCTTGCTGTCACAAGCGCGCTGCCTCCACTGGGATGCTGCATTCACCCAACTGACGCTCAACTGCGGACATCACCACGTATGGATCAGTGTGCCCGATGGACGCGCCACCTAGCACCTGCATGCCATGACATGGGGGAGGGGGGAGCATGCAACTGTCACACTGCAGTTCTGCAGCTTCAGAATAGTAGTGCATGCAAACAATCAGCAGCAAGCATGGCCCAGCAAAGCCACGTGGACATTCAGACCTACCTCTAGGCAGCCAAAGTCGCTGGCTTGTTGTGACATACGCCCGCGGCTCACCACCCTGGCGAGCATGAGCTGTGGCTGCCCTGCAGGGCTGCCCATACCACTGGTGCTGCTACTGCCACTGCTGCTGCTGCTACTGCTGCTGCTGCAAGACACATCTCCACAGTTTGTGGGCACGTTCATGATGCCCACATTGAAGGAATTGATCCCTAAGGTGTCGATCAGCGCACGCAGTGTCGCATGCAGTGCCCACGCAAACGCAGGGCAAGCCAGGCCCGTCATTGGACGCTCAACTGATGGTGCCATGACCGCCTGTCCCTCGATTGGGTTCGTGCTAGTGGATGCTCTGCTGGAGGCTCTTGGATCCCAGCCCCCAACTGCCTGCACGGCCACCAGCACTTCCATGTCTTTGGTGGGAGACAAGGAGGCAGCCACCCAGGCAACACCCCCTGGCAACACCACTGGCTGAGAGCCGCGCTGCAAAGCAGCTGTTGCTTGGCGTGCCTCTTCAGGGGTGGCCGCACACGCGCGCAGCAGCCCCGCTGCCCTGTGGGCCTGCAGCAGGTCCCTCAAGTAGTCCCCTCTGCCTGCTACCTGCTGGTAAGCACGTGCCTGGTCGTCCAGCAGGGCTTGTGTGGGCACGGGGGTCCATGTGGCCATGAGCTGCGCATGGCCATGGAACTGGCTGGCCCCTGCTCTGGCAAGCGCGTTCCAGATGAGGAATCCATGCAGCGGCCCGCGCCAGGCTGGGGCCGAGCACTCCCAGCTGCTGCTGCCTGACGTAGACGCAGCCTGGCTGCCACTGCTGCTGAGCGCTGCTGGTGCTGCACCACTGTCCAAGGACGCAGCCTGGAGTGTACTGGCAGCAGATGTGCCAGCAGCTGCAAACCAGGAGGCGGACACCTGGAGCAGGGACGCCAACTGCTCCGAGGTCCAAGTGAGGGGGTCATGGTGCTTGAACAGGGCGAGGCCATGGAAAGGCTGGCCATACTGCATGTGCCATGCCACACACAACCCAGGATGCACAGCACAACGGCTCAGTGCCGACATGCTGCCAACAGTGAGCAAGCCCATCTGCTGCAGCACGCAGATGCATGCAGCTGAGCGTGGCACGTGTGAGACGGCCTGTGATGGATCATTGGCTTCATCATCAAGCCACAATGCGTGATGCTTTCCATGCATGCCAAGCCTGGAACAATCCTACAGCACTGTGATCTTCAATTACAGGCAGTTGGTGATCAGCTCATCACACCTTGAATAGGTTGGAACCAGTCACAGCGTGCTCATTCTCAAAGCGGCCCCAGCTGTCCTGCGCTGTCAGCTCCTGCCAGTTGCAAAAGTCACACTTGCCCACACCGCCGCCGCCTGTAGGATCCACCAGCGGTGCGTTCGTGGCAAATGTCTGGGGTTTGCGGCTGCGCACCTCATTGTACCAGGCCTGCAGAAGGGCAGCACATTGGGCCGGACCAGAGCAGTGCGAAAGGAAGCGTTGGGAGGAAGGCATAGCTTCGTGGTCAGGTGCTTCAGCATCAAGGATGCAGCACCCATGCTAGCAACATCAGCAAGCTGCCTCAGATTCGACTTGGTGCACAGTGTCAGCGCACCTGCTCATACGTCCATTTGTTGGTGATGGAAACAACCAGCTGTTTGTTGTCTTGGTCCATTGCATACTTCGCAGACAACTGGGGACCCACAACGCATGTTGCGGTTCCACATGTAACCCTGCAGCACCATGTGCATGGCATGTGCGTGGCAAGGCTTTCATCAGCAGCATCCAACATTCATATGCCATTGTGTAGTGATGAACAGCACATGCAAGGCCTTGGCATAAGCACGCTAACTGGCATCATTGATGCGCTCACTGGAAAATGCGGCGCAATGTCCTGCCATCCTCCCCAGGCAAATCCTGTATACGTGCAGCCAGATCAAAGATGGAGGATGCAGCTGCTGGGACACTGCTCATTTGACTGGAACCTGAACTCTGAACCCTGAACACGCCTGATCTGCTGGCAGTAGTGGCATGCGGGGTTGAGAGCCGCCCCTGCCGCAGGATCATGGCTCCAGCTTTTATCAAGCAATCGTTGTGCAGTGCGCACCACTTCGCTCTCAGAATGCCTGACACACGCTCTCACTCTGTGCTGCAAAAAGGGTTTCCGAGTTGGTGGGCGAGGCGACTGCAGAACTTGGCATCGACAGTGCTCCTGTAACCCTGTGCGCCAGTGCATCTTCCTTTTGCTTGAGTTGACCTGGGGAACTTTTGAGGGTGTACGCTAGCAACATGCTAGCTGCACGTGCACCAGTCACCAGTAGCTGTGGGCAGCAGCATCTCGCCAGGTCATGCAGGACCGCGAGCACAGGTGAGTTGTTTGTTGCAGCGTTTTAGCTGGGCTGGGTTTGCGAGGCCCGAGTCCCATGTGTCTTTGTGCGCGCAGTTGTTGCCTACGCCACGGAGAGGCAGACAACTCATGTGGTGTCCCAGCAACCGAGGATCCCGGGCCCCAACGAGCCACTGTCCAACCAGAAGCCGATCGTGGCTGTACCTGTGCCCATTCCCAATCGTCCACGGCTGTCAGAGCCGAACCCCGTGCCCGTCATTCACTCATCTGCATACCTACAACGAACCCTAACAGCACAGCCTAGCAGCCAGGCTAACGAGGATGACAGTAGAGAGGTGGGGCGTCCAGCGTTTGGGGTACATGGGACATGGGCAAGCTGTGCATGCCTGGGGGCATGGCCTGACGCATGATGCAGCATGGGCTTGTTGTGCGGGCTTGCTGCTGCACAGCACCGGCTTAAGAGCGGCTCTGCACACAGACCATGCTGCTCTGCAGTTTGGTGGGCGCTGCACCTACATCATACACATGTGCACATCTAAGCGCACAGAAATGCAGTGAGCCTCGTGTATTGCTTGCTGCAGGCATCACCAGAGCCCGCCCCAGTGTCGCGGACAATGGTCATAAAGAAGCGGCCAGCACCTGCCAGCCCAGAACCCACGGAGCTGCTGTCAGGCAGTGCGCTGGAATGGGCGTTACACAAGTGAGTGGCACTGGGGCAGCTGTGCATTGCTGGTTTGTCAGATGGCTCCTGTGCATGGGTGCTTCCAGACGGGGCATGCGAAAACACACCACCCAGAAGACCAGGTGCTGGGCTGCCATCTGTAGGTGATGGACACCATATACGCATGACCCATCACGCACAGCACGCTGCATTACGTGCCCTGTGTGATGCGCACCACCAACAGGGTGGACCGCAGCCTGGATGAGATGGAGGCCAACCCGTCTGTCATCCAGCAGAAGATCTACGAGGTCAGCCGTGGGCCGGTGGGCTCAGCAACTGTCACCGCGGTGGAGATGGCAGCCAAGGTCACGCTCAAGGCCACCGGGGAGGTGGCAAAAGCAGCAGCGCCTGTCGCCAAGTGCGTGTGCGGTGCAGGTTGACTGTTGCATTGTTATTGGGTCAGCAGATGTGGGTCTGGTGCAGCAGCAGCATGGAGGCGCGAGCGCTGCTGCAGTGCATCCTTTCGGGCAGCAGGCAGGAAGCTTCTGCAGAGCATGCTTACGTTGTTTTCGCCATCAACAGCAGCAGCCGGAGCGCTGCCGTGCCCAGCAAAGCTGCTTGAAACAGCATCCAGATTCTGTGATGATGGCGCACACGCAATACACAGAGCTGAACGAGGGGTGTGAAGCAGGGTGCATGATGCGTACGCACAAGATCACTGGGTGCATGCTGCAGCTCGGCACACAACTGCCTGCACACACATGTACCGTGCGCACCGCATGTGTTGCGCAGGTGGGCGCTGAAGGAGGGCCTGAAAGCAATGGGTGGGCTGGTGACCAAGGCGGTGATGGACGGCATGACGAAGAGCATTGACAGCGTGGCAGGGGGGAGCAGCTCAGGCAGCGCGAAGAGCACGGGCACCCTGTGGCTTAAAAAGCCGCTGAGCTCGATGGAGGAGCGGCGCAAGGGCAAGTGAAGCATGGCGACGCGCGGATGACAGGGCGTGCTGGGATGCAGCAGCATGCGGGAGTGCAGGTCGACGGATCTGCACACACAGCAGCTGCTGATGGGCCCAGATGGGTGGCCTCGTCTGCCTCATCCCTGCCACTGGCCTGGTGCAGCTCCTTGCAGGATCTGTGTGCAGGAGGTGGTAGCGGTGGAACGCACGCGTGATGTGCAGGTGCATGTGGCAGCAGGGGCAGGCTCCTTAGGTTTCCTCGTGAGGGGGACTGCGCGGCCAGTGCATCCTCAGCAGCAAGCACATGGCGAAGTGGGGGAGGGGGTCGGGACTGTGCCGTTTGCTGAGCAACCCATGCTGCAGGGTGGTTGGCAGTGCACAATTGCGTGACATGAGTACAGCTGACATGTTGATGCTTCTGTTGAGAAATGCAGTGTGTGGCACCTGATAGCTAGCACCACGGTCACAGCATGCTGTTGAGGTTTAGTTCACGCAGGCAACACGCTGGCAGGGTTTCCAGAAAAATAGGCCCGTTTGTGGTGTGCGTGTGCCCGTGAGCACGTGCATCGTTTCATTAGGTTCATCTGCTGGTGAGCCAGAACTGCTATTTTGTTTGGGGAGTGTGTATTGCTGTCCGTATGTGCCGTGAGTTTGAGTTGGAGCACTGTGGTCATGCCACTTGGCTGGCAGATGGTTTTGCCACGGGGAGTGGTGCATTGAGCAGGGGCTGGTGACGACTGGCAAGAGAAGAGATGCAGAGCGGCAGAGACTTTTGGGTCGTGAGAGGTTTGAGCTTCCCCTTGACCCCATGATTGATTGCCCTTTCGCACATCCGCTCGATGAGGCATGAAGGAGCGCGCCTGCCAGTGGCATTGATTTGCAGTGTGTATGTATCATTAGTTTGGGGATTGGTTGGACTGGTGGACATGAGCATCTGCCTGAGGAGTGGTCAACTGGTGGGTGGAGCTGTTTGTGGGGACATATGCAGCTTCTTCCTCTGTCTCGATTGAGCATTATGCAGCTGCATCCCTACCTGGAGGCCTCCCAAGCTATTAGCTGGTCATGCAGAGTGGATTTCTAACCTTATGCTTTGTGTTGCAAGTTGGTTTGGATGGCGGATGAACTGACATCACCTGTGACCCCTGCGCAGCAACTGCCTCCTGAAATCAGGGCCCCATGCATGCTGCTTGGTAGCTCAGGAGCTCTGTAGGGCGCAAGTTGGAGGATGAATGTGTATGCAACGTCGCAATGATGTGCAGGGATGCAGCATGCCTTTCAATAGCCTGCTGTAACACGGTCTCCTGTACTCTCACATTATGTTACACAACACTGCACTGGCATGGTAACAGCAATACAGCATTAGCAAGACCACAGAACTTCAGAGATGCGTGTTGAAGCATGGTGTCAGTGAGCGTATGAATCACATGTTCATGGTCATGTCCTCAGCAGTCACGGGCTGTTCAGCATTGCACGCTCCGTTGCACGCCAGATTACATATAGTATCCCAACAAAGTTCGTTGATGCCCATAGTCCCTCAGCCATGCGCTGGTGTCAACTGGGCTAGCCACCACAGAAAGTGTAGGTAGGCCACACATTCAGGCTCAGGGCACAACATTCTGCAGACTGCATGATCAGCATGAAGCAAGCTACCAAGGCGAGTGACTGGAAATGACATCACATCCAGATCATGAAACAATGCTCCAGCAACACTGCAGATACAAACACCAATACCACCGTTATCACTTCCTCCAGCACAAGTTCACGACTTTCCGACCACATGCACTCCAGCCCATGCGAGCCAAATTGGCAGGAGCAGTATGTAGACTACATGCAGTCTGGTCGTCAATGTTGTCGACCACCACTGTGCAGCTGTGCCCTTCTTACACCACTAAGATTTGCGGAGTTATGCCAGCGGCTCAGAGAACGCGGGGCAGCTGGAGGGCAGGGTCACCGCTGCACCCTGTGACTCTGCTGCCAGTGTGGACAGCAGCTGGGACACCTGCTCTGCGGTTGGTGTGCTGTCGGGCAGCTGCAGCGCCACCTGTCGCGCGTGGCAATACACGGCATGACAAGAGGGGCAGAGATCACAAAAAGAACCCAAAGGTGGGGAGGTTAGGGCTTGCACAAGGCACACATGAGGACGAGGGTATGCATGAGTATGAGCTGCACCGTGTAGAAGCACCAAGCTGTGGGTGGGCAATCTCGTCATGCATGTGTCCCAGGGACCATGCTGTTGTGCATGGCCATGGGTTGCATGCGCACATCTGTGAGGGTGCACAACCCATCCTCCTGCAATGGATAAGGGCTTCTCTTGAGCCCAGCCACGTGCACTGGCAGGGCCCCGGGTGTTGCCCCAAGCAGCTGCTTCTGATAGGTCCAGCTGCTGCTCAGTTGCCAGGCAGCAGCCACCCACCTGCTTGGCAGCAGCAGCCGCGTACACATCCCGCAGCCCAGTCAGGGCCCAGGGGGTGCGAGGGAACGTGGCCAGGTCCCGAGCATATGCAGCCGCCGCCTCTTGCAGCCGCCCCTGCTGCAGCAGCACCCAGCCCAGGCACTCCTCCTGTGCACACCACAGCCAGTGATCATAGTTAAGGCGGACAGAAGGAACACAAGCAGAACTGAAGCGCAGCCACGTGGTGGCTCAAGCAGAAGCATGCAACCTGAACAGCATGCCTTGGGCCAGCAGCGGCAGATGAGCATGTTTCACAATGCTCTGGCTCCCCTGCAAAGCGCGTGCCATTCCCACCATACAGCTGCTGGCCCCATGCATGGACATCTGTGCCTACGTATCCGGCATGGCAGGCGGGGCAGAGCAGCCACAGGCAACCCATGCAGCCCACGGCGACTGCTGGTAGCCGCCATGTGTTTCACCCCTTGCATGTTTCCGCTCGCTGCACATGCCTGAGGCTGGTAGAAGCGTGGGGGCTCGGTGTACCCAGCTACTCCCCAGATGTTCTCCAAGTCAACAGCCGCCTGCAGCTCCTGCACTGCAGTATCAAGTGTCCCGTCCAGCACGGCGAGCCGCGCGCGCGCGACCTGCAGGTGACCGTGTGGAAGCAGTGCAAAAATGGTGCATGACCGCACTCTGACTAGGCCAGTGGAGGGCAGTCTCAAGATGGCATGCAGAGGGCAACACAATGTGGAGTCCCCAAGAAATCACGGCGCTGTACAGATGATCTGGCATCAGAATCGTTGTCTGTGCCAAGCATTTATAAATAAAGGGCACAAGTCAGGTCGGTCAGTCAGGTCAGTGTATGATCATGCCCGGCGGGGCCTGCTGTGCTTGTGGAGGCCCACCAGCACCCACGTGCAATGCGTGCGTCAGCTCCAGCTTGTAGCCTGGCGAGTAGATGCCCAGTCCATTGCCAGGCTTTGTGGTGTAGTCCTCAGGCAGCGCGGCCACAATGGCTGCCAGTGCTTCCACCTCCGCTCCAGCCCTACGCAGACGTCCCAGCACAGCAGGCGTTGCTTGCTTGCATGCACCGCAACAAGACAGGGGCCAGGCTCCATGATGGGTGCCGCAGGCGGCGATGACCTTATTGCGTACTCCACCATGTAGGGTGTGCCAACGAATGCCCAAACCACCAGTCGCCTTTCAAGTGAAGCCCAGCACTGAGCGAACCAGCGCTGGGAATGTACACTACACGCTGTTCACATCGGCAACGCATACACATGGCCATGCTTACTACAGCCGTACTTGGCAAGCGCCCATATCTCTGGCCACACCAAGCACTCACCGCTCGCGTGCTGATGAAGCAGCAGTTGGCTGTAACACATCAGCAGCACCTGCGCTGGCCCCGTCACCAGCCACAAACTTGGGGGCTTGCCCCAGACCCACAGCCGTCAGCTGCAGCTCCCTCCCTGAGTCATCTGGAGCCTGGTTGGATGCTGTGAGAATGGAGGCGTTGGGGGCGCCTGTGGCAGGAGCAGTGCTGGGCGTAGCAGCCTCACCCAGCTGTGCCTGGGCAGCCTGAGCTGCAAAGGCCAGTGCACGGACAAAGTGCAGCGCGCCCTGGTTGTGGGGGCCGATGGTGGGGGGCAGCATCAGCCCGTCCCCTGACACATCCACATCTGTCTCAGTCACTGAGAGAATGGGCGCAAACTTGCCAAAGCGCGCTTGCACGATGGGTAGGGTTACACGGTCACGGCCTGCAAGGAGCAAGTGCAGGACGGAGTGGATGGATGGTCACGATCACACGAAGTGAACCAACGTGTCAACATGGCGTCTAGAGGTCGTCACGATATCCCTTCCAATCCCGATGCCATTGGCTTCTGCTTGCGGCTTGCCCGCTGGTCTAACCGTACCGCCTTGTACTGCCGCCCCGCCCCCTCACCGTCCGTCATGTATGTGGGGCCGTACTGCTCAGGGTACTGCACTATGTCCTTGGCGTACTTCTCAGCAGTAGCGAGCTCGGCCCCCGTCATTGCTGTGTAGATGAGCATCTGCAGCGCAGAGGGGCAGTACACTTTGTCTCGTCAGCGTGTACCCATTACAGCTGTCACGCACACCTGGTGCATGGCACATAACGCGCATGACCATGGACCTACAATCCCTTGCCAGATCCACGTAATGTCCACTGCGCCGCCTATAATCCATAGTCAGCCACGTATCATCAACATGCACAAGGCAAAGGAACAGCTGTACTGCTCAGACGTACCGCTGCGTTATGTTGAGGACCGTATGGATCAACACACCTGCACAGGCAGCACCAGGCAGGTGTGCAACTGAGATGGCTATGCAGGTAATTAAACAAACATGTTGGTTTTGCATCCCCAACAGCACGTATCCAGCTTTCAAATGACGCAGGCATCTAGCCCAGCTCACATACACTGCTCCCCCTAACAGAGGCAGCTACTCGGCTGCGCAACAAGTGCACACGCCTGCAGCTGCAACAGCAACAGCAAGAGCAACCGCTGCTGCTGCTGCTCCTGGTACTGCTGTACTGGTACTGCTGTACGCCTGCTGCTGCACAGCCTAAACCTCCCTGAGCCTCAACCTTCACATACATCCTGTGCCACACTCACGCGCGTGCCGCGCGCACATCCTCATCCAGAGCCCTGGCATTGGCCACCACGGCGTCATGCCACCGCCCCACGCGCAGGTACGTGTGAGACGCCATGTGCACCAGGTGGCCAAACCGCGCGTAGTTGGGCCCCAGCAAGTCGGCTGCCGCCTCCGCCGCACCTGTGGCGTGCAGGGGCAGGCCGTTGCATGGGTTGAACCATGACTGACGTGTCGGAAATTGGTTGTGTCATGCCGATTCAGTGCGGTCATGTCTGCTCTTGCTTGCCGTCCCTTGCAGGCTTGCTGTGGGCGCCATGCTTGCCAAGTCGTAGCCTGCCGTGCTCTTTTACTCATGACATCATGAGCATCACATCCCTGATCAGTGATCACGCATGAACCGTAAGGCTGTTAGTGGCCGGTGCGAGAAACACCATCAGTTCATCACAACAAGCCTCGCACACCTGGATTCGGTGAGGCTTCCACCATATGGATCAGCAGGTGCGCACCCAGTGGGTGAGAGCTGTCACGCTCCAGCCCCGCATCCAGCAGCTGCAGGATGTGAGGGGTGGACCCCCTGGGACTGCCATCCTGGCCCCAAAAGTCCCTGCACACAGCACCACACCACAACGTGAGAAACGAAGATGGAGGTGAGAACCGGCGTGTTTAGCTTGGCGCAGAACTGGAGCGCGCAGCAAGTGAGGGTTTGGAGTGGGATGGCCGGCAAGGGCAAACGTCAGTGAGTGCAGCGCAGTCATCTGGCACACACATGGCGCAGCACACGGCACAGCACCACGCTGCGTTCACAACACAAGCCCAGCATGCAGCACCACTGCCTTGTGCAAATGCAATGTTCCATGGATGTCAGGGCAGAGGAGGAGGAAGTTGTGATCGGGGCGAGGTGGGGAGGGGTGAGGAAAGGTTCCATGCACGAGGGTGACATGCGGGTTCGAGGGTTGCATAGAGGTTGAGGGCATATGATGTCCTCCTGCATCTTCAAGATACTTATTGCAAGTTGCCTGGAGACACGCACCAGGGCTGAGTATTGGCATATGCCTCTGCAGCCAGGATGAGGGCGTCATGGTCCTCTGGGTGGTCCGTGCCATAAGCCTGTGTGGGGGGAGTCCAATGCAGTGGGGGATGCGCAGCAGCAGGACGTCAAACGGCACCCACCAGCAGCTACCATGCGATGCTACGTATTTCCGTGAACATGGTGCGCGAAAGCAACAGTGGGAGGCTGGCTGACAACATTCATGTTCCCTCGTAGCCATAGGAGGCTGCAAAGCCGCAGGGCTCTGAGGAGTCCTCTGCATCACTAGCAGGAGCATGGTGTGCGATCACCTCATTCCTCATCCCTTCCTCACCCGCTTGCGCACAAGTCAGCACACCCCGCTCACCTCCAGTGCACGGGCATAATCCAGTTGGGCCGCCTGCCATTTGGGGCCATAGCTGGCGCCTGAGTTGTACACGCCAGCCAGGGCCGTGAGGTACGCTGCAGTGCAGCAGCAATGTACAACAGACTTGCACGGTTCAGCCGCAGCGCACAAGCCTCAAGGCAGGCATCCATGTACCAACCTCCTTGTGTTTGGAAGTATTATATGAGCCACAAGCACAACCACAAATCTGCACATGGCACTGCATCAATTGCAGCAGGCTTGGCGCAGAGGCCATACCCGCCCAAGGCAGGAAACGTCCGGACGACCGGCCCTGTGCTGGCACAAGTGCGTCATGGGCCCTGCGCATGATGCTGTCCATGCAGCCAGCCAAGGGCGTTTTTGCCCGCCCACCCTCACCCTTGTCCCGCTGCAGCGCGTCGAAGTACTTTTGGTCGTACTGCTTTGACCGTGCCCCCTTGAGCTTGGCCTGCTCCAGCAGCTGCGCTTCAAGCAGCTGTGCGCCCCGCACAAGAGCCGCCTTGCCCCGTGCCAGTTCCTATGGACAGGCACAGGGTGTTTGGGGGCTGACTGGTCAGAGTTGAGGTGCCAATTGAGGCAACCCCATCGCACAGAGGTGGGACCCGGATCAGAGAAGGGAAACAAGCACGTGGAAGAGTAAGACGTGGGCAACCCCAACAGCACAGCAGCCAGGCACCACACCCCTGGATCCCAGGCATCATTATGTGCAAAGCCAGTTGGGGCCAGACATTAACTTCTGACAGAAGAGCTCGGCAGGCAGGCGGCAAGCAGCCAAAAGTGGAACGTGTGCGGAAGGTAAGTGACATGCAGCCAGGACACAGCACGTGCCTGGACTTGGGTCAAACCCGCAAGCCGCAACCAAAATCCCAACCCAGGTGGCCAAAGGTGAGTAATGCACAGCCTGTAGCCCTGTATGAGGGTTTTTTTAAACCCCTAAACCCTGAATCCTATCCCCAAGAGCTTGGGTGCAGGGCTTGCGCACACAGGTGGAGACGCACGTCAACCCTCGGCTTGCAACCCCGGAGGAGGCACACGGACCTCAGGCATGAACACGGGGAACGTGCCCTCAAAGGCGGCGGCCGGCTTGTTCAGGAACGGGCCCAGCGCGTACGCGATGCCCCACTGCGGTGCGGGGGCGCGCGGGTCCTCCGCGGCCGCGGACTCAAACGCGGCCAGCGCGGCGGGCTGGTTGAAGTCAAACGCCTGCGGTGATGTGGGCGCCAGCGCAAAGCGGGCGCAGTGAAAAGGCGATGGGCATCGTGAAAGGGAAAATGGTGTGGTGGCAGCAGACATGCATGCACCTTGCAGGAACTGCCAGGGTTGGCGATGAGCCGCAGCAGTGGCTGCATAATGGTGCGAGGTGCTCACGTGGCAGCACGCAAGGCAAGGCATGCACAGTATGCAGCAGTATGTAACACTTGCCACGACGCACATGCATCATGCCTTCGTCAAAGTAGCGCTGCGCTTTCGCAGAGGTCGTGGCGATGCTGCGCCAGGTGAGCGCAAAACAGGCAGTGTCAGTGACATCCATTTGCAACCTTGCTGCTTGCCTGCTTCCAGGCAGCAAGGTCATGGGGTGCACATGGCCTTCACGGCCTGCAAGCAACAGCAAACAGACCGCATGCACAGTTGAGAATGCACAGGTGCAGCTAAACACTCACGTGTGGCTGTACCCTCCCAGATCTCCAAACAGCTGTGTGCGCTGCTCGGGGGTCAGGGGTGTGCACGAAAACCGAGATGTTGCGGTGTTGGCTGCTGCATTATGGCCGGACCCATGAGACCAATGAGGCCCATGAGACCCATGCGACCCATGCGACCCATGAGACCCATGCCCATGCCCATGCCCATGAGCATGGGCAGCGCCAATGAAAATATCATGTGCCACGATGGGGGTTGGGACCACCGAGATGGCTGCAGCAAGTGCAGCTGTTGCAAGGTGCACTGCAGGGCTCATGCGCCGGGGGCGTGCATCAGCATCATTCTGATGCTCTGACCTGCAGGTAGCTGCACATGCAGGTGCCAGGCCCCGGCGCTGCCGCTGCGCCTTCAGGTCCCACGACCAAACGACAGCCTCAGGGCTGCGCCGATGGGATGCCGTCACGCCTGCACGCCGCGTGTTGATGAGGCCGCAGGACTGCATCTTGGGTCGAACGTTGGGAAACGTATCCAAACCCCAGTGCCCCGATCTTGACACTGCGTGCACAATGAGCGAAGGATAGCATGATGGTGGTTTCCTGTTGCGTGAAGCTGTGCGAAGCAGATGCACCGTCAGCTGATATAGCGTACATCAATTACCAGCAATAAGAAGGTAGCAAGCGCCTTAGTTGCACACAACCCTGCTAAACACGAACTGCTGGAGGCAACCCTCAAATAAATGGGAGGAGAAACATGAGCACTGATCTAGAGTGTGTTACTGGCAGCTTGCTAATCATCTTTCAAGGCATTGTACTTGCATTTTTGTCCAAATGAATGAGGTCAACGATGCTCTGTTGACGCACCTACGCGCTGTTGCTGCGGCTTACAAATACACCAAAGATTTGTCAGCAAATTTGTCGCTGACGATTCTCCGTCCGTCTGCCTGGGCACTACTGCCCAAACCAGCCAGGTTCATATGAGCTGTCGAAAGCATTCTAACACACAGGGGAGGAGAATGTGAGCGGGCACTCACCAGACGTATTTACAGACTGCGATCCAGCCGTCACCCCCCAGCAGGGCACATGTTGATACTGCACACCAAGTTGACGAACACATTGCACTGCACACTGCTTGACCATGCTCTGGATGTTAATCTGCAATGGAAAATTGGTTAACGAGCATGAGAGTATGTGATGAACTACGTGTCGCCAGGTATGCTGCTGCTTCACTGGAGCAGTGGGAAGGTAAGTCTGGCGGCGGGCACCCATCACGTCCTCATGTCGAAGATGCAGGAGCTCTGCCGCACGGCGCTTGCATGTGCACTCCTCTTGACTTGCACGGAACTGCACGGACCCCAGCTGTTCAGTCACAGTCACCAGCTGGCCAACTGCTCATGTCGCGCAGTCAACAGCTCGTGTCTCACGCTCAACAGTTTGTGTCTCACGGCCAACAGCTCAGCTTGCAACCTAACTCTGCTGCAGATGGCTTGGCGTGCCAGCTGGGCATGTGCGAGTTACGTGCAAGCCACGTGGTACAGGGGAGCGACCCTGTTTGCGTACTACGTGCCTGCGCATCATGCATGATGCACAGGGCAAGCACGAATGATTGTGCAGTGCAACTGCACCATGAACGCCATTCACCGAGGTCCCCCACCTGCATGTCAGATTAGCTGCTGCCTGCATTATTCTTTGTAACGAGGCTGTATGGCTGCGCGGCATTCTGTTTGCTTATGGCCCTGAATTAACATATCCTGCATGCCCGGTGCACCACGGTGGGACGGCCACGTGTGGCACGATGGCTGAAGGCCAGCGCGGCCATGGCCAAGGCTCAGCATGAGGCGGCACTCAAGACCCCAGTGCAAGTGCAGCTCGCCAACATCAAGTGGGAAAAGTTTGAGCAAAGAGCAGCAGCAGCAGCAGCAGCAGCAGCAAGATAGATAAAGAGTGGTTTGTGTTTTGAGCAGTCGCCATGATTGCCGTTGTGCCTGAATCTCGTCGACATTCTAACACCTGAATCACGGGACCTCTCTGATCAACAGATAGGGCTTGGGTGATCTGCGCTCGTAGAACGATTTTAGTATCTCTTTTAGGTTGTTATCACACTGCGGGTTTGTGAAGTGAAGTGAAGGAACGCCATAAGGCGTGACTTTAAAGGGAACAGTGACCTCACTC
>QAXD01000013.1:246260-269004 GCA_004335575.1 Haematococcus sp. NG2 | reverse complement strand
GAATGCAACCAAGTGTCCCCAGCACCACAGTATGCACGGGCGTGTCAGGCGTAAGTAAAGTCCAGGCCTGCATCCCCTGCGGCGAAGGCAACACCATATACCCTATACCCTATGTCAGGAGCAACACCATATAACCTACACCTAAACTCAAGAGCAACACCATTCGCTCTTGCCATAGATTATATTGCTGTCGATCAGCGCCCCGTCTGTCTGAGCACTGCATAAGTCTCGATTTTGCAGCATCATGAGCTGAACATCACGTGGTAAACAATGTGGAGAGGAGGCGGGTATGGGCAGGTGCGCTTCATTTCCGGTTCATGCTTGTTGTGATCTAGCGGGCGGCAGACAGTGTGAAAATATCAACTAGTAATATTATGCATGAACCCTGTGCCACGAATAGGACCTGCGTTTACCAGCCGGTTGGGAGGAGTGTCCGCCGATGGGCAATCCCATCCGGGTGCATGACAACAAGGTGTTTCCCGTCATCCCATCCAAGGTGCAGCTGGAGTGCTCATGCATCTTGCATGGTTCACGTGATGCATGATGCCTGCGCCCTGATGACACCCCATGCTGTGCTACGGTGCGGTGCGCAGAAACCTGCAGCATGTGAACCCAACAGCATGAGGACCCATCGGCATGTGCATGCAGGTGCCCCTGTCGCACCGCTACCAGCACCTCATTCGTCCGCGCTGCCACTACACCCTGACAGATGCGATCCGCATGGCAGAAGAGCGCTTCAGGGGCACGGTGTGCTGTGCCTGCGAGGCTCTGCACCCTGCTTGCATGTGAACAGCATGCTGAGCTTGTCGCATTGTTTTAGTTCAGGATGCTACGTGTTAACACATATTTGCCACAGCAACAGCCACGTGGGTGTGCCTGGCTGGCCTGCAAGACAGGCACACAAGAGCGATGGGGATGTACTGCTTCCACACTGTACTGCTGAGCGCACTGTACTGTTGACGTAGTGCGCTGCACCTACCTGCCATTGCTGCAGGTGGGCATGGTGGTTGACCTCACAAACTCCACAAGGTACTATGACTTCTATGACGAGGTTGGCCACTCCTCCCCCATCGCATACGCCAAGGTGTGGGGTGCGCATGCCAGCGCGTAAGATCCGTTGAATTTGGTTCGGGTGCAGGCAGAAGATTGCCTGCAACACTAGCAGGGCATGTGTGGGCCAAGCATTACAGCGGTTGCCAGGCCATGCTTTGCAAACTTTGACCACTGTCCACTTTCAGCTTTGGCACAGCTCAGAGAGTGGGAGTGGGCTGGCCGGTGCATTGCGTGATGGTGCATGGACGCCGCTGCAGCAGCAGGCTGCTAGCACAGCGATCAGGGCGGCAGTGATTGCAACACCTCGTGATTTTATGCAACGACTCTTGGACAACAGAAGGGCCGGCACTCATACTGGCATGCTGATCACAAAATCACAGTATGAGGAGGGTAGGGCGATTTGTCTATTTGTAAATTCTATTTTGAGAGACTGTTGTTGTATCAATCCCTCATACACAGGTGCCGTGCCGGGGCCGGGGCGCCTCCCCAGAGCCCGCAGCAGTGAACGAGGCGGTGTGGCGCATCTACACCTTCCTGGCCAACGCACCGGACTCGTACGTGCTGGTGCACTGCACGCACGGCTTCAATCGGACAGGTGGGCACGGGCGGCCACACATAGAGGCCCAGCCTGCGGGGGAGGATTCACATGTGTGATGCAGATGATGGCTGGTGCCTGGGTGCTGGCCTGTGCTGAAGCCGTGTGCTTTGTGAGGCTCCTTTACGGATGCGCGCCTTTAGCCGGGCTGCGGTGCTCAAAAGCTGCGTGTCAGAGGGCAAGGGGGCCTTCCGTTAGGTGCAGCACAGCATGCAATACGTGGGGTGCAACCACGGGGCACAGGTAGCGACGCCAGCCATGCGCTGGCACCACACACGCACCATCTGCATTAAAGTTTGTCATCAGAACAGTTTGCCATGCTCACCATTTACAGGCTACATCATCGCGTGTGCGCTGGTGCGACTGGAGGCGGCGGCAGGCATGACAGTCGACCGCGCAGTGCGCCGGTTTGCTGAGGCACGTGCACCCGGCATCTACAAGGACGCGTACATCAACGACCTGTACCGGTGGGTGTCGGGGTGTACTGCTGGGCTGTACTGCAGGTACAGCGGTACACCTGAGCTGTACTGCAGGTACAGCGGTACACCTGAGCTGTACTGCTGTGGCCCTACACCTTTGGTGCGGAGGGCCGTGAGTAGGAGTTGGGCTAGGGCTGCGACTGGAGCTTGTTGAAACAGAGCATGCTCATACAGCGCAGCGTGGCAGCGGAGAGGTGGCAGCGTCTTGGGTTCAATGTGTCACTGCTGTCTGGGTCTGGCTTATGTGCCTGCGGCCATGCAATGAGAGACTTTCCCGCTCCACAGTGGGCATGCATCAGCGCATATGTGGAGTGACACCTCGGGGAATCAGGGTTGAAGGTTCAGGGTTCGGGGTTTAGGAGCTGGGGTTTACGGTTCAAACTTTCAGGCAAATTGAAGTGGCACACCGGCTCTGCACCCACATACTGGACGCTTCACCCTCTTACTGCCCCACCCTCTCATCACCCTGCGTCATTCATTATCGACACAGGGCCCTGCACGGGTAAACCTGCAACGCTGCGTCTTGACACCCCTGCCTCATTGCTCTCACACATCCCAGGTACCACCACGAGGTGCGGCCGTCCTCGCAGCTCACACCACCCGTGCCGGCTTGGAAACGCACGGAGGGCGATGACGAGGACCTGGAGGATGCAGCATCGGGTGAGCCGGCTGTGTGGTCCGGCTGGAACCACCCAGCATGGAACCTGGCTTTCACTTGTGGGCTGTGCGCCTGCGGATGCACTGCGTTGCGGCCATGGCTGCAACGGGTGGGGATGTGTGTGCTGTGGTGTGCTCTCCTCGCAGCTGCGTAGGCCTGCTTGAAGCTGCCATGGCGATGGGCGAAGCACAGCGTATAGGCACACGTGCGTGTGGCATGGAATGTGTGTGCGTGCTGCGCGGTTGACTGTGGAAGAGCGTGTGCTGTGCGTGCGCTGCAGCTGAGCCCGCACCCGCTGGGGAGCTGCGCCACGACCGTATTGAGGAGATTGGCGAGGCTGTGTTGGAGGAGGAGGCGGACTTCATCCGTGGCATGTGCGTGTGTGTGGGTGTGCTATCGTCCTAGCTCGGTGTAGCTCCTTGTGTGTGGCTCGTTGCAGCTCCTTATGTGCGACCATGCCTTGTGAGGGTGCGCGACGCTTGTGCGTTGAGGTCGTGTGACAGCGCGTGTGGTCGTGTTGCTGCCTGGCATCAGGCAGTGGGGCCTGTGGCTGTGTGCGTTGGGTGGCAGCAGCGTGTGCTGCAGCAGCAGCCGTGTGGCACACCCCAAGTCCATTGTTGGTTTGTTGCAACGGGGATCACAACGACACTAACCGCGTAGCGACTAGGCATGGGCAGTGCTACAGGAAGGTGAGGGGAGTGCTGGAGAGGCCCAGTTGGCAGGAAAGGGTTGTGACTTACACGGCTGTCTCCCTGCGCTACTGCTCGTGTGTACAGGGTGTACAGCATGCTGACAGGGCAGCAGCTGGAGGTGCACCGGCGGCCTCATTTCCCAGGCTCTCAGCCTGTGTCTCTTGCACGCGCCAACCTGGGGCTGCTGCAGCAACAAAGGTGAGCGCCCCTGCCAGGAGGAGGGCTGTGGCCCGAGCCTGGTTATCCGTTCTGCTGCTTGGGCGTGGCTTCTTAGGCTGCTGCACAGTGCGCAGCTGCACAGTACAGCTGAGAATGAAATCCACAGATGCGAAGCTCCGTATGGTGCACGAGTGCTGCAAAAGCCTGGTATGGCACATGCTCATGTACACAATCTATGCATGTGCTGTGCTGCTCACTGGTACTGCTGTACTGCTCACATGTACTGCCACCTCGTCACAGGTACTGGGTGAGCTGGAAGGCGGACGGTACGCGCTACCTGCTACTGCTGCTCTGGCGTGGCTGCTACCTCATCGACCGCGCCTTCAAAGTCGCGCGCCTTCAGATGCGCTTCCCCAACCCGGTGCATAAGCGAGCAGATGGGAGGCCCCTGGATTACCCGGTACGCCACACGCCCTAAACCCCCAGCCACAAACCCTGAACCCTAAATTCACCATCACATGTCAGTTGGTCAGCTTGTTACCTGCTGTGCCACATCCAGCAGCAGCCCACATCCCATGCACTGCTGCTGCCCAGCCGCAACGCCTGCCACACACCTCCTGTCATAGTTGCGCCCACGGTCAGTTTGCTTGTGGCTGGAGCAAGGCATGCGGCTATGTGGGCCTTGTCGGACGTGTGATGTCACATTTGATGATGGAACTTGGGTGTAATTGGATCACACTTGTCACAGGTGGGGCGGCCGCATGATGTCACACTTCTGGATGGAGAGATGGTTGTAGACACAGAGCCTGGGGGCAGCAAGTTCAGGCGGTATGTGCCTCTCTTGGCCTGCGGTTTTGTGGTCTTTCTGAGTACGCAGCACCTCGTTCAACTGCAGGGATCAAGCAATACGTTGTGCCTTCGCTGGCGATGCTTTTCATATGGCACTCAGTATGACGAGTATGTGGCACCTGCACACGGCATTTTGCGCACCACATGACACACCGGTGTCGGGTGTGTTGCTTGTGGCTGATGGGGCCAGATGTCAGCCTTGCCTTCGGCTTGGATGCCTGCCCTCACAGGCACTTCTGTGCACTGTTATGTTGCTGCAGGTACCTCATCTATGACATGGCGTACTGCAATGACCGGTCCCTTATTGACCAGCCCTTCCTACATCGGTACCGCCAGATTGATCCACACATCACTGAGCCACGTGCGAAGGAGCGCATGTGAGTGCATGCCTGGTGCGGCACTCGCTGCCTTGGTGATGCGTGCATTCGTTGACACGTGCCACGTTGGGCACGTCAGCACCCTGTCAGCCACAGTGGTTTTGTTGTGATGGCTGAACACGTACATGTGGTCAGTCTGACCACCCGCACCCTCAACCCTAAGGATCGGACTGCGCTTACTGCTTGTGCATGGCAACTTCATTGCAAGCGAACTGCACGAGCTGAGCAGGCTGCTTCTGCGTGCTGCCACAGCATGTGCTGTGTGCGTGCCTTGGTATGGCCCAGGGTTTTGGACGCTTGCTCTGTTTGCCGCTAGTAGAAAGTGCTGCTGAACTCACCGACACACCTGTCCCATGCAGGTACATCACCGGCCAAGAGCCATCCGTCAAGTACAACACCCCGCCATTCAGGTGAGGCGGGGCCTAGGTCCATCCACCCTGCTATGGGTGCCAGTGAGTCTTGCACCCCACTGCAGCGCCCAGCGCTCACTGCTGGATATCAGGACCTGACCCGGCCCGGGCTTGCATTTGGGGTCCCCCTGAATCTGTCCTCAACATTCAACCCACTCCGCGCCACCTCACCTGTGCACCCACAGCCCAACCCTTGTGCGACCTATGCACCTGTGCTCTTTCAAAGCCCCACCACACTGGTCCCCACGTACGCAGGTATAACTACGACGACGAGCCCTTCCGTGTGCGCAAGAAGGAGTTCTACATGCTGTACTACTCGCGGAAACTCATTGACAAGCTCATCCCCGAGCTGTCTCATGAGGCAGACGGCCTGATCCTGCAGGTGCGCTTTACCCTGCGTGTACTGCTTTCATGTCATGTTGCGTACTGGTTGTGCCCTGCCAGCAACGTACTGCCGTACCAGCATGGCTTGGCGTGGCTGCGGGCAGGCACAGCACTAAGGCCACCGACGCAGCAATGCTGGGTGCTCAAACACCAATGGCTACGCTGCCTTGCAACTGGTGCAGCATCACACGGTAGCGATGTTAATAAGTGCAGCTCTTTGTCGCGCCCAGACATGCACAGATGCTGCTGTAACCCCGCACCCCCTGTTGCGTGTGCCGTCCAGAGCGGGGTGTCAACATACGTGGCCAACACGGACAACGCGCTGCTCAAGTTCAAGTTTGCACACCTGAACAGTGTGGACTTTCTGCTGCGGCACGAAGCGGGGCCAGGAGGGAAGGTAGGCACTGGCTGCTGGGTAGGGGCAGTGGCCTGTGCCTCGCTGGTGCGGGTGTTGTTGTGTTGTTGTCTGTTACAGTTCATGGTATTGGAGTGCATGCCATCAGCTGGATACCATCGTGGCGAGGCGCACGCCTGCAGAGTGCTGTACATCTGCAAGCACCACCTGTTCTCCTACATAGGGTGATGTGTTTATTTGTGCTGATGCGCGAGGGCCTCGTTGGTAACCTATGGCCTCCTATGCCCACACGTGAACGTTCCATGCCGCAGCAAGAGTTCACGCTGTACGTGATTGACAGCGGGGCACCACGCCGCGTGCGGCAGCCGGGGCAGCTACCCCCCATGAAGCGTATCCACGCCACGGTCCGGTTCCCAGAGGTGCGGCGGGCATGCTGTGTGCGCACCATGCAACTGTGCCTCAGTTGTGCCGCTTGCATGATGATTGGTGGCACTGCCACCTGCGCCGAGGGGGATGCGTGCAGCATGGCTTTGTGCTCAGTGGGGGCAGTTTGTAGCAGGCTGAAGTTGATGGAACGGCCCGCCTGCAGCAGCTGCACCCTCTGCACTGAACACCCGTGCCTGCAGGTTGCATGGCTTGGTGTCAGTATGCGTTGCGTACATGCTACAGTTGTGCTTGAATGCCATGTGCCGATGTACTGAATACTGGTGGTACTGCTGTGTTCCTGGCAGGGTGTCAGCGGCATGGCGCTCATCGGCCGCATCATTGAGTGCTCATGGGACAAGGCGGCCCAGTGCTGGGTATACATGCGCACACGTGAGGACAAGGACATGCCCAATGCAAGCCACGTGCATGACAAGGTGAGGGTGGGGCGTGCTCACCGACAGGCCACATGCCCCGCTGCGCTGCATGCACGGGTTGATCAGAGGCCGTTCAGAAGGTTGTGCCGGTGGCTGGTTGGGTGTGGTGGGCGCTGAGCGGAAGGCGCTTGTGCATCATGGCTGCGCCCGTGCCACTGTACTGCACTGCTGCAGCCGCAGCTCCCATATTGCTACTGCCCTGCCTGTTGCCATGCTGCGCCTGCTTGGCTTGGCGCATACTGCACGACAGATCCTAAAGATATGTGTGCTCTGGCTGCCCCACTCATACCAGCCTACATGGCAACAACATGAGGCACTTGGGTCTTTTGTTGTCAGGACAGCTCCCATGCAGTGTTTATGTGGGTTGTGTAAGGGTGTTGGGTGTGCACAACTCCTTTCGCACGCACAGGTGGTGCAGTCCATCGCAGATGACATCCAGGAGGCTGAGCTGTGTGACTATCTGGAGCGCGTGTTCTGGCACCTGCCGGTGCGTCTGGTGCCACATGGTTGTGCTGTATGCCAGCCACATGGTTGTACTGCATGGCTACGCAGTATTCTTGGCAGTACAGGCGCTGCTCAGGAGCAACTCTGCCTGTGTCTGGAATATGGAAGTACAAGCTTGCTGCGGTGTGCACTGTGCAGCATTAGCCATTGGGTCACTCGTGGGTCTGGTTGTATCCTCCATCAGCTTCATCACATCCCCCTGCCTGTGTAAGGCATCGGTACGAGGTGCAGACACCTCAACGTAACCAAACCATGGCACTGGTTCCATTTCTTGGGTCGTCACCTGGTGGGTGGTGTGTGATCCGCACAGGCATACGAGAAGGACCGGCAGAGCCTGCCTCCCGGGAAAAGGCCTGACGAGCTGCCACCACCACCACCCACCCCTGACGAGATCGCCCGTTCAGCATTGCCCGTGGCGCTGCGTGGCGGCATGCCGGCAGGGGATGAGGGTGGGCAAGGCGGCTGGGGGGACGCTGCATTCCCCCATCAAGGGGAGGTATGGGGTGGGGAGCAGGCGGCAGGCGGCGAGCCGTACATCCCGCGGTACGTCTGACTGACGGATGGCAGTACACCGTACTGCCGCATGTTCGCAACTCATCAATGCCTGCTGCATGTTGGCACCAGGAAGGGAAGGCAGGGGTGGCGTCCTTAGGAGTCAGGAGCTGGTGTTGGCCTGAAGAGGTTGCAGGGGTGCGCATCATCAGCGAGCAGTACAGTCATCAACTCAGGCTGTCGATGCTTGTGGATTTCATGCACGGCACACTCCAGACCATGGCACCTGCGCGTGTTCTCCTCTCCTTGCAGGAGCCCGCCGTACTTTGGGCCGGAGCCCACACCCCCTCACTCCTCATCCCTGCCTCTGGACCATACCATCTGGGCACCCTCCGATGCGTCCGCGTACCCCATGCACCTGCTGCCCCCTGAATACCAGTGGCCCCCGCCACCACCTGAGGGTGAGGCCGGGGCAGCAGGGGCTTGGGACGGGCAAGGTCAGGAGGGGGAGGGACCACAAGGCCTGCCCAGTGCCCCAGGTGCCCCTGCTGCAGGTCACAGGTCACACCACCCCATGGACCCACACTACAGTGAGGACAGCCAGCCTGATGGGGGGTGGGGCATCTGTGGCGCAGTTGCCGCTGCCAACGGGACCCAGCAGGCGCAGGCAGGGCATGCACCAGCAGCAGCAGAACATGGCGCTGACGGTGCTGAGGGTGGTGGGGCTAGTGAGGTAGGCGTGGGGGAGAGACAGCAGCCGCCACCTGCTGCAGCACCTGTGCCTGCAAAGGCAGCCGCAGGCAAGCGAGCGAAGCCAGGGCAGCCGGGTGGGGAGAAACGGAAGCGGGTTGAATACGAGGATTTTGACGATTTATGATGAGGTGACGAGGGGCAGGGCAGCTTGACAGGAAACAGGTGCATGTTCCCCGCTCACCGTACCGGGCTCACCGTGGTTGCATACCGCACAGGTTGTGCTGATGGTTGGCCTGACGAACGTTATGATATGTGTATGGACATCAGGCATACCAGCGTAGCATCAGACAAGACATGAGCAGGCTGAGTGTGCAACTGTGTAACAGCATGAAGCTCGCTTCTGCCAGCATGCCTCCATACGTCATGACCTTACTGAACCATGCATGCCAAGCAGCAGCTCACAACACACTGCAGCCTGCGCCATGCTGTTGCAGGCTGAGGCCTGAAAGGAACGCAGCTGCCCAGGTCAACCAGGGTTTAGTCATCCTGGCTGGTTTCTCGAGGTGGTTAAAACCGAACCAGCACCTGCACAGCAGCTGCCCAGGGCCTATCCTCCTGAATAAATGTTTTTTATTGAAAATATTTTCTATGCCGATCCCGGTCCGTGAGTCGGTGTACTGAACTTTGGGCAGACACGCGTGACGCTTTAGGTGGACGTCGGAATGGCCGGGTCTTGTAAGGACTGCGGAGACTGCACCTTTTTACTCGTGAACCTGTTCATTTTCCCGGTAGTGAACATCATCGCATGCATCAAGGGCGCCATTGGAGCCTGCCTTGCTGCTCCCATCATGGGGCTTTGGAACTTGTCAGTCGCACTGGTTCTTCTGCCGCAGGATATCTGGTGTGTGCGTGTACCTGCATGGCATCTGCACCTCCATGTGTGCTGCCCTGCTGTGCACGCTTTGCGCAGCCACATGCCACCCACCACCCACACAGCCCCAGATGATGGCACACATGAACAAATGCGCCATGTTGTGCTCTGTTTCAGGAAGGCCTACGTGGCCGTGACGTACACAGGCTTACTTGGACCCAACCTAAAGACTCTGGCGTTCCTGCTCCTTCCCGTGCCCATCATTCTATGGCCTGTTGCTGCACTGCTGTACGGGCTCTTGACAGGTACACGCAGGAGGCAGGCGCCACGTAACTGAACATAGCTGCTGTGCTGCTCTTGCTTTTTGTTGTGCTGCATGCAGCAGCTGCACAGGTTGCGAGCTCAGCACCACGGTTTTCATCCCGTCCTTCATTACTGAAAAGCTCACAGATTGCTTATAATGCTGTTGTAAACAGGTTTGTACGTTGGGGGCATACTTGCTGTGGCGCACCTGGAGGGCAAGAAGGACTGCTGCGAGCTCGCAGATGCTGTCTGGCTCTGCCGCACGCTGGCCCAAATTTTTGTGATGGGGTACGACAAAGCGGCCAAGTTAATGTTTGAGCTGATGAAGGTAAATAACAAGTCATGTGACATCAGTAACTTTCTTGCCTGACCACTGTGAACGGGCTACCATTGCAGAACCATTGTGACGTGCTCACTGTGCACTGTGTTGGGCAGCACGCGTGCCGTGCCGCCTACCAACAGCAGGCAGGCAGACACGTTTTTCTGCTGATCAAAGCCAGCAGCTCACGGCAGGTACTGCATGCACTTGGCAGTACTGGGGCTACCTCTGCTGCACACGTGTACTGCAGGAGTTTGCCAAGTGGAACTATGAGGCTGCATTTGTGTACCTGGTCAAGCTGAAGGAGCATCCAGGACCTGCCATTGACATCAGCTTTGTGCGGCTGCTGCTCAGCCTCCCTGTGGCCATTGTGAGCATATGGAGATATGATGCGCTCGTTGGTTTGCACACCTGCCCAGTCACTTACATTCCTTTGCTGCACCTGTGGGTCAGACCAGCTGAATAACCACCTGCTCCAGTGCCTGCTCGACACGCCTGAGCCAGGCTAGGCGCAGCTGTGGTGGACACGAGCTACGTGCAGGTGATGCGCACCCATCAACCACCACATATCCACATGCTGCACATGCGGGATGCAGGAGGGAGGGCTCATTGGGTTTGTAGGCTGTGTCCTGCAAGTGCCCAAGGCGCCGTTCATCTTGGTCAAGCTGTGGTATGAGACTGGCAAGGTCATCGTCAAGGCGCTGGCTGTGGAGGCATGCGGCTCAGCCTGTGTCCTGGTGGTCATAGGGGCACCATTTGCAGTGCTGGTGATTGCGGCAGAGCCAGTGGCAGTTGCACTGCTGTGTGTACTGGGCCCTGTGTCCGGCCTTGCGGCAGGCTTCATGTGGGCGGCCATCATTGGCTACCAAACCCCGGCCATGTGTGATGCCTTCTACCATGGCCTAGCCAAAGTTTGGAATGCCATGTGCGACTTGGACCAGGAGCTGAACAGCGTGTTGGGCTGCAAGGGCTTCCCCACATGCTTTGTCAAGTGAGTGTCCTGAAGCTACTCTGTTTGTTGATCCTGCCGCTGGTGTGGCAATGTGGCATGAATAACATGTGCAAGGTTCGTGCAGACACGTACCTCGGCTAAGCAGATGCAGATCCCGCCCATCATGCATGTCTGGTTACTTTTGTACCCATGCTCCTTTTGCAGGGTCCCAGAGGCAGCAAGTCAGCTGCTCTCCCATCCTCTGTATGATCCTGAAGCTCCCCCTCCTCATCCCCCACCTGAGGAACCACCTGTGAAACCATCAGCCAGCATGCCTGCAGCTGGTGATGCAGCAGATGTATTAGTAACAGTGGGCAGAGCCCTCTCAGCTTCCACCCCTCGTTCAGGCGTTGCTGCGGTCAGCGAGGCGGTGCACAAGACGAGTGGGGCAACCACTGTGGAGGTCCAGGATATTCCCACTGCTGAGCCGGTGGGCATCCCCCCCGTAGCTGGGCCACACTCGGCCTTGCAAGATCCACCAGCAGCACAGGTCATCGAGCAGCACCAGCTCGCACGAGCGGCCATCGCAGTTGAACAGGTCAATGGGGACACACAGGACCAATCTTGAAAGACCTGACACCATTCAGTACGCATGTACTGGGTGTCTGTATATCACTCACCATTATTTGTGGCGTATGTGTCTACTAGCGTAGTATGCCCCCAACATCTGCATCTTATTGTGCTCCTCCTCTATTTTTCTGGTTCTTGGTGGAGTGACAGAGAAAGCTGTTGTGCTTTGTCCAGGTTGTTCAGCCTCGCACTTACTAATGATGGACTTGGTAAAAAAGTGCTCGAGTTGAGCATGAGAGCAAGGCCGTTCCTCTGGTGAGGTCTTGGTGCCCAAGCAGCAAGCACAATAATGGATATACTGCTAGGATTTGCAGCAGGTTATGCTGCGAACCAGCTCAGAGATCACCATATTAAACAGCAACAGGCAGCAAAGGAGCTGCACCGCAGCAGCGGCAACGACAGCGCTCGTGACCGGTCGCAGCAGGGTGCTCCTCAGCCCAGCCAGCTGCCTACGCCCACGCACCAGGTTGATGAGTTGGGTCGCTTACGCGCCCGAGAGCAGCAAGTTAAGCAACTGGCTGGCGTGTTGCAGGCCATTCTAATCCTTCAGTTTTGTGCTCGGACCAAACTTCACATCTTTGGTTTGAGGTCCGCCTGCTCTTGTGCACTACGACTGCATGCTGCCAGCAAGCAGCTGCTGAAGCTGTTACTCGGCTCAACCGCGATGGTGCTCAAGTAAGGTTGGGGATGCATGGCATGGAGTCATGTGACATGCTGCTTGTACGCCAGCATCCAAGCTGTACATGGCACTCGTGACATTCCTGAGGGCAGCAGCACCATGCTTGCAACAAACCGCGAATTGCTTCGCAGGCCAGTGCAGAACCTCGTGCCCGTCCGGAGGCAGAGTAGGCTGCTGGCTGTGGCGAGCAGTGTGCAAGCGCGGGTACCTGCAGCTCAACAGCAAGACCAGTCACACGTAGCACAGCCACCACAGGTACAGAATCAACAGCAGGAGCTGTTGCAGCTGCCTGCGCACCAGCCTGCCCAACCACCAGCAGTCCAGCAGGATCTGCAGCCTCAGGAGCCGGCAGCAGCACCTGTTGTACAACCTGTGCCACATGTGCCGCTGTTGCAACAGCTGATGCATCAGGACTCTGGGCCCTCATCTGGGTCGGAGGTTGATGCAGCTGCAGGACCTTTGACGCGTCACCACGCAGGGCCACGAGGGCCTTCTCGCCATGCAGCAGTTGTCCTCATCACACGCCCGACACCATATCATCTAAGACGTGCTGCAGCTGCAGCATCGTCTTCGTCATCACGAGCCTTATCAACACTTAGCCAGCCGCTGCCAAGCGCCAGCAGTGCTGTGCAAACAGCAAAGCAAACGTCAGCATCGGAGCTGCAGCAACCTCTCATGACATGGTCATCTGAGCCCACAGCTGCAGCCAATGCAGGCCCCTCAAATGGGGGTGCTGCCAGCAGCTCATCATCAGTGGTGGGCGAAGCTGCGCATCTGACATCCAAGGCAACTCCTGATGGGCAGCCTGCAGGCATACATGTCGTGCCTTCGCGCACGAGCTGTGATGGCAGCAGCGAGGGTGGGGCAGATGGTGCAGAGAGCACGGAGCCCTCTCGATCTCTGCAACATCAAGATGGGCCAGATGTCAGCTTGCACCAGACTAGCAGCAGCCACAGCCGGAGTGGATCAACCACATCAGGTCCAGCAGCAGCAGCAGCAGCAGGGGAGAGGATGCATTCATTGAGGGCAGAGGCAGGAGAAACAAGCAGTGCAAGCACATGGACGACATCGTCAGTCCTGACACAGCCAGGCCAGGACACTGCAGCCGTTTATGATGTGGATGACATGGGCGGCTTGTTGGGCCTGCCTGGCTGTGTGGGCATGCACCTGGTCAACCTGTTGGATGCAGATGCAGTGCGTGTCATGCGCCTGGTCAACAGAGCCATGTACTTTGAAGCTTCCAAGGCTATCACGCAGCTGGTCATCACACCAGGCAACCTGGAGACCTTGGTGTGCATGCCAGCCCAGAACGTGATGCCACACCTGCGTGTGCTGATCTTCAGGGCAGCAGCTCCGCTGGGCACGCCCCCCATGCCACCTGCCCTTGGAGGTGGGCCACAGGCACCCACCACGCCGTTTCCAGCCCCTCATGACACGTCAGCCAGTGGATCTGCAGCATCTCTGCCAGCCATGGCTGGGTGGCTGCCAGCAGCAGCAGGATCAGCAGCAGTAGCCAGTGCGATCACTGCACTGCAAGCTGCCCAAGGTGCGCATCGCAGAGCAGGTGCTGCAGAGGGGCTGGAGGCAGGTGTGCTTGACCCTCTGATGGTCACACGGTTTGCTGAGGAGGTGCTGCCACACCTGGTGGTGAGTGACGCATACAGCAGGCGGAGGAGGTCATGCCTTAAGTTGTACAAAGAACGTGCATCAGGAAGCCGTTGCTGTTTGCTAACCGAAGATGCACTGCGAGCTCCATGCCTGCATGCAGGATCTTACCAAACAATCAACACGTGAACAATCAACCATATTTAGTTGATTCTGTGTTCTTGTCATTTTTGCCTCTCTTGCCCTACAGGATCTAGAGGTGCTGGATCTCAGTGACGCCCCCTTGCACACACCCATGCCAGTCTGGACAGCCTTACTGGGCGGTGCCCGTGCAGCAGTCGCCAAGCGAATGGCCTGGGCAGCCGGCAGCCATGGCGGCAGCAGCAGCAGCAGCCTGCTCAGCCCCAGCAGGTCCAGGAGCAGCCTAGCCCGGCACCGGCTGCAGATCATCATGCGTGAGCACTCTGCATGGGCGCATGGCGCCATGGGGCTGATGTGCACGCATGAGGCCGCGCGTGATGCACGGGACCACTTCCCTGCGCTGGCAGAGGCTCTGCGCACGGTGCACGTGTGCAACCTCAGCGCTGCGTCCGCCGCTGCCGCTGTCGCTGCTGCCACGGCGCTGGGTGCCAGGCCTCAGAGCCCGCAGCTGGTGCAGCAGCCCCTGACCATCTCAGTGGACCTCATTGGCATCACGGTGCGCAGGCACACGGCCGCGCGGCTGCCGCAGCTGTGCGCCATGCAGTGCCTCACGTCCCTCACACTGTTTGGGAAAAGTGCAGCGGCTGTGCCACACGGCCATCGGCTGGCGGCACACCTGGCAGGGCTGGCCCGTCTGGAGAACGTGAGAGTGTGATGTTTGTACTGCGGCGCCCTGCACTTGTACTGCTGCGCTGCACCTGTACTGCTGCGTCATCATGCATCTGCACATCAGATGCGTGCACATTGCCCTCACTCACGTTCGCACCATCATGGCCAGGAGCACACTACTGTACTGCCCGTTCCCTGTTCCCTTGGCGTGCCCACAGCTGCGGCGGCTGGAGCTGGTGAGCTATGAGGATGTGAGTGATGAGGAGCTGGCGCCCTTGGCTGCCTGCCCCAACCTGGAGCACCTGTACATCGACTCCCTGTTCATCAAGCAGGCCTGCGGCCCCTGCTTCCCCTCCATCACGTCCCTCACCACCGCACGCATCAAGTTCATTCTGCGCCCCCTCACCGCCATCTTCCCGCGCCTCACGCGGCTTCGGCTGGGTGTGATGCACAGGTGCGGTGCCACGGGCGCTGGGCAGCGTAACAGGCGCTGTTTCGCGCATCGGCATGGACAGCAGACTGGCATGAAATGGAGGTGTCACACGTGAACTGTGCTGTGCTCACTGGTGGCACCTACTCATGCAACGATGTGCTCGCATGTCCCCTCGCGTTTTGTCCCCACCCATCTCTTCCCTGGTGCTCTTGCGTCCAGCATCCATCCGGGTTGTATATGCATCACACATCCCTCACGCGCAGCGAGCTGAACAAGAAGATCTCCAGCGCCTCCCTCTCCTGCCTGGCGGGCTGCGGGCCGCAGCTCACCACGCTCTGTGTGTGCCCTGTGCTGTGGAAGGGGCAGTGGCAGGTGCTGCCCACGCTGCCGGGGCTGCGGCGGCTGGTGCTGGTGCACTGCCGCGACCTGCGCCACCTGCGGGAGGTTCTGCGCGTGGTGGGGGCGTCGCCCGCGCTCACGTGCCTGGAGCTGCATGCCGCGTCACCCGCGGTCACCGCGTGGCCGGGGGTGGTGGCCGAGGGTGCTCCTGGTGGGGGTGGGGGACGCGGCAGGGCCGCAGCAGGCTGGTGTGGCAGCGGCGGCACCCGCGGTGGCAGCAGCCAATGCTGCGGCGGCTGCAGCCGCCCTGCTGCCAAACGCAGTGGCAGTGCCTGGTGGCGGCATGTTGGACGTCGCGGCCATGGGCAACGCGGCCGCTGGCGCTGAGCAGGTGCAGGCGGGGCCACCCATGGTGGCACTGGCCGCGGCTGCGGCTGCTGCCATGGGCGTGGACGGCGATGATGGGGAGGGCGATGGCGAGTTCCCAGAGCCCCTGGGGGCCGTGGTGGAGGACAACCTGTACCAGGGTGCGCGCGCGTGTGATGCTGCATCATTGCAGTGCATACGGGAATTGACTGCAACAGCTGAATTATACGCTGTTGCAGCTAGAATAACCGCAGCTGCTGGCACCAGGCTTGCCCTCCAATGGGTACTCTAGATGGGAATTGAACTGTACTCATAGGGGCCGCAGCCCAGCTGTGGGCGCTGTGCACTCCCATCGTGTGTTTCCACATGTGAGGTTATGTCTGGCGAAGCGTGGCAGGCAGGCATGGCCCACCTGCTGCTGCCCTGCAGGCCTGGATGGCAACACGCAGCTGCGGCGGCTGGTGCTACACGAGTGCAGCAGCCGGTTGGTGCGCCACCTGGCCGGTGCCACCCTGCCTGGGCTGCGCCACCTGTCGCTGCGCCGCATGGGCACCGCGCTCAAGTGAGTAGCACCTACGTTTGAGCCGGGGGTGTAGTAGCGCTGGCTCGGCCTTGATTTGTCACCTTGAGTGCAGCTTTCACATCTTCGCACTGGCCCCAGTGTTACGAGCAAAAGAGTGCGAACATCGTTGATTGGTCCCTTCAGCAAACTCACTCGCCCGCCACTGGCAGCTGATCACAGTGTTCATCCCCATCATGCTGCCACCCCTTGCACCCTCCCCACCTGGGCAACACCGATCCTCGTGTTCATGTGTTTCTCCAAACACCAGTCCTGAACCTTCAGCCCTGAACCCTAAACCCTGCAGCTGTTGGAGCCTAAACCCTAGTGGTCTAGACCTAAACCACACGCCTGGCCCTCCCTGCCCCCAGGCTGCCAGACCTACAGGCCGCAGTGCTCGCGTTCCCTGCACTCACCCACCTGGAGCTGTGGGGGTCGGGGGACTTCCCCGCGGCTGTGGCGCTGGACCTGCCCAACATCCTGCGCCGCCCAGCGCTGCAGGTGCGCACGCGCTGGGGCACGCTCAAGCACACATGCGTGCTGCGCTACGCCGGAATTCTGTGGCACGCAGCGGCCTGGGTGGGGGTGGGGCATGCGTCAGGGTTCCATAACAGAATGGGTGCACTGGTGCCAGGCGCAAATGCAAACTGCTGTGGACGGGGGGCCTTGCTGCCTGCTGTGTGGATGGTGGTGGTGCATGTGCATGGCGGTGGAGTGCAGGTAGCTGGGTGGGGGCTGCAGTGGGCATGGCGCACAGTGACATGCGCCTTATTCGGGGTGCCAGCCCATGTGCAGCACTCCCATAGGCCTGAATCCACTCGTCTCCATGTTTTGCCTCCACCGACTTGGGCCTGGTTGCTGTTGTGGGTGTGTGCACAGGTGGAGTGGCGCTCGACATGCAACGCGCCCCTGCTGTCACTGGCACGTGACTGCGGCGCAGATGAGTGAGACATTGTGTGAGGCTGTGGCGGCCAGCTGCGTGCCAATCAGGTGCCATCACAGCCTAATGCATCAAGCAAGCGGCACTGGCTGGCAGGAGGTTGGTGCTTAGGAGTAACCAACAACATACACACGGTCGGCACAGCGTATACTCAAAGTTGCAGGATTGTTCAGTTGGGTGTTTGTGCACATCTGACAGCTGGCTGTGTTGAGTGTGATAAGTCAGCTGCAGGTGGGCAGGTATGGCCAGCAACTGTTTTTGAGTGACTGGCTTACAGGTCTGGGTTTGAGGTTTGGTGCTTTTACGTCTAAAATGCAGTTGTGCAGCAGTCATGGGGCTGCTGCAGCAGACTTGTGACTGTCTTTCTGCTGGTGGCTGACTAGAAAACATTGACTGAAAGAAAATGTCAACGAGTGGTTTTTGTTTGTTTGCTGAGGGCCTTGTGCTGCCCATGGATGGCTGTCATGATCTGGGCCCACAGGTTGTGTTTCTTGAAGTCCGGTTTGCTTGCAAGAATCGCGAGCGCTGTGGAATAAACCGCTTCACATGCACGGTAACAGCGCAAATTGTGACCGCAGTCCTACCATACAGTGGAGCAGCTGTGCTGCTGAATGCCCTGCAGACTCTGCGATGCATGTACCATGCAGCACGACATGCGCTCTGGCGTGACAGCACACCTGACCCTCAAGCTCTGCGGTGCATCAACACAATCCATGTTCCTATCCAGCACTAGCCACCACGCAGCACCTGCATCCTTAAAAATACCAGCAGCTGTCCAAGCCCGCAGGCAACGCTGCCATTCCTTCTGATCTGATACCAATTTCAAATAATAGTCCGAAAGAATCCGCTGGTCATGCCAACCGAGCCGAAGGCAACCAAGCATCAAACTTTCTGATCAACGTTGTTGAGCAGCTGCACGTACCCTCACCAAGTAGAGCTAACCTTGCATCGACCAGTCAGCTTCACGAGGACGACACTTTGACCAGGGCTGGCCGCAACGTGGCACCGCCCTCGCCCTTAACACGGTAGCCCTTCTGCAGCACCATCAGCACTGTGCCATCTGCGGTGCATCACACAAGAGGAAGGTACATAGAATCAGTGAAGCATGGCAGTGGGAGGCTCACGGTGTACAGAAGAGCACATGTCTAGCCTTGCATACCGCAGGCAGCCTGCAGCTGGAGGTGCTGTACAAACAGGCCCCCCTGATCCATGAGCATGGCCCAATCGCGCACCTGGCACGCTGGTGTCCACTTCCTGCAGTGAACCATGAGCACAAGCAGCAGAGCACAGCAGATCGGTCATCAGCTCTGGGGTCGGGCATAAGGTGCAACTGTGCAGCAATCATGAGGTTGCATGGAGATGACCGGACCATATCTACCAGGCAACAGCTCAGAGTAGCAAGGAGGAGCAACCAGGATTGGGGCCGACACGGCAAGGCACGCACCTGCATGATGGCATCATGAACATGTGGGTCAAAGGGTGACCCAGCGCCAGGCACCTCTTCAATGCTGCAGGACCTGCAGATCACAAGCCGAAGGCACACAATGGTGCGATTAACACCACTAGATCCTAAAAAGACACCAGTAATGCAGCTGCTGCAAGCCTTCAGCTCAGCACAAAAAGAAGCAGTCAGGGTTGGTTGGACACCTGAGCCTTGGTCCATCTGCTGCATGTGACCTTACACTTCATACTGCCTCAAAACCCATCGGCAGCAACATCTACCAGGTCCTGCAGTTTCAGAGCCCCCAAGCGGCCAGACATCCAGTCAGCAGCAGATGTCTGCTGCAAGCAGAGCTGGCTGGAACACTCACTCTAGGAACTGCTGCAGTGGTTTGCCCACTGCTGATTGGTACACATCGTGCACTGCTGCCTCCCCAGGTGTCTTGGGCTTCTGGGATGACAGTGCACGCTCCAGATTGTCGATGAGAGGCAAGAACGCTACTGCCACGTTTGTACGCTCCTGTTGCAGGTGAACATTGCAACAGAACAAGACAACTGCAGCAGTTTACAGGCAGCAGTCAGGCTCTAGCATGCAGACGACACATGAAGACACATTGGCACTTGCAGGCTCAGGGTCTGAAGCAACAAAAACCTTGCAAGTGTGACATCAGAGGTGAGACAAGAATCCATTTGATCACTACATACACCGGGCAAGGCATCAGGGCATGAGAGTTGGTCCCAGTCTTCAAGATCAATTTAGCAGACACTACAAATGACTAGATCTCTGGCATGCAGAAACATCTGTGAAACGCCGTGTTATTATTAAAAGACTAGATGGCACACCTTTGCACCCAGCGCCAGCTTCTCCGCCTCATGCCGTTCCTTCACGCGGTCGTAGTCTGCCTGCAGCCGCTCCAGCTGTGCCCGCACCCCAGAAAACTGCAGCAACACAACATGCACCCGCACCTCATGCAACTGGTGAGCCAACACGTCCATGGTGTGCACGATGCATGCAGCACATGTGCTGTGCTATGCAGGACGGTGCTGTGCAGGGCTATGGCAGATGCATGCCAAGGCACAGCAGCAAACTGAGCAGGTGACTCTGGTTGGGCCAACCGAATGTTGAGGCGCACCGCAATGGCAGCGTTTTCTGTGCGTGCATCCGCCTGAGCAACCTTGGACTTGGTCTCCTCCTGCATCATCTCAACCGCCTCCATGCGCTCCAACAGAACAGAGCGCAGGGCTCGCAGCTGCGCAGGTGTTGCTGGGGCTGCAGCCGCCTGCTGTCGCTCTTGCTGCTTGGCTGGTGCTGTGCTCGCATCCTGCTCTTTGGGCTGCTGTTGTGATTTCTTGGACGTCCCTGCTTGCGCCTGGGACTGCTGTTGCTGCTGCTGCTGCTGTGATGAACGGCCCTGTGGCTTCTCCATGTCCTCCTCCTTAACCACCACCACCTGTGGCTCAACCTCGACACCCTGCTGTGCTTCCTCACGTGCAGCTGCAGCACCTCTGGTGCCCTCCTCCTCACTCTGCAACTGCGTGGCGTTGACCTCCTCATCCCCTAACACACCTTCCCCCAGGTCGCCCAGGCTGTCCAGCAGTAGCTCACTTCTGCCAGCAGATGAAGGGGGCGGTGTTGCTGGCATGGCCGTTTCCCCTGTTTCATGCAGCGCATGGAGCATGGAAGCGGCCCCTGCCGCCTCCTCATCAAAATCAATGGAGTCCAAGGGGGGTGCCTTTGGCTGCTGCTGCTGCTGCTGCTGCTGCTGCTGCTGCTGCTGAGCTGCAGGTGCTGAGGGTGTAGAGGGCGAGGTGGAGGCTGCCTCAGACCGCTGGTGGTGGGCCTTGCCTGCAGGGGCAGCAGCAGCATGGACCCGCCCTGCATCCACCTCATCCTCACCTCCCAGCAAGTCCATCACGATGTCACCCGCCCCTTCTGGCCCCTCCCTGCCCAACACACGCTCAGGCGCATCCCCCTCTGCTGAGAGGCTCTCAAGCACACCCTCCACCCGCTTGCTGCTGTCGCCGCCGCTGCTGCTGCCATGGGCTGAGGTCCCAGCTGCGGCAGTGGCCTGCGGGTGCTTGGCCGCCTGCGTTTGCTGCGCCTGCGGCGTGGCTTGCTGCTGCGCAGCGGCCCGCCGTGACGCCACCAAGTTGGTGTACCATGACCGCACAGCATCCGAGTCCAGAGCAGCCGCTGCCCGGATGGCAGTGGTGGCTTGGTCCAGTGAAATGTCGCCCTGCTTGCAGAGGCAGTCATCCCACACATGCTTACAACTCAAAGGACCAGCTATGAATGCTGATCATGAAAGAAACAGCACAATCCAGCGAAACACTTGGCAGCCATGGGTTTGTTCAAGCTGCAGGCATCTTGCTTGCCATGATTCTGTGTGCGGGCATGGGTAGCTCATCAGCTGCGCACCTCCAGTGCTTCCAGCGCGTCAAGGTAGGCGGACAGCCACGCACGGCCTGGCTCGTGACCCAAGCGCAGGAAGGAAGTGGCAAGTGCCGGCAGCTGGTCAGGCGCGCAGCCTGCAGGGTGTACGATGGAACGGCATCCCACCACCGTGTGAGATCAGGTGCAGATGCATGCCGATCGGGTGCTTTCAGTGCATGGCCTGAGTTGCTGCAGGGAGCACGCAGAACATGTGCGTCCAGGACGCCAGCAGCACACTGACGAAGCAGGGCCCCAGGTGATTCCACTGGTACACCCACGTGGAAGTAGTGCAATGGATGCAGACGCCAGAGCTTCCATCCAGCCTGCAGTGGGCCTCAGGCCGGCACGCCTGCGCACGAAACCACAGCACACACACAGATGCCTCAGTACGCTGCTGCAATGAGGTATGCGAGTGCAGGCATGATATGAATGCCACAACCTTGCACGTGTAGATGCACGGGTATAGCCTTGCAGTCTGGTTGCAGCTTCGCAACCTCGCAACGCAGCATGTCCCTTGCATTGCCCTGCTGTCACCGAGCCTGGTCAGGCCCGAGTCAGTCCAACACATCACATCACATCACATCACATCACATCACATCACAGCACAGCACAGCACAGCACAGCACAGCACAGCACAGCACAGCACAAGCATGCAGGTGCGAGCGCGAGCTCAGCCACTGGCTACAGCTGTCAGGGTCAGCGTTCCAGCAGCTGCGGCCGCGTGTCTTTGCGCAGCGCCCCCCAAGCCCTGCACCCCATGGCCCCACCCACCGCAGCACTCCCATCAGGTTCAGTGTGTCTTCCACAGTGAACACGTCGAAGCACTTGCGCGCGGCCACCAGCAACGTGCCCAGCAGCGTCTGCTCACTCCACCTCAGGGCAAGCATGGCCTCCAGGCATCCCACAATCAGGGAGGGGCTTAGTGCACCTGCTGCGGCCTGCTGCTCCAGCTCCTGCTGCCCCAACGCCCCACCTCCTGTCTGCACTGGGACCTGGGAGGCAGCCTGGGCAGCCACGGCCCCTGCGGCAGGGGTCTGCTGGGTCAGGCGGTCACACAGCAGTGAGGACAGATGCTCCAGCATCTCCACCACCTCGGCTCTCTCGCGCCAAGTCACCGGGCCACGTGCGCGCGTGGGCCGGGACAGCAGACCTGTGTCATTGCAGGGGTTTTGTGCAGCAGGTGAGGGGCGGTCAAGCTCAGATCATCGGCATCACCAGCTCATGCAACGCTGTTCATGTTCAGGTGCGTAGCAGGTGGTCATCACGAAAGCACCACGGAACAGAATCATGACAACAGTGCAGAGCATCTTTTCACCACTTCGTGCACGGCGGCCCCACCTGGCAGCCGCGTGAGCATGGTGGCCAGGTCATGTGCTGTCAGTTGGTTGGAGTACGTGGACAGCAGGGCGCGCAGCTGCTGCCAGTTAGGGGCAGCTCCCACAGCGTGTGCAACAGCGGCACGGACCTCCTTCTCCCGCCTTGCACGCGCCTCGCGCGCGCGCGCCTCCGCCTCCTCCCGCGCCCG
>QAXD01000013.1:122062-236479 GCA_004335575.1 Haematococcus sp. NG2 | reverse complement strand
GTGTATAAGAGAGTGGGGTACGAGAGCGCGCCATCGCGCAAGGGTGAGAGGTACTGCGCCCGGCTGCCTATGGCAGCTGGGGGGCCAGGGAGGCTGGGGCTGGGATGGCTGGGGCTGATGTCCTGTGGCAGGCCCCCAAGGTGTATGTGGCTGGGTGTGACCACGCCTGCGGGCTGTGCACTGGGGCCCGCCCCGTCCTCCTCCCCCTCGTCTGCCTGCACCATGCGCGCGATCACGCTGCTCACGCTCTGGTGCGCGTCGGGTGCGCGGCCGCCCCGCCCCGCCGTCAGCGCCAACCGCCGGCTGCCCGCGCCGCCACGAGTTGCGCAGCGTGCGGCGGTTGGCCTGCACCCACTCATGCTGCAGCAGCGTGCGCGCGTCCGGCCGCTTGCGCGGATCCTGCGGGGACCCACGTGCAGCCCCGGCATGTCAAAGCGTGAGGTGCTCGCCACCGTCGTTCCCTGCAGCCCCCAGTTGCTGCAGATGGAACTTCAAGAAGTCAAAGGTGTCGGAGCCTTGCTCACTTACCCCAGCACATGTATCACAAAACTGCAAGAGCACAGGCCCACAGAGCCAGCCTGTCTTCATGCATGCACGCGTGCACCCATGGCCATGGGGGATGCCCCCACCTTCTGGAAGCACAGCATGAGGAAGTCCTGCATGAGGGGCGTGATGTTGTCGGGCAGTGTGGGGTGCGGGTCCTGGACGATGCGAAACAGTGCGCTCATGGGCTGCAGGTCGTAGTAGGGTGGGGACCCAGTGAGTAGCTCCACGATGAGGCAGCCAACGGACCAAATGTCTGACGCGGAGGTCACCTGGGTCATCTCAATCACCTGGGGCGTTGCATGTGGGGGAGGCACACAACCGGGCACAATGTGCTCGCTGCTCAGCCATGGCAGTGTGAGTCTGTGAGATGTGTGGAGGTGGTACGTATGCAGAGAAGAGAGGCACAGGTAGCCCCGCAACTGGTCACTGTCACCACTGCAGTATCAGAATCTCTCGTGGTGCAGCACATCCAGCACAACCTGCACCCAGGCTGGCATGCGGATGTCAGGTGGTGCCATGTGAATGGAGGGCATGCAGGCCACACCTCCCACCTCTGGGGCCATCCAGTATGGGGTCCCCACCACATGCTGCTGAAGCTCATCACGGCGTTCCTCCAGCTCTCCGAGCTTGGCTGCCACACCGAAATCAGCCAGCTTGACCAGGCCCTGCGCGCGAGGCGGTGGTGCAGCGTGGCATGTCGTGCATATGGGCACGCATGCTTGAGGGCGGGGCAGCTGTCATGAGATCTGAGCTGACAGCTGCTTGGGCATGGGGCGTTCCCCGAGGCATCAGAGGCATGAGGCACAGCTGGTGTGCTTTTCCATGGACGCATGTGCATCTGGGCCTGTGCAACTAGGTGCATTGTGTGCACGGGAGGAGCACAGGACCCGAAGACCATGCACATGCATGCCACCCTGCAACCCCCCATGCACAATGGCGCGCACACCTCCTTTGTTGTTAGGATGTTGGCGCCCTTGATGTCTCTGTGCACCACACCCTGGTCATGCAAGTACTGCAGGCCCTGCAGCACCTGGGCAATGTACACTGCCACCAGCGTTTCCGGGAACACGCCGAATCGATTAGGTTTCAGCAGCGCGCTGAGCGCGCCATTCTCCATAAACTCCAGGATGATATACAGGTGCGTGCGGGTTTTGAAGGACCCCAGGTACTTGACGATGTTTTTGTGGTTCAACGTCTTGAGCAGCTCAATCTCGCCCATGACGCTCTGCAAGTTGTCCTGGCTGATGCCCGCTAGCGAGATCTGTTTGATGGCGACAGCCTCGCCAGAGGTGAGGTCAATGCCTTTGTAAACCTGTCCATATGCGCCACGCCCCAACTCCTCGCCCAGCATGAAGCGGTCTCCTAGCACGACCTTGTTCTTAGTTGTGCCAGGATTGACAGGCGGGCCACCAGGCACGGGCGTAAACGCCCTTAAAGCTGCCATCTCAACCGTCCTTCAGAGTTCGAGTTTGATGAGCTGACGTAGTTTACATGTTGGTCAGCTCAATCATTGACTTAACGGTTGCATTCGTTTAGCACAAACTGGATATCCAGCAGTCGTAGCAGCTCCACTCAGTTTCTCTCTTCACAGTTACCTCACACATAACATACAGTCGCCCCGCGTCCACTCCTGCCTGGCTGGTGGCAAAGCGCCAAACCACCTCTCAGCGAGCTATCTTCCATGCAAAGGCTCACCAGGGCTGGCCGCCACGGCTGGGGCTTGGCCCCACAAGAGCACCAGCGGAGTTTGTTTTGGCCCCTGGCTGCTGCGCGGGCCCTGCAGGCACCACGCTTGTGGGTTGGCCTGCAGATCGCGGCTGTCGCTGCTGCCCCTGTGGGGTAGCAGTGCTCGCAAGCGCAGGCGCCGTTTGAGGCGTTGCGTATGCGTATGCCTGCGCCTGCGGCTGCTGCAGCACGGCCCCTGGATAGACCATGGGCTGCGGCATAGGGTACATGCCAGGTGGGCCTGGCTGCTGATAGGGATAGGCCTGAGAGTAGGCCTGGGGGTACCCTTGTGGGTATGGTTGTGCCTGGCCTGGTTGCAGCGAGGCAGGTGCTCGGGGCGGGGCGGGAGGTTCGGGTGCAGCCCCGCCAGGCGCCACCTTCCCCCCTGTGTCCTTCCGGAAGCAGTAGATTGCCAGGAAGAGGAGGAAGGCAAGTACCAACGCCCCACCAACGGAAGATCCCACGATGATTGCGATCCGCTTCCAGTTGAATGCATCGCTGCCCTGGTCAAGGCTTGTGCTGTTGCCGCTCGACACGAGCAGCCCGACAGATGCATCTCCAACCAGTGCAAGGGAGACATCCGTCCACCCAGCGCGCTGTATCTCCTTGAGCAGCGCACCGCTGGTGATCGCGTTCGTCACGTTGCTCACCATGGCGTCTGCATCTGCTCGCGTGCTGAACCCCGTCACTTGCACCACTGTATCCAATGCCACAGAGCTCACGGCCAGCGAGCGGCGAGTGCTGCTGCCCCCGGCTTCTTCTGACTCGTGAGCGGTCGCCAACCTGGCGCGTGCATCCGCAACGACTGCCTCCCGCAGTGCACGGAAGTGGCGGCGCGTGGCCGCTGAGTGCTGCTTGGTACGCGCCCGCAGTACCTGCTGTGCGGCATCTGCGTTTGATGTTGCCCCCCACACACCAGCCGCACCAGCAACAGTGCCAGCAGGCTCTGCGCCTTCCGCTGCCATAGCTGCAGGCCTATGCTCAGCATGCGTCGTGTTCATAGGCACACCATAAGCCGGCTCCCGAGGGGGCGCATCTTCTGGTGGGAAGTAACGCGACACCCGCCATGCGCGGTTGCCTAGCCAGGCGGGTAGCGAGCTGAGAGCCGGCACCTCAGCGCTGGCAGTGTGCGCTGCCGCTGCGACTGCTGCCTGGCCATGTGACAGCCCCGTGGGCCCCGCCACCAGCATGCGCTCGCGCACAACCGAGGCGGCCCTTGCATCTGCCTTGGCACTGGCTCCACTGCCCAAGCTGGCCAATAACTGCTGACGCTGGCCTAGGGCCAGCTCAGCCTGCTGCCGGCGGTGCTGCTGGCGCACATCCACCTCAGCCGCCTCCTGTGCCTGCGCCTGCGGTTGTGCCTGTGCCTGTGCCTGCGCCTGCAGCGCGTGCTGGCGGTGCATCAGGCCCGGGTCCTGGTACACCCCATCTGCTGCGTTCACAGGCTCAGGGTCCGGCTCCGTCATGTCGTACTGCACATCGTCGTACGCCAGCCTGTGCAGTACGGGCGGCTTGACCACCTCATCAGCATCCCCCTGAGGCGTTAGCTGCTGGACCTCCTGCCCCGCCTCACCTCCACCACCCACGATCAGCTGGGCAGAGGCCAGGTGGGAGTGCAGGGGCACGTCCTGGGGGTGCTCGCTCAGCACCATGTCAGTCTCCCCTGCCACTCCCACTTCTAATGGCTGCTGCAGTAGTTGAGATAAGGACTGCAGCCCACGGCCTGCCCTGTGCACCTGGCTGTGCAGGGCCTGGCCCACCAGTTGCGTCTGCGCTGCACCTGGTGCTGCATCGGCCTCGATGAGAGCCTCATCCTCCCGATGGATGCCTTTGCTACTGAAAGAGGCCACATCTGTGAGGAGGTGACGGCTGGAAGAGGCAGCCGATGCGGACACGGCAGACACGATCGACACACGGCGAGCCATCAAAGATAGCACAGTGGCGAGGCTGGTGGACAGCACCTGCTGCTTGATGAAGTCAAAACTGGTGGGGGTCTCGTCCTGGACCCGGATAGTGACGCGGATGGTGTAGTTGCCATTGGCAGGTGCCTGCAGCTTGGCCCACTCGTCTGCGTAGCAGTGATCAGGAGCAGGGGGCACCATGGACATGTCAGCAAGGGGCACAGCAGATTCTATGTGTGCATGAACGAGGACCCGGCTGCGGGCGCAGCTGCCAGTGCACCAAACGCACCAACCGCGAGCTGTTGATGGTCGTCATGCTGTGATGAGATGGTGCGGCGGTGTGATTGATATGGTTCATGTTCAGGCCGGACATTATCACAAGTGGCAAGTGATGTTACACACACGCACAGGATCAGGATCAGGATCAGGAGCACCGCGGGACACACACCCTGTGAGGCCGGCATGTTGCTGTACAGCTGTACCGCCGCGGTTGTGTTGTACCGCTGTACAGAACCCTTGAAGACCTCATAGCCTGTGTAGTTGAGGGCCCCACTGGCGGTTCTGGTGGTTGACTGAACGTACTGGATGGTCAGTCCTGCACCCTCACCCCACCCATCACCGTACGAGTCAAACAGGAAGATGGTGAGCACCCCAGCAGGGGTACACACATAACTGATGTACTCCACATTGTCCATCAGCTGCTGGCCCCCCGTGGTCGCGCTGTTGTCCTGTGGGACAAACGCATTCGTGATGACCGAGGGCAGGAAGCCGCCGGATGCCAGAATCATGCGCTGGCCCGAGCGGCTGGCGCCCACCCCAATGACCACCGGCCGAACAAGCGCCCAGCTGTCCTCATCTCCATAGTCCGCGGTGACCATGCTGATGCGCAGCAGCAGGGGGGCCTCCAGCGAGCAGGTGGGCACTGGGACGTACGCGTACTCTGCATGGTGGGTACAGGCACACAGGCAGGCTCTGCGTGACACCATGTCCAATATCAGGGCACGTCAGGTCGCCTGCTTTACAAAGCTGTGTCTGGCCAACAGATGCCCCACAGAAGATGCCGCACAAGGAGTGCGTGCATCCACATCATGCCATGCACGCGCAGTGGGTGCGGTACCTTCCAGTTCATGCCACACACCTGCTGTTGTGTAGTTGGCTGCAAACCCCGTCAGCTGCAGCGAGTCATCCGCTACAAAGTCCACGCGCAGGGTGCCAGTGGTGGTACCCAAAGAGGGAGGCAGGTCAGAGCCAGAGAAGATGCCCAGCACACGGCCTGCAGCATCTGTGACCTGTGTGTGGAGCAGCAACATCAACCACATAGAACGAGACTTGAAACATGGGACATGTACACAACGGGCTTGTGTGTACCGTATGCAGCTGCTGCTGGGGTATTGTTAATGCATACGTGTACGAGCCACACAGCAATATGTTGCACGTGCGAACATCACATGCACAAGCCAATGAACCAACGCATGTTCCTCGCACATCTGGACCGAAATACCATGGCCACAGCCCCCTGAACCCCTGAGCCGCAACCAAGTTTCTGTCCCATCCCACCCAAGCACAGTGCACAAGACGGGCGCACACACACACCGTGACTCTGTCATAGATGGGCTCCGTCTCAAATGCAGTGAACGTGAGGTTGATGAAGGGCAGGGTGGGCGGCGAGGTGATGGTCCATGCGCAAGTCGACAGCAGCTGGTAGGTGCTGGCATTGCCTGTGTTTGACGCCAAGTTGCCTGACTCCGCAGTGAGGTTGGTGAACGAGGAGCAGGTGGGCTTGAGGCCGGACGCGAGGAGCTGCAGGGGGGAGGGGTCAGAGGTCGTGGCGAGTGTGAGTTGGCATGTGGGATGGATTGAAATGATCATGTGAGGTGTTGCGCAGGGTAGGCAAGCAACCAGGTTACGGCGAGAGTGCAATGTGTGCGGCGGGGATTAGCAACCTGTTTCTTGTGGGCATGGCATGCAGGTGGGAGGTGTCGGCCGCAGCAAGGGCAGCCTGCATGGTCGTGCTTGGAGCGCCCGAATGGTATTGCATGGCATTATGAAGACGGCAGAGATTCTGGATCGCGCAGCTTGCACCAACCTATCTGTGACTGTGCCCTTCACATTTGTTGGGTGCACACCTGCACACCCACCTGATTGCACATGAGGGACACGGGGCGGTTGAGACCGGTGGTTGTCCCTGGGCAATTGGCCGTCTTTTCATATGCGCGCGCCAGCGCCCATAGCACGTGCTGCACTGCCTCTGGCCGCCAGCAGCTGTTCAGCTTGGCGGCAGTCTGGCACACAGTCTTGATGCACGTGGCGGTGCAGACCTTGGCGCTACTGCCATCTGCCAGCACCCCAACCTCCTGGGACCCAGCAGATGGCCGGCCCAAGGCAGGGCATGCAGCAAACAGAGGCGCCATGCAGTCCTCCCCGACAGCTGTGTCACAGGCGAGTGTCAGGTTGCTTGTTTTGGCTGCGCTGGCCGCCAGCGCTGTGGAGAACGCGCTGGAAGCTGCAAGGTAGGTCCACATGGAATCAAAGGCAGTGGCGTCGGCAGCGCACACACCGCCTGCTGTGCCGTCTGCGGTGTCCATCCGCCTGCGAGCCTCACACATGGCACTCAGGCATTGACTGGCCGCCCAGGGTGCAAGGGCTGTGGCTGCATTGGCAGCACCAGCAGCTGTGACAGCAGCCTGTGGCGTGGTGGCTTGTGGGCAGGCCAGGGTGTTGAGCTGGGAGCAGGTGGGGATGACACAGTCAGCCTTGGCCCCTGGGATGGATAGACAACAAGAAACCGCAGTGTCAGTCATGAGCCCAAGTCTCACTTGGTCACAAGTTCTAACTGAATGTCAGTGGGGTGCAGCTGTGAACGAGCTCCAGTGAGGCACGTTTCAGTGGGCGAGTGACGTGTCAGTGAGGTGCACATGAATGCTGTCTGGAGTGTGGCTCATACACATCGTTGACACCGGCATGCAACATGCAACATGACAGCAGAATGTCGCTGGGCACACTCTGAACTGCCACTCAGTGCTGGGGTTTTATATGCGGGGAACTGCTGGTACCCCCACCTGAGCTGTTGGTGAAGCACCAGGGGTTCACAATGGCTCCATTCCTTGCGAAGTCATACGTGATGCAGTCGTAGAGAGGGATGGCCGGGGTTCCAGTGCCCGGGTAGGTTGTGGGCAGCAAGCAGCTCGTGCCGTTCACTGTTGTGCGGCCCACGGCAGGTGTGCAGCGGCCAATCATGCGGCCACCCAGCCTCATGCTTGTGCCCTTGTAGGGGTCAGGGCAGCTGCACAGCGCAGGACAAACATGAGTAGACCATCAATCGAGTGCCTGGATTGACCCAAGCTGTACTAGCAGTACTACGCTGTGATGCGCTCCGCTGCACTGCCCTGTACGGTACTGTGCTGCACTCATTCTCACGTGGAAGGGGACAGCACTGCGCGCTAGTGCTGCAGGCCAGCGCACACGTTGTGGAGTGTGGCATGCACAGCACAGCCAGCTGCAGGGCAGACAAAACATGGTGAGAGAAGGGCCAACTGCTGACCCCTCCCTGCAACCCTCAACTTAGTCCCTTGGCACGCACGTGTTGGGATCGACCATGCACCACGTGGCCTGTGCGTCCATGCCATCCGGGGGCGTGCCCTCCAGGAAGCCAGTACGGCACGTGCCGTTGTACGTCGTACCGCCGTACTGCCAGCTGTTCCTGCACAGGCAACCCTCCTGTGTCGTGGTCTGGCAGTAGTCCCACGTCGCAGTGGACGCGGCCCCCATCACGTGCGCGCGGTACGCAGAGGGACATGTGGCTTGGTCCACCGCGCACCAAGACCCCCGGGGGTCGCCATCCGGGTTCACACACTGACCGTAGTAATACTTGTTGTTGTACGTGTACTTGTTTTGGCACTTGCAGCCAGAAATCGTGGTCTGAACCACGCAGTAGTCGTAGGTGGCGCTGGTTGGGGTGAGGGTGGCGTTGCAGCTGCCCGGCTCGTACGCACACCAGGGGCCTTTGGGGTCCCGATCAGGCCATGCGCATCCACTGTACTGCGTGCCCTGTGGTCAGACACAGGCAGTACAAGAGAAGGTTGTTGCTACTGGTTCCTCAAGCACAAAGCATCGGAGGCACAGTGACTGACAGCACAGACAGCACATAAATGGCATCACACCAGGAAGGCAGCTGGATGCAGCAGACGCTCACACATTGGCAGTGCAACCCACAGTAGTGGCAGTACACCTCACTCCCTCATACTTCCAACCCCACCTGATACGTCCATGTGCTCTTGCACTGGCAGCCCGCTTGTGTGTACTGCACGAGTGGTGAAAAAGTGCCGGCCTGTACCGCCTGTGCACCGCTGACGGCGCTGCAGGTGCACACATCAGCATGAGCCACAGCTTTGCAGAGACACCATGACAGGCTCCGATATTCAGGTATGCACTTGCATTCCCCCAACAACACCTGGATGAACACCTCAGTAAAAGCCATGTGCAAGGTTTGCACCCTGCACCTTGCACCATGCGCTGTCGATATGTTACCCATGCACCATGCGGCATGCTCACACTAGCTGCTCAATTAAGACGCATGGCCTGCATCTCGAAGCACAAGCTGGCCCCAATTGTGCTGAGAAACAAGGAAGCACAGTCCACATGCGTGCCAGGCAGCAAACAACAGCTGGCCCCGCTTATGCCAATGCAACCATCGTATGTAGCTCCACATCAGCTCAGCCTGACACAAAGAACCCCACTCACTCAGCCTGCAGGAAGAACAGCAGGTTATCCACCAGGGGGGATCCCAGCAGCTCTGAGGTGTACTCCACGGATAGAGGCACCACGCTGATGGACTTGGCATAGCCCCACTTGATGCACTCGCTCAACTCATAAGTCTCCTGAGGGTCAGTCAGCAGCATAGAAAGGGCAAGCACTAAGCATCATTTGTGGAAGCAGACACACTCGTGCATTCCTCTCCGACTCCTGAGCTGGTACGGCAACCAGGAAGGTCATGCGGGCTAATACTGTGGCACAGGTCGGAGCTAAGGGAACAACAGGGAGGATTGCGCGCAGTGATTGTGTGCAACATGTCAATGCTGTGATTGCTACCGAAGTGCGGAGAGGGCATGTGGGCCAGTGAGCCCGGTGCTCCCACCTCCAGGGTGCCTGAGAGGGACTTGGGGAGGGAGAGGAGGTAGGGGATGATGGCACCACCTGCGTCATGGGGCACCTCAGCCACAGCGCCCTGTGTGCATAGCGCACCACAAAATGAGGTGAATCAGTGATCCGGAGGGGTTGGCCAGGCGCAATACAACACCCAAAGGGATCAACCAGGCGGTCGGTGGGGCCACTGCAGTTCCCCTGTTTTCAGTGCACCTGGAAGGCAACAACCACACACCCATTACACATTTCAGCCTGTGTTGCAATACACGAGACTTGGCCAAAACATGCACTGGCTGACCCACAGACCTGTTTCGCCTGCACAAACAGCTGCAGCGTGGAGTTGTCCCTGCTGGCATCGTAGATGTACTTCAGGACGCCCACCTGCCAGTCCTGTGGAGGCAATACAAGTAGAGCAGCAGTTGCCAGTCATGCAATTGTATGCATGAGTGCGTCAAGGTGCAGCAGTGCGAGGCAGGCCGAGCAGCACCTCCAGAGCCCCAAGGCCTGTAGGTGGTGGTCACCACTTGGTGCAAGGCACAGCGCAACTACATCAGACTGCATCAGATCAGATCCCCTGAGACCAGGTCATGGTCATGAACAACACAAACTCAGCAGCAAAGCCGCTCACAGGTGCACCTGCTGCACCAAGCGGTTCTACAACGCTTGTCGCCTCAACTGCACGCACAGATCTACAGCATCTGAAGAGGCCGCACGTACCGACTCGGGTGCGTAGCAGGAAGGTGCGTAGTACACTTCCCCCGTCAGGATGAGCGCACTGACCCCCCCAGTCGCACTCAGTGCGTACTGTTCTGAGGCGTACATCAAGCTGGCGATGGTGATGTTTGGCAGTGACCTGCCTTGTGACTGAGGTGTGATGACCTGCTGCAGAGCCCACAGCCGGCCGCGCCAGCTGGCTGACACAGTGACCCCACTGATGGTCCCACTCACATCCCCGGCCAGCAGCCAGTGCTGAGCAGCAGGGTCCAGAAAACCGTAGTACAGGTCGGCAGTCAGCCCTGCATGGGCAGGAGGGTGGGCAGCAGGAACATTGTAAGATGGCCGGACATTCAGGCTGACAGCAGCACTCAGCCCAGTGTCACCCATTCCAGTCACGGCACCGATAGTAGGCCCAATGCAGCAAGGTCATCATATGCACAGGACGCTTTCCACAGTACGACAAGCGCCGACAAGCTCATCATGCCATCATTGCCTGACTAAGCGGTGCACAGGGCCCAATGCCATCATCATCCACGCACCCAGCTGGCTGTTGAGGTCTGATGAGGCAATGTATGACTGGCTGGCTTGGTTGTAGTACGGTGTGAACGCGCTGGGGTTGCCTGCAAAGTCGAAGGTGGTACCAGAGCCACTGCCACCTGCATGGTGCAGCAGTACAGCAGCACGACAGAGGCAGTACATCAGTGGGCAAGGCAGAACAGCAACTGATTACAACAGTTTGCATCTTCACAACATGCTTGCGGACTTGGCGTAGACACTAACCAAGGTCAGGAAGCTGATCCTTTCAGGATCAGCATTCAAGCATGTGAGTAGACCATCCAGCACATGACATCAGGGTGCTTTGGGTACATTAAAGGGAGGTCGCGCTGATGGTTTGGCTGCACATCCATGAAACAACCACACCCATCCGCACCTGCAGACCCCGCACCCAGGAACAGCGTGTACAGGAAGTCGTTCCAGGCCTTGATGGCAGGCTGCACAGGTGTATCAACGTGAAGATGAGATGGCGTGAGGATATTATGACTTCATATTGAGACAAGCTACAGTCCAGCAAGCAGGACCCCACTGCAGCAACACACGCCATGCTTTTGCAGCCCACGAAGCAAGCCCCTGTTTAACGGCCCGCACACGCGGACCAGCAACAAAGCAGTGCAGAAATGCAACAAATTCAATTGAAGTACCGTCACAGGCGGTGCCACGCAGCACCCCACCACCACCACTCACATCCGCACTCTGTGCAAAGGTGACGTAGCTCTGGTAGTACGTGGATATGGAGGAGGGGAAGTAGATGGCCGAGCCAGTGGCCCCTGGCAGGGAGGAGTCCATGCCAAATGCAAGGATGGTGGCCAGGTACGTGGTCTTGGCTGTGGTGAGCAAGTTGGCGGTGGTGGTGCTGCTGGTGGCCTGCGCAGCCGCACCCGTAGCCGTGATGGTGCTGGTGACACAGCGAGATCAATGAGCATGGGCACAGAGGGATCTTCTGCGCCGGTGTGTGTTCCTTCCGGTCTGTGAGATGTGCCCCCGACCTCAAACCTAGCGCTCCCTCCCCTGCCCAGGCTCATCGGTTCCCACAAAGTCTTCCCCATCTTCACACCCTGCGCTCACGCACCGTGGCCAGCTGTGCCAGTGCGCTGCCCAGGTCCACATTGGTGGGCTGGTCGATCATGACCACCATATTGGTCGCGCGCTTCTGTAGCACGCTCACCACAGTCTGTGCGCCTGCGATAACATGAATGGCGCAGGGGGGGGACCACTTCAGATGGCATCGTTATTGAGCGGCCAGATGCCTGACCCAGTCAGAAGCACAGCAACACAGGGAGGCTAAGCCGCCTGCTGCTGCTGCTGCTGGTGAGACTAGCATGATAGGATGAGAGGATGAGTGCTGGGCTGCGCATGCTTCGACACGCCGATGGCAGTGTTTGCACTTGCACCCTTGCCTGCGTTTGTTGAAGGATCCAGCTCAGCCTTCAGGGCGTTGATGGCAGTGGTCACCGCAGAGGACAGGGCAGCCCACCTGTGAACATCACAGCGGTGTACATCAGTATCATCACACAGGCCGCACCACCGCATGTGAACGTTGTGGCCTTCATAGACGTGCGACCAGATGGCAGGGCCCTGTGGATATGGAGGTGCATTGTACCGCAATGCAAGAACAAGCCAGCGCGCTGTGTGCTCAAACATGCTCCACGCCAAAAGCAGCTGCACCGAGGTGCCCATCTGCATGCTGCATCACAGCATGTGCGTGTGATGACACGCGTACTGTGTGAGATCCATGAGTGAGAGTGAGATGCCAGTGGTGTGTGCTGAGGTGGCTATAGCCTTGTAGCCGTTGATGAAGATATTGGCCACCTGCAGGTGGGTTGGTTAGTTGGATGGCTGGTTAGTTGTTGAGCCAGTTGGTTCGGTTCAGCCATGGGTAGGTGGCGTCAAGTAGCACAAGGGTAGTTGATCGATTGGTTGGACAGTCAGCGAGTCAGTCAATCAGATGGCTGGTACGTGGTAGTTACCGCACCTGGGTGGCGGTGTCGGCAGCACCCGTTGCAGCTGCTTGTGTGATCGTGCCCAGCACACTGTAGTCCCACCCATGACCTGGCTCCAGGAGCTCAGAACCCAGCAGGCCCCTGCCGGTGCACAAGCACGTGTACTTGCATCAATCGCCGAGTGCAGGGTACTATAACAGCACTGTTTGGCTGCCGCAAGGGAGGCACTACAGCAGTGTGGCACCAAGCTACGGTGATGCATGCCAACCACACCCGCAAAGCGTGCAAGAGCCAGACCCCAGCAAGTGCATCGCCAACGGCTGAGCTTTGACTGACATGGTCGTTGCTGCGCTGCGCGATAGGCTGCAGACGTATGAGATATGACTGTGACTGCTGTAGTGTTTTCCATGTTGTCAGCATCAGCATGACGCAACGCCATCAGCACCACTGCAGGGTTAGGGTCACCCACTTGGCGTAAGGTGCCAGCGTGCCTGCCACCTCGTACATAGCCATGAGGCACGCGTCAAAGCCAATGATGTCCATCTGCACCCCTCCAAGGCCATTTGCCAGCCCTGTGGTGCGCCACACACAACCATGCATGATTTTGTGCGCATACTATGCAACATGGCCTGCTGCTCATGATGATGTGGTCCATGCAACAATGCCAAAATAAGCCGTGGGTGAGCAACCTGGGATGCCCCACCAGCCCAGTGACTCAACCGTTCTTGTGTCTGAAATGAATGTATGTAATCCTTTGCAATGTCTGCTCATTTATAATCAGTATGTGTGGAGCCGCACCTGTGGCCAGCTTGGCCATGTTGAAGATGTCACAGCCTGCGTCAGCATACGTGGCGCTGGCGCTGCACGTGTGATCCAGTCCGTAGCCTTGCCACCCACTGCCGTGGTCCCAGTAGGTCACAAAGTACCTGGTGCCAAACACGTCAACATAACACACATCATGCCAACAGACTCAGTGCACCAGATCGCGCAGCAGGGTCAGCGTGCGTGGCATGGTGCTGCGTAGCTGCACCTCCAGTGCACCTGATGCACTTCACTTGCACACCACAGGCTGGGAGCTGTCGGCATGGTGCACCTGGCACGCATGGGCAGATACAACTGGGTGCCGGCACAGCAGCCAGGAGATGCAGTTCATATGATGGGCGGTGTATGATGCACGGCTCATATCTGTGCGCCGCTGCTGGCACGACCACGCACTTGCGCTGCGTGGCACCACCCGTGTCAGAGGGAGGGAAGCGCGTGAGCCCGCGCTGCAGGAACCCCGCCAGCGTGTCTGTGGACGCCATGTCCAGCTCACCCCAGTCACGCCTGCGGATGTGAGGCCCCACATTCAGCAGTCGCTTCACTGCCAGCACCTTGAAAAGTCAAAGCATGGAACAGCAGCCCCTGCTAACCACACCGGTTGATGTCAATCACGGCTGTCCTCATCTACGTGTCCTTCTCTGGCAACGCTGCAAGCTGACATGCATCAGGAGATGTACATTCTCCCCAGAGTTGGATCTCAGGCCCAGGGCCTGGAACATTGGTTTCCTGGCAACCCTGATCCCCTCAAGCTGCAGCTGCCGCACGGTTCTGGACTTGCGACTGTGAGCCCCTGTAGCAGTTGCTGCCACACTCACAGCAGCTGGATGCCGCCGCCTGGCACCACCAGGAACTCCCTAGCTGTAGTCCATGCTGTGTTGATGATGGTGAGGTCCAGACCCAAGCTCTGCATGTTCTGGCACGCGCCCGCCCCCCGGTCCATGAGGACCAGCACATCTGGGTACGCGTTGGATGGGCAGCACTTGAGCTGGTACTGGGGAGAGGCGCAGCCTGTGGTGGTGCGCGAGTGCTGCACAGTACCAGCTGGGCACGTGGCCGCACCACAGGCAAAGTCTTGGCAGTTGCTGCGTGTGGGGGGTACATCGGGGCAGGCACAGGCACAGCGTCACGCACGTCGGCGCCAGCATGACGCGTGCATTGGAAACCCCATGCAACGAATGTGTGCTTCAGCACAGGGTGATCTGTTCCCTGGCCAGCAAAGCCCAACTGTGGACTACGTAGTAGGGACAACCATACTCGTATTGGCTACATTGTGCATTCCTTGATGCTTGACCCCACTGCAACCGGATGCAAGCCTGGCAACAGAGGTTGCCACAATGCTCACCTTGGGTACACTTCCATGGCTTGCATCATTTGCTGTTGAAGCAGGTGGGGGGCACAGCAGGACACGAGTTTCGTCAGTCAAGTGCATTCACGTCAGCCAAACAAACTCCTACTGGCCACAAGCATTGATGGCAAGTGCCCTGCAACTTCATGTAATCATAAGGACAGCTGCACAGCGTGCTGTGCGCATATTGCTGCAATTGGCAAGTGACCCGAGCGAGCGTTAGCACAACCACATGACCACCATCACCTCACCACTCACCATCAGGTTCAAGAGCGCCCAACACTCCAAGTCATTGTCGGCGACAATGTACATGAAGAATGTCCATTTTGTGAGTGCCTGGGCTGGCTGGCTGAGCAGTGAAACGGCCAGCAGCAGCGGCAGCAGTGTAGGGCCACCCGTGCGCCACATGCTTGCATGGCAATGGCACCGAGGTTTGACACGCTTGGGGCGTCTCCCATTAACGATGCTGCTCATGATTCCCTTGCCTGATGATACGGTTTTACTTATGTGGCGTCCTAGATACGCGCCTTCTTCATGCGACATGGTGTAATCGAGAGGCCGCTTCCCTTCAAGCTTGGTACATCACCGGAAATTACTGAAACGACATGCCCTTCATTGGATGCCCTTCACTGGACCAGCAGAGCGCGCACTCTACAGACGAGCTCAAGGCCAACATATACTGAACCTTCAGCATAATGTCTTTATTATGATATACACTGCAGTATTTTTGGATCCCTCAACGAAGCAACGTCCATGAGCATTGTGGCAACATACTTGTTATGCAGTCATAGCAGCGATATAGTTCGTGACGCTTCATCCTCCCGCAACTGGCTGTTCGGTGGGGCGGTTGTACTGCTCAGGCATACAGAAGTAGAACATTGAGTAAAGCAAATGCTGCTAGAGAGCCGTAGCACCACAGCACACAAGCTCCTGACCCCCAGCTTTGTTGCAAAATGCAAGCATGTGATGCAAGCATGTGTATGCATGCAAATTGGCATGGTTGCTGAGTTTACAATAGGTGCAACCCCATAGTAAAACTAGTAATTATCTGGCACAGCTGTGAAGCGAGTCTTTTGCACAGTCCTGGGGTCTGCTCATTGCACACCAAGCAATACAGCAGAACCCAAACACCCACTCACATGCGCAATAACAGCTCCTGACCAGTCACTTGTGCGCGCAAAACAAACCATAAATATCAGATTCCAGTACAGATCCCAATAATATATATAATCATAGATCCCATGGATTATCATCACGTGCAACACACACGTATTGGTATTGGTTCATGTCGTAATTAATGGTCTGACTTTCAACTGCGTCAGCAAGCACTCATCATCAACCCCCGGGAATCTTCAGAAGAGGTTGCTCTTGGTTGTAGGTAATAATTGAATCTTCAGGATTTGTTGCTGGAGCTGTCAAGATGGTGTGGCGGGCTGGGTGCTCCAGGTGCAGCCACTGCCAACACTCGCGCCAGCTGCATCACAGCACCTTCCAACCGGGACAGACCTGCCTGAACACCAGCCACCACCTCCCTCACCTCTTGCCCTGCCTCCGCTTGCTGCGCCAGCTGTGCGCTGAGTGCCGCTACTGCGCCTGTGAGTGCATGGATGTCATCCATGCTGCTCGCATGCACCCCTCCAGCTGGTGACGATCTCGGCTGTGCATGCTCAGCAGCTTGCACTGCATCGGTCTCCCACGCTGCTCCCAACGCAAAGCGGGTGCGAGACCCTGATGCGCCCTTGACTGCTGCTGCAGCGGCTGGCAGCGGCAAGGGGGCAGGTGCAGGTGGGTCTGTGCTGGGCACAACCTCCTGGTCCAGAGAGGGGGCAGCACGGGGGGACCGCACACCTTCCCCATCCAGCAACTCCAGCCCCTCAGCATTGCTGGTGCTCTCTCGCTGCAGCCGTCCTGACGCGCTGGCAAGCCGGGGCATTTGATGGGCGGGTGTGGCGGGGGCCGAAGCAGGAGCCGCAGCACCAGCAGCTGGAACACCGCTGTTGGCTGTTGGTGGGCGCGGCCGCAGTAGACCCTGCTGGAGCCGGCCTAAAGAGGTTGCTGTGTGCTTAAGCCCCTGTGGTGCCGGAGCAGCAGTGGTGCCGTGTTTGCTGCTGGACGTTGTGCCGTCTTTGCATGAAGCTGAATGGTCGCTCGCTGCCAGGGAGGGCACACGCAATGCCTCGCCCACCAATCTCCGCAGCACCTGCTGCTCAACGTACACAGGCTCGGCCTTGCGCATGGCCCTGCACAGGGATGACAACGAGCCAAGCCCAAATCGGTATGGCCATGCCCCTCGTGTGGAACCATCCCGCACCCCCACGCAAGCGTTCCAACCGTCGCATGCTGAAGCACTTGCTGGAGGCACCCCAACACACAAGTTTGGCATGAGAGAACAACCCACCTGATGGCCTCCTGCAGCTTGGCCGCCGCATCGGCTTTTGCCGCCCCCAGCACGGACGGCTCGCGCGTGAAGGACATGGCAGCCACACTGCCACGGCTTGGCTCCACCACACCGGGCGACACCTTGTTTGTCTTCAGGGGCATTGTCTTGGCTGTGGGCGTGCCCCCTGGCGTGTCCCCTGCGGCTGCACCTGCACTGCTACTCAGCCTCGCCCCAGCTGCGGCCCCAGCTGCTGCGAGCCCCAGGACCTCAGCCCCTGCCACCTGCTGCCTCTCAGCTGGGAAGCCCCCGTATGGGGCACTGGGTGTGGGCCACAGCCCATCCACAACGCCCTGCATGATGTTGTAGATGGACCAGAAGACCGCGGCGCACCAGGTGTACAGGAAGTGCAGCACCATGACCCCCAGGAACTGCACGCCGAACAGCACAGCAGAGCCTGCGAGCACATGGAGCGCCACACACGGTCGGTGCTACACTAAACCCTGTCGGCATGGACATGGTCATCAGGGGCCCGCTCTTTGCAGCAATACACCGCGCACACACCGCGCACTTAACACAGATCACCCAGACACTGAACACGCGCTCCCCACCCATCACTTCCAAACTCCCTCCTGATCCCCAACAACCGCATGCACACTCCCCACCACTCCCCTCCCACTCCCCAAAAATCCCCGCGCAGTCCCAAATACCGAGCTTGCATGCGACAAGCTTGAGCAAGGGTCCTCGTCAGCAGTCAGCTGCCCGCGTGCTGCACCCCACATGTCCATGACCATGAGCCATGCAGGCAGCTGCTAGTGGACCACCACATGCTCGGCAAGCAGGCACTGGCTGGACCACCCAGGCGCCTACACTGTTTGAGTGATAGAGTGTCACCAGCCCCGAAGGGGCCGCTGCTTTAGATGCCAAGTGCAGTGCTTGCATCCACCAGCGTCCATCACTCACCGATGCACAGGTACCCGCAGAACAGCAGTGTGCGCATCAGGCCGCGTGCAAGCGCCTGGAACAGGCCGGGGCCTCGGCCTGCATCCGACCCACTGAAGCCTGCACCCTCAAGGGCTGCCAGCTCCTCGGGGCCCAGCACACCACTGTCACAAATGAGGGATCCACAGCACACCAGCGCCGTTAGCGCGCAGCACTTGTACTTTCAACGCAAGGAAACAGCTGGTGAGAGCAAGCATGTCCATGGTGAATGGGGGGCCGTGCGCAAAGGGGAAACAAGAAACAACAAGACAACACCAAGCCAAATAAAAGAACAGAGCTGAGCACGCGGGTGATGAGGGCAACTCAGCATGAGACGTGTGTGGTGCCAGTGCTGGTGCTCGTTCGGCATGCAAGCCCGCGGCTACCAAGGTATGTCAAGAGTGATCAGGTTCACGGCGCTTGATGCCTGGCCACGTGCAGTTCCACACTGCTTCCTCAAGCCCACTCAGTCCCACAAGAAGCAGTGGTGACACACACCCCTTTGATTCTCTTCCAGCACCTACCTTGCATTGGGTGCCCCGCGCCGAGTCCAGGATGCCAATGTCCCAAAGCTCATGCCCGCCCTGCTGCCCACTGAGCCCTTCCGGGAGCCAACCATTGACTTGGCCAGGCTTGGTTGGCCCATGTAGGCGCTGGCTGCACTGGACTGCGCACCTTTGTCAGCTGTAGAGCTGCCGCCACTGCCGTGGCTGTTGTGTGACATGCGTGTGGATCCCAGCATCAAGGCGTTGACCAGGCTGAGGCAGCGGGTATGGCCCTGGGGTCACATGGGTACATGAGCATCAGGCATGAGGCCCAGCTGGTGGCGTGAGGTTTGGCGATGTGCACGTCTAGAATGCGTGCTGGAGAACATGCCTTGGGGATGCAAAGGATCAGGCGGGAATACAAATGAAGGGACATCGGCCGAGGCGGGGTCTGAGTAGGCTCAGCAGCGCGTCATGACAGCTTCAAACTCCTGGCTGTGTTGTTCTTGTCAGGCTCGGAAAGTTCTGTTAGGTGTGGCCTCCATCTGCCCAAATGTAGGACTGCTTGTGCTCTGCAGGGTCCCATCAGCAGGGCACACATCACACACACACACTACGCAGTACACACGTTCACCCCAGAGTGTGAAAAGTGCAATGCACAACCACCCCGCGCACCTTGAATGCGAAGTACAGAATGCACAGCGGCATGTGCAAGATGTACAGCGCAAGCATGACCACGTAGAAGCATGGCTGCGAGGTGCAGTGTGCAAGCGGGGGAACCAGCACCAACTGTGAGGGTGCCATCATGCCCAGTTAGGTTCCAGCCACAGGGGATGGTGCTCTCCATAAATACCAAATTACCAATGCTGTACGTTGCGCACCGTGTTATTATTGTTAAGTTGCGTACCAAGCATTGAAACACTCACCAGGAGGACGATGAGGAACAAGAGATGTGGCACCTCAGCCGACCCCGTGGGTAGTGTTGGGTACCTTGGAGTGGCTGGAAGGAAGCCATCCAAGAACGGCAGTGTGAACATCCACCACACCTGTGTGAGCGTGATGTGTCAAGGAGAAGTGTGGATGAGAGTGGGCATGTGTGTCCATGTGTCAAACGGTCACAGGCAGGCAGAGAAGTAAGGGAGTGAGAGGTGTTTGCATGAGATACAGCGTGCATTTACTAGGAGAGATGTACAGAAAGAAATGGGGACACAGGCAGAGCGTGTGTGGACGCACCTTTGGGTGCACCTTGCGCCGCCGCCCCGCCGGCAGCCACGACAGCAGCACGTGCACGAGGCACAGGGGGCTGGAGATGAGACCACGCTCCACTTGGAACTGGTGCATGTCCACGATCTCAGCCATATCCAGCGCAGCCTGTGCACGCACACGCTCCGGCTGGTACCTGTGCCGCACGGCATATGACTGAACATTTCACAGTGCTCCCATCAACTTCTCCTCCCAACCTCCTCTGAACCATCCTCCTCCTCCGCACATGGGCATGGCCGCAATGCCGCAGCAGCATCCCCAGCAGCAGATGCCACAACTGCCATCACGGCAGCGCAGACTGGATAAACCAGGGGCAGCATGGCAGGTGGCGGCGCACCCACCGGTACGTGATGATGGCGATGAGCAGGTTGGCGAGCAGCACACCGGACAGGATGGTGTACATGGCAAAGATGACCTTGCCATACATCCTGAGGTCATACAGCTCCAGGTTGTCAAACAGGGTGTAGTCAAGGTGGTCCACAAACCCTGCCGCAACATAAAGCACATATCCCAAGGCCACATAGTGACTGCACTAGATGAGATCAACCGGGGCTGCTCTGGTGTGCTGATTGCAGACAAAGCCATCAGTGACGCGCATGAACAAAAGCTGTCTTGCCTGACCAAACTGACCGATGTGTACGTGCTGCCAAACCCGGTGTGCAGGCAGGGTGCATTCTCACACCAGTCCCAGCGATGCAAAACGCCCACTCACAAAGGCTTCTTCAGTTCCCGTACCTTGGAAGAGAAAGAAGATGGTGGTCCAAAACGATTTCAACGGCTCAAGCTCCGGATATGCATCCACATAGTCCTGGTATACAACCTGGAGTGAAATGCCAAAGCCTGCATAACAGGCACAGAATCGAGGGAACCACACGGTGTGAATGGCATATCGTATCCGGCTCTGTACTCTGTTGTGAGCACTCCCCATATTGATATGAGCTGCAAATCTGAAGTGCATAGTGCGGTGCACAGAAGCACGTGTATCATTTCAGGTGTCCAACATGAGCCAAAGCCTCACAAGCAACTGCGCCTAATGCCGCGCTTGCCAGTGCAACTGCTGTGCTGGACATCACGCACCAGCGGTGATGAATGCCCATGGCAGTGCAAACATGAGGAGCTCCTTCAACATACCCTGCAGTGGCAGCAGCACCGGCATGCACACCCACTTGAGGTGTAGGTCCCAGCTTCCTGCTCCACCCGCAACTGGCAGGTGTGTGCATCAGACATCATGCAGGGTACGACCACGCAGGATACAAGACAGATACTGGGGCATGCATTCGCATCTATTTCCTTCAGCAACCACCCACCTGCATGGTGCTCAGTAGGGGCCCGAGGTTCTCAAACAAAGGAATCATGATGAGCAGCAGCCGGCCGCACACAAATGGCGCCATGGACGACCACACCTGCCACGCAACATGGCACACGGCAACACAGTTGCTGCCTGGGCTTCACAGCGCACCCCAGCCACGGCAGACAGATTGAATGCGTGCAGCAGGTCGCACTGTTCAATGCTCAAGCCCATGTTGCGGGCAATCGGGCAGGATAAATGGAAGTGGTGCGCACCATGGTGAGGCGCATGAAGATTTTGTCGTCCAGGCTGCCCAGCCGGCCGTTGATCTTGAGGGCTGCGCTTACACACATGAGACATGACGCACATCATGCGATTCTATGCCTCATGGCAGCACTTGCTGCTTCCATAGCACACCTGCTGCTGCTCGCTCATGTTTGGAACCCTTGCTGCATAAGCAAGGGCTGACAACAGCTCAGCAGAGTCACAGCACAGGGCGAAGAAGGCCAGGGACACATGGCATGTGCTCCACACAGTCACGCACCATAAACAATGTCAAGCACAAGCATAAGCAGATCCACTGCCAGGAAGAGCGCCACAGAGGGCTGCCGGCGGAGGTACCTGTCACATATATTTGGTACCTCTTATGTTAATAAGCAAACGTTGAGTGTACACCAGACAGTCAAACAACCAGCAAAGGGTTACCCGTTGCAGTGTGACCGTCATTAGCACACCAATAACAAGCCCAACCAGGACAGAAGAGCATCCAGTATAAGCCGGGTCAAGGCGCAAGGTGCAACCCAAGTACGGGGCTCTTCCATAGTGCATGCCTACATGGTGATGGGGGCAGTACCTGAATGCGTCTGACTTGAAGCGCAGCAGCAGCACTTGCAGTGCTTCCACTACGTTCCCAAGGATGAGGATTGAAAAGATGATGGTGTTGGTTGTCTGCTTGGTGATGCTGCAAGCACAGGGTCACAGCAAGGCCAACTTGTGCCAGTCCAGCCATACGATAGGGCGTGTCTGCGACTTGCTGCACATGCGCAGATGGATGCAAGCACGCAAGCAGCTGGACCCATTGAGGGCATACGGCTACATGGTAAGCATCACATCTGCCTGCCCCCCCCCCCCCCCAAGAACGTGTGCCTGCACTTATGCATAGCTGCACTTGATGGCTGCAATTAACAGCAACGAGCACCACTCACAATTCGTCGCTGTTGTATGGTGCATTTCCCATCCACAGTGGGAGCAGGTCGCTGTGCACGAGCTGCAGGTCAGATGGCCAAATGTGGGGTAGGCAATCAGGCACACTAGCTGGTTGCATGACATGATCCTTGGACATGGCCTCAACTGCCTCCAATATCGGAGTGCGTGCAGATTTGCTCGTGCCTCATGTACCCGAGCAGCAAGTGCAGCTGTTATACGTGTAGCATCCACAGTGTAGGGGCAGTACATTCGAAACACGGGCGTTCAGGGTGCAGCGGTTCATGGTTATGGTCAGGGACGCAGGCTTCGGAGTTTCCAGTTAGGTTTAATTTGGAACACGCGCACCTGCATGAAGGCAACCAGGTACAAGACGGCGCCAAAGAATTTGATCCACCATCGGCCACGTGGGCTCCCAAAGAATGCCTGCATTGTGCAGACATCCACACAGAGTCAAATTGGCATGGCACACAAACAGGTGTCGCGCACACGCTCTTCACAAGCGCTGCACACCTGCAATGCTTAGCCATGCTTCAAGCACATGGACAGTCACATGATAGTCCATGGATCGCATGCCCCAAAAATCAAGCATGGCCAACCCTTCAAGCCTGGGCAGGGTGAGAGGTAGAAGGCTGCAACCACTTTTGGATTGTCACACCTGCTGGCCCCACGTTGTGAGGTACCACAGCCGCATGGTCATCTCCAGTGTCCAACCGCCACCGCCACTGCAGCAGGGATGTGCCACAGTCAAACAGGTGGGGATGACTGAGCAGGAAGATACACAGGCAGCATCAGCGACTGCTGACTGCTGCCCCCATGTCCTGATAAAAGTACGGACCCTAAACCCTAAACGCATCACAAACTCCTGGCTCCCCCACTGTTCTGTTGCAAAACCAGGTGAACCCGAGGCCCCGCGACATCTCATTCTCTCACGTGGGAGGGATGAAGCCCAGGTTGGTGTGCACCACCCAGCCAAACGAGGGGTCCAGAGATGACAGGGAGTGGGAACCATCCTTGCATGTCTCCATGACAAACTCCTTCCCATGCCTGCACACAACAGCAGGAGTGCACGACACTGACAGATGGGATCTGGGGGCATCATCATCATCATTACACGGCTTTGCGCGGTTAGACACATTTCCCTCCATGTTTGTTTGTCCATGGCCCGGGCCAGCCAGCCAGCCGGGATCTGGGGGCATATGACGCGCTCTAACAATGCATGTGGCAGGCAGCAGACCAGCCATGCAACAGCCCAAGGCGTGTTTGCAGGGTCCAGGTATCACGCTCCTGTCCCACACATCATGCGTGTCGTGTTCAGCATGCTGGTGCTACAAGACAGTGAAGCACTGCTGTACATAGGGTTTACATGCAGCTGGGCTCATATGCAGGTCAGCCAGTACGTTCGTGTTGCAATCTGGCAGCGCCCAACCTACACCCAGCACCGTCACGCACCACACTTTGCGCGTGAAGTCCTCCACCACTGGCGCGTCAAAGAACGAGGTGTCCCGGTCCTCAAACGCCACCCGCAGCGGAGAAAACTGAGACACAGTGAGCGGCGGCCCAGAGCGCTGCAAGTGCACGCACACACGCACACACAGGGATGGAGCTGCCGAGGAAGAAGTGATCGTGCTTGCACATGGGCGACACCGGCAAACTTAGCACTGGCCCAGTACCCGCCAGCCTTGTTCCCACCCCCAAACCAGCAGCCAACTGCCAATGCCACCAGCACACGCAGGTGCGCATGGGGGCGTGTTTGCATGGGTGGAAAGGGCATGAGCAACAACCACAAGGGGTCCAAACGTCCATGTGAGAGCAGCCTGTATGATTGATTAATGATAACACGGCGTTTCACAGATGTTTCTGCATGCCTGAATGATTGTCAAGCCCCAACCCACTGCCACACGTACCACAGGGTCCAGCACCGCCTCAAGCCATGGCATCAGCTCGCTCTCATCCACTGCATCCCCGCCCCGCACAGCCTCAGCCAAACTGGACAGCAGCACCAGCTGCACGCGTTCACCACATGCACAAGGCTGAGGCTGGTTGGGGTTCTTTAAACCGTGCTGTGCTTGGTTGTGCTCCTTCGCTCATGATGAGGGCCACACAGCAGGCAGGAACCAGGCTGACGACAGCGACCAGCAAACGCATCCACAACTGCCATGAGGATCAGCACACGGCCTCTACTTCTTGCACCAGCCCTTCACTTGCCTGTAGCTTCTCGAAGCGCTCCAATCCTACTTCCAGCTCAGCAACGGGCTTCTTCTTCAGCCGGTGCCGCACCTGTGCAATCAAGGCAAAGGTAGAGGAGATTCTGGCACTGACGCGCGCACATGTCAGCGCCATTCACGCAGCACTAACCATGGCAGTGCAGAGCTGTGTGCCACACTAGATCCATCCCAATCCACAGCAGCAGCGGTGGCAGCAGCAGTCAGCGCACCTCTGCTCGTATCGCCATCATGACAGCGCTGACCACAGCCAGTGGGCCTGTGTGCAAGAAGTAGCAGGGAGGTTGCAGCACCTGCTACGTCCATGCAGCACGGGCGGGGCACACAACAACGGTGCTAATCACACACGCACACCCATGGTTATATTGTCTCCAGAGTGCAGTTGATAATCACTATGGTTCATGCACCACTGGGGATGATGCGTCAGAGCACTAGTGGCTAGTAGTGATGAGCACCCATCACCTGGGTGGCGGCAGATGTACTCCCCAAGCAGCCCCAAGATGCCGCCATATACAGCTGGCACATCCTCCCATCGCCCCACCTGCACACCAAGCATCAAAAGGCTGCCAGATGTGATACAGGAGCGTCTGCCGTGTGCAAACGCCCGTGCTGCACACACCGGCCCTGCAATGGTGGTGTGGACATTCTCGTCGCGCATGGACAAAGCATGCTGCACAAGCGGATGCCGCCTGTTGTGCATATGAACAGAGCCTGTTCTACATGTGCACACACAACTGCAGCACAGCCTCCGAGCTGCGCACCAGGAAGCGCAGAGCCCCATAGTTGAGCTCACACCCGCAGCGCGCAACCAGCAGGCACAGCATACCCAGGTGGCGGTTGTGCATGGCCAGGTCCACCATCATCAGCTGTGATGCATGTGGGAGAAGTCGGTTAGTCGGTTGGTGGCTTGGTTGGTCAGGTGCTGTTTGGTAGGGCGCTGGTTGGTGGTGTGATGAGACAAATGGGTGGCAGCGGCAGCGGCAGCAGGTGAGGTGCGAACTGGCTAAGAGACATGTTCCGTTGTACGTTGGGCTGCTTGTTGGCCAGTAGCTTATGTCCATGAATGCTACGCCTGAGCCTGTATCCAGTCGTGGTGCATGCCGCACAGGATCAGCGTAAAACGCACCTCACGCTCGCTCGGTGGAAGAAATGAGACGTCATGCGTGGCAAGGAATGATACACCGGGCGCCTCCTGCGCCAGATCTACACGGCACAGCAAGGCAGCAGCGACACAAGAGATGGGGTCACAGCAAGGTCAGCTCACACTGGCGAGCGGTATGATTTGCACATTAAGTCGAGCAAGCAGGGCAGCTACAAGGGTGCTTGTGACAGCCATATTTACTTGGAATGCCACAAAGCGTTATGCAAAGTGCAGAACAACGGCAGGATCAAGCCCGGGCGTTCACACAGCGTTGGTGGTTGCTTGCGTCCCTCACCTTCCTCCACCATCTCACGCACATCCGCCATGCGGCTGCGTCTCACGCCCTTGATCAGCCGTGCAAACCACGCATCAAAATCAAAGACCTGGCCGCCCATAGACATCCGGCGGCTGGCACCTCCCCATGCACTGCCGCTCGCCCCTGGGCCCCCTTCTGATGCCACAACAGACGTGGCCCGGGACACGGCAGGCCCTTCACCTGACCTGTCCCCAGCACCATCTCCGACTGCCCCGGACTGACTGCCTCTGGGGGAGAAGGTGGCCTGGTGCTTATGCTGACTGTCATCCAGCCCACCCCAGCGCACACTCAAGGCAGGTGCTCCCCCATCCTTCCCCTCCACTGCCCCTGGTAAAGTTGCCACACTGGGCTGGGCACGCGCATCGGCATCTGGCTGCATCAGCGCTTGTGCTGTTGAACGGGCCATGGTCTGCGCACGTGAGGCGCCTCCCTCACTCTCATAGCCAGCCTGTGGCTCCTCACGCCCCTCACGGTTGAGAAGGTGCTCCTCACACTTGAAGCCGACGACAAGCTGCAGGACAAGCAGTACAGTCAGTCTGGGCCAGCAGGCATGGGCAGCGCTGACGTGTTTCACAGCCTGTGTTCTGCTGTGGAGCGCTGCAGGCGCTTCACACACTTCACCTGGCAGCTTCTGTCCAGGGTCTGCGGTTGTAAGAACCCCTAACCCAGCCCTACGGACGCGCGCACCGGCATGTCGTGGAGGTTGGCCAGCCCTTGGCCACCCAGCACCAATACCTCTCCTGCCAGGTACAACCTCTTGGACCGGAACACGCGCAGTGTGGATTTGCGGAACAAGTCGTAGCCTGCAATGTGGGCACAACGGCCACAACCAAGCGTGCAGCGGTTTACTTAACAGCAGAGTGTGCGCAAATGCGGTGATAGTTACTGACACTACCACAGGCGAATCGCCCAGTCAGCGCATGCAAAATGCAGAAGCCACGCTGCCCAGTTTGTTGGTTGCGACCATTAGATGCCAGGCCAGTGATTGTGCCAGGTGCTGTGCAGACACGCAAACGTTAAGCTTGCATCAAGACACCCAGACCAGAATCAGCAGACACGCTCACTTCCAAGCGCCACGTAGTTGAACTTAGCTCCCGCAAAGAGCTTCCATGCCACGCGCACATGGACTTCGGCAAAGTTGGGATCCCTCAGCTTGTGGAACTTGGCCCGAAGCCACCTGCAACATCCAGCAGCATATGCAGTGCACTTGCAAAGCAGATGCTCAATGCTGGACCAACAGGACCATAGTATATCTCCACAGCATGCCCAATGTGGACTGCTGCAAACTGCGGCAACGAAGCCTTGCGCATGGCAGCCAGTGGATGCAACCATGCTGTACTCCTGCATAACATTCATGTCAAGAAGCACAGCCAGAGGAAGCCACACGATAGCTTGAAGAAACCAAGCACGGCGCACTTGGGGTCGGGGTTCTGAGATGGCAGCATCACGTACACCCGGCATGCCCGTTGAAAGAGCAGTGTTAGGTAGCTGCACGTGGGACCACATGCAGCAGTAGGTCTGGTTACATGCACTGCCTGGTTGAAAAAGCACCGCCCAATGCAGGTCCCAGCTGCGGAGCACACCATGGCTAACCAGCGCCCAATTGTACTTTTGCAATGCGGTGACTTGTTGTATGAACACCCCACAAGTGATCATGCAACGCACTCGTCCATTGTGTTGCTCCAGTCTGCTGGTTGGCCTTTGAGGAAGAACATGCCTCGGGGTAAGGCTGGGTGCAAGGGGCCGATGACCTCTGGCATGAGACCCTCGAAGATTTTCGCACCAGGTCCAAAGACAGGCAGTGTACTGCCTCGGAGCACGGTTGGGGCTCGGCCGTCGTCATGTCTGTGCATGCAGCCACAGTCCGCAGTCAACACATGATGCACAGCGCAAAAGCTGTTCACTTTTGTTAAGACACTAGAAAAAGCTGTGCCACAGGCTGAACCACATAAGCAAGGCGCTGAGATGACCCATGTTGTGATTGTCATAGATGCATATCACAGATGCATAGGCTGCAGGGCAGGGCAGGCAGCCATGCGACCACTCCTAGCTGCATCACCCAGCCAGCACCTGAGAACGACAAGGTGCAGTGCATTGCGTGCCGCCAGGCATCGCCGCTGCTCCTGCTGCCCCACTCCTTCTGTACAGTCAGCCTCCCCATCCTTCAGGACTTGCAGGTATGCTATGCATTGCTGCTCTGCACCTGTGCCGCTGGGGAAGGTCTGCGCGTGCACATGTCCACACATACATATCGAGCCATGCCGCTAATCTACCTGGCGCTTGAGGCATGATGCCTGTCTGGTGCTGTGTGTGCGCACATCTGCATGCACACACGTGCACAGCACCAGCACGTAGCGGCATTGCTTCTCACCCGTCGAAGCCATTTCCTGGCGTATTTTATCGCAAGTTGCTGTCCGCGCACAGATACCAGGGTGCCATCCAACCATAGCCATGTGTTTTGCAGGCGATCATCTCCATCATCCATTGCGTCGCTTTGTTGTGTGTTCTACTCATGTTGCGCACGAACAGTAGCACAACTTTGACACGAAGAATCCGGGCTGTCAAATGTGACAATACATTCCAAACAGTAGCATTTCATCATTTTGACGGCCTACGGAGCTTAACCCGTGGCTGGGGGCAGACACAGGATTAATTACGCCCAGAATGCGCTTGTGGGCTGCTTTGACAATGGCCTGCTTTTGGTTTGAAGCTGTCCACAGCTTCAGACGTCAATAAACAAACGGGTCAACCATAAAGTTCGTTGTTCACGTGCGACGAGGGGGTTCTTGGTAGCATGCGCCATGCGCTTAAAAGAGCTGTTATTACGATGGATCAGCTCATAAACGTTTACGGCATGGCTTAGGGCTCCATTGAACAGATCAGACCACCATCGGATGGCCCTGTCTGGCGTGTACCCGTTTCTACTTTTGTGCACGGGCACTTCCTTGGCTCTGTATGGACAATTCATAACAAACTTGGTGAGTGGACCCAGTCTCTACATAGTGCAGGGGCTGATCAAGCATGGGGGACCTCAGGCTGGCTGACTTGACATGCCTGCTGCTGTGTGCACTGCCCTTCAATGGACATGCCCTTGCAGTCCGCAACAGATCCCAAGGCACAGCTCATTGCTTGGACCAAGTATGCAGTCAACTTGGTCGTCTGCCTATCGATGCTACTTCGGCCAAGCAGCCAAGCAAAGCAGGAGCTAGCACGGGGCCGCAAGAGCAGCTCAGGCAGAGCAGCATGGCAGCAGGCTGAGGCACTGGCAGCAGCATGCGGGTAAGGCATGACAGCCCAACACAAGATAATGAGGCTGGCATGCAGGCATGCAATGTCTAGGCAAGCTGAGTGCCTTGTGCTTCTTCACCCCAAGCATTAGCTCTCACCCAGCCTGCATAGCACTGGTGCCTTTTATACCATGGCATTAACTGCAGGCCATCTGCGCATGTCACACACGGCAGGGTCTTGGATGTGGTGGCATATGGCCTCAACTGCATTGGCTTCCCCAAGTGTGGCACGGCTCTCAGCATGTGAGCACCGTGCATGCGAATGGTTGATGAGGAGAGCTTCAAAGTAGGAATGATGAGGTGCCATCTGCGGGTTTCAGCAGCTATGCAAGAGTTTCACAGCCCTTGGAAGTTGCCTGCTTGCACCCTTTTCGCCTCCCTGCAGCAGGTTGCACAAATGTTGAGGTTGACGCATGCCTGCACTGCATCCAGGGTGGTGTTTGCTGCATGTGGCCAGATCTTCACTGCAACAACGCGGAGACTCCTGCTAGGGCGGCGCATGTCCACACAGCAGACACTGGCAGTGGCAGTTGTGACCGTTGGCCTGGTCTTGAGAGCACTCAATCCCACTCTGCTGCCCAGACAAGGTGCATGCAGCTCTACATGCTGAAGGCTACACATTGGTGTCTAGATTGAGTCACGTCCTGTGCTGAACAGGTTATGATCCCAACAGGCCGGACTGCCCTCTTGCTTGAAAACTCCACCACTTCTCGACACCCTGTGTGCATGCTGCGGCACTGCGGCAGGTGCAGCATCAATCTTCAGGAAGCTTCAAGCCTTGGACTTTGGGCCTGACACAGAGGTGGCAGTGGGCGTGCTGTACATTGCAGCATCAGCGGCTGGCTACAGCCTACTCGGGGTGTTGTATGAGGTACGCACTACCTGTCCGTTCTGTGGTGTGCAGTACGCGTGCATGCAGTCCTGCTTATGCCAAGCTGCACACCAAGATGCTATGCAAGGCACCAGATCTGACACACATGCGGGGAAACGGTGTGTGCGCAGAAGCTCTGGGCCGTCCCGGGCAATCACCTGTCGCACGCTCAAATCAACCTTCGCATGTCGTGCGTCGGTGTGGTGGCCCTCACCAGCTATCAGCTGCTGTACACATGGCCGCGCCGACAGGCTCTGGTGCTGAGTTTCATGGCGGCCAACCAGCTGGACCCTGCACAGGTTGTGGTTTGGTACGCAGCATTTGGGGCCCTGTTCACTGTGCACTCATTTGTGCAAGGGCGGGTGCTGGAGAAGAGTGGAGCGCTCACAGTGGGGATCACCAATGCACTCAGGGCATCCACAGTGTCAGTCACGTCTCACATCCTCTTTTGCAAGCCAGGCAGCCCGTCCCACCAGTGCTTAACAGTCCAGTCTGCGGCAAGTGCTGCGGTTATCACATCCGGGTGCGCACGCGCGTGCCTGCCGCAGTGGTACCCATGACATGCAACGGGTATGCTCTCTTGCCTGACGCCGTGCTTTTATGCATGTCAATCAATCTCAGAGCATTTTGTTGGGTACACACAGGGCTGTTCTGTGGGCATTGGCCCCGGCACCCTCTCGCTCACCACCCAGAGGTGAGTGCTGTGTTCGCTGGGCACTGCCTGCAGCCTGCCAGCACCTAAGTTGGTCTTTGAGATTTGGTCATGTAAGGAGCATGTGCCTTGTTGTTTTCTCTGTGCACAGATCAAGAAGCAAGTCGCGCAAAGTCAGAGTGATGAGCTGACGACGTGCAAGCTGGCTGGCTGGCTGGCTGGTGTGAGCTTTGAGCCATGGCAGCCGCATCAGAACTGAGGATCAACCATGTATGTATGTAGGCCATTGTAGAGCTAAGCCAGTGGAATGTAAGTTCCCGGGTATGTGGCCAGTACGGCACTCAGTGTCAATCTGATGGCATGGCACCTGCACAGTCACGCTCCGGCAAGCACCTGAACTGTGATAACGCGCCGCTGTTATGTTTTGGCTCTTAGTCTGCTGAGCTGCCTCTGCATGTCTGATTCCTTCATGCCAAGATGTACCACGCATCTCATGGCAGCTGTGATGCAGAAAAGCAAAGGTGCTGCTACCTTGAGACATGAGCACATAAGTGTGGCATGCTGTGATGGTTCATCATTCACCGTCCTGCGCCTTTAAGAAGACAACTCGTATTATCTTGCTACAGGTCATATAAATCCATGAACTTGGTGCCAGGGGCTTGAGGCCTCGGCCCCCGTCATGATCCAGCGCTGCAGGCAGCTGCCAAGCATGAAAGCCACGATGGATTAGGACATGAAGTACGCAAACTAGAGCGCGATATGCCATGCTGCGTCTGGCCTTTCAGAACGAGATTCCTCGTGAGGCAGAGGGCCGATGGACGAGATGGATATGTATTGGTGTTTGCAACCGCAGTCCGTGGACGTGGCTCTGCGGCTGCTTGGGCCCAAGCCCTGGGGGGGAGCCGGGCGTGAGTAGTGCGGATGCACAGCCCCATGCGAAGTCAAACCCGGCTGGTGGCATTCCAGGCGCGGCAGAGAATGGTCCAGGTGCGGTCGAGGCTGCTGACGCAGTGGTTATGTGCACAGGGGCCAAGCAGTCAGTGCTGTACTTTTTCGGGGCGCGTTGCGCAGGGCCAAGCCCAGCAGAGCAAGACTCGAGCTCCATGGAGGACTGGGTGCCTCCACTGTCTACGACGGAGCCCAGGCAAGACTCGGTGGACCGATCGTCCACCAGTGCTTCAGCACCCAGCACCGCTTCAGCGCTAACAATGGCTGCCAAACTTCGAGTTGATTTCAGCCAGATCCAATTCAACAAAGTCATCGGCAAGGGTTCATTCAAGACAGTGTACAGGGGCCGCTGGGGCAATTGTCCTGTTGCCATTGTAAGCATGCGCAAAGGAGGCATGCTTACGGAGGCGCGAGTGCTGCAGCGGCTTGGGAACCACCCGAACCTGGTGCAGTTCTACAGGTCCGCCATGCACATGCTGCCTGTGTGGCGTCATGCGTGGGGCGCAGTCTCTGCGTGCAGCAGGACATCTGCATGCATCGTGCTTTCCTCAGCAACATGCGTGCGCCAAAAGCAGCATGCGCATACGCGGAGCATGGCCTCGTGCAGCGTGCATCGACCATGTGCGCATGGTTGGTTTGGTGCAGGTGGAGCACGGATGACAAAGGGAATGAGTACATGATTTTGGAGCTGGTGCAGTTGGGGTCGTTGGACAAGCTGTTACTTGCCTATGGGCACATGATCCGCACACGGGCTAAGCTCATGATGTGCGAGCAGGTGTGCAGGTGCCGGAACAGCCATGTCAGTGTCATGTTGAGGTGCAGCAGATGCACAGGCGGCGTGTGGCTTGGGCACAGCGTGTAGGAGCTGCTGCTGGGCAGCCACCAGCTGCATGTCTGGCACGTTAACGCGCTGCGGGACGCTGCGTGCCTGCAGATTTGCTCAGCCATGTGCGAGCTTGTAGAGGAGGGCGTGCTGCATAGGGACCTGGCTGCGCGGAACATCCTGGTGCAGTCCATGGACCCTGTGCATATTAAGGTGGGCAGCTAGGCCGCACAATTCAAAGCGCATCCAACTGGGATGGGACTGCAAACTTGGGTGCTGTAGGTGGACGTGCTGCAGCATGATGAGCCTGCACGGCGATGTCCTGCAGATGCTCCGTGCCTCCGTGCGCAATTGTGGCCACGGGCATGCCCCATGCATCATGTCTCGCATGCAATAACATTGATTGTGCTGCACATGTGCAGGTCACAGACTTTGGGCTTGCACGCATCGGGCCTGTGGGCAACAGCACGCAAGATGGCCAGATGTTGAACAGCTCGGCCAGCATCAGTGTGCCAGTGCGCTGGATCCCTCCCGAGGTCCTCACGAATGGCGCATGGTCCGAAAAGAGTGACGTGTGGTCATTTGGTGTCACCCTGTGGGAGATTTTCAGCAACGGTGCCGAGCCGTACGCACGCAAGGCTGATGACGAGGTGCGGCACAGAGTGATGTCAGTCCAGGACTGCCATGATCTGGGCTGTGCATGGCATGATGTTGATTGCGGGCGGGTCACGATCGCAACATCCAAAGGGGTCCTGGTGCAGCATGCAACAACAGCACGTGCTCGCACCTCAACGCTAGCACATGCTGCTGCTGGGCACGCGCACAGGTCATCAAGTGCATTTTGGCGGGTGAGGTGCTGCCCCGGCCTTCACGCTGCCCGCGCGAAATGTACAAGCTGATGCTGCAGTGCTGGGCGCCGCAGCCCCAGGACCGCCCCACATTCACCACCATTGCCGGCGTCTTTCGGCGGTGGCGTGAGGCGTGGGTTGCTCAGCAAGCGGGCGGGTCGGTCAGCAGTGCAGTTGGTGAGTGGTGGTCTTCATTAACATGAGGATGCCGCCAGAGCCTGTTGGCAGCTGGATGTGCATGCCTTCTGCATCGTGGGTGAGGATGTGCGTGTCTCCCTGTGACTCCTGACACCAAATGGTGCACGCCATGCATGGCATCATGCGCTGTGCCCACTCTCGGCTGCTTGTGCCACTTGTTTACACAGATGACAGCGGCATGCTGCCGTCCGTGCTGTCGCCGTCGGGCCACCTGCCGTCGTACAACAGCGGGTGGTTGCCCAGCGCACCCATCCCGCAGCTCGACTCGGGCAGCCTGAACAACGCGGGCCGCACCAGCAGCGGCAGGCGGCCTGCCCGCGTGCAGTCCGAGCGGTCGCGCACCCGCATGTCGGTGGATGGGAACCCGGCGCTGCTGCGGTCGGCTGGTGCGCAACTGATGCAGTGTGCCGACGCGATTGTGGGCATGCCGTTCAGTGGGCCCCTGCCGCCTGCCGCGAGCAATCACACCTCCCACACAGGGTCTGGGGGCTCGGTGTCAGTGGTACCGGGCGAAGGCATGAGTGGCAGCCACGCCTCCATGCTGCGCATGGTGCAGCATGCGGGCCCGGCCATGGGCCACACAGCAGCGTCCAGCACCATGGTCGGCCCTGGCGTCCAGGGAGCACACATGTCATATGCCCATGAGGTAGAGGCCGTGGATGCACCCAACAGCCAAGGCGTTGGCAGCGGGAGTGCGGTTTGCCGGAGCGATGCGGACGGGAGCGGGGGCGCCGACACGGGTGGGGCCTCCTCCAGCATCGACAAGCTGCAGCGGCAGGGCGAGTCAGGGAAGTGGCAGCCACACAGCGGGCCCTTCAGCGGGCCCGCAATCATGGGGAATGGTGCCGGAGGCGAGCGGCCGGGGCTCCATGACGCACTACTAGACTCCATGAGCGGCCGGAGGTACTCACGACTCAGTGATGGTGGTGAGGTGGCATCTGAGCCGACTTCCGTCGCCATAGCTTCGCACCTGTCCACCCATGACCACGACCTCCTGGCCACCGATGGCTCCTCGGACGCGTCAGCACTGCCGCAGTCCAGGGCCCAGTCCATCAACTCACGGATGATGGCCGAGCTTCACGGTGAGGCTGGCCCCACGGCACCTGCCCACCCACGGGTGAACTGGGGCACTTTGGGTGGTGCCAACCCGGAGCTCATGACAGGGGGCTCCATCAACATGTCCTTCGACATGGAGACCGCCATCGAGCCCTGCATGTCCCACTCGACCCTGAACACCATGACTCAGCCCTTCACGCCCCCCAACCCGGGCTCGGCCATCGATGTGGCGCGCGACGCGCTGGGCTCATCCATGCCCGGCGCCGCGCTCCTGCGTGCTGCGTACGGGTCAGGCAGTGGCCTCTCGCCTGCCACACCCCCGGGGGGTACGCCCCTTGTGCGCAGCGTGTCAGCGCTCGCGCCCAAACAGCTGCGCTCCCCAGGCTCTTTGCTGCGGCCAGGCAGCGCGCTGGGCGGCCGCAGTGACAGCACGCTGGAGGTGGGGGCGTTGCAGCAGGGCCCCGGGAGCTGTGGGGTTGTCGCGCCACTGGCGCGCCACAGCATGCTGCATGGCCCACTGGTGACCATCCATGAAGCCCCTGTGGCCCAGTCCAGCCGCCGTCCCACACTGGTGACAGCAGGCGGCAGCGGGCCTGCCGCTGTAGGCGCATGCGATGCCGCATGGCCGGCAGATGCTGCACCCCCAACAGCAGCGGACGCCCAACAGCCAGACGCGGCATCTTCTGAGGATGCCATCAGCTTCCCCAACAACGCGTCCACCTCACCTGGCGCAGCCACACCCCTGCTCCCCAGGGACCTGCCCCGCCACTACATAGACCTCACGGTCCTCACTGGCAGCGCTGTGGTGGCAGATGCGGGGCTGGGTGCTGTGGTGGGGTCAGCAGCACAGGGTGGCGGCAGCACGGGCGCTGCACATGTGCAGGAGGTGCAGCAGCAGCAGCAGCAGGTGTCACAGCAGGCACCCGACCAGCAGCCACAGCTGCAGCAGCGGCAGCCTATAAGGACCAAAGCAGTGCAGCCAGACACGCTGGGGCTTCCTCCTCGCAGCAGGCGCAGCTCGGCAGAGGACCTGGGGGGTCCAGGCGACCGGGGATGGCCAGCACAGTTGCAGCATATGAGTTCGTCTTCCACACACCGGGCCAAGCCTAGCTTGCAGGGCTCAGCCTCGGCTCCGCTTGAGGAGCAGCACAGGCAGCAGCTCATTGCACAGGGCCTCCCGTCAGCGGCAGTTGCAGGGGGAGTGGCAGCAGCGGGAGGGCCGGCCGCGCTGCCCCCCTCGCCCCACGCTGCAGCCAGGGAGGCACAGGAGCACCAGCGGTACCTCGCGGCCTTGGCGGGCTTCAACCCACTGGGGGGGTCAGGGCTGCAGGTGCCGGATTGGGTGCGGCCGGACCTTGTGGCGCGCAGCACGCTGCTTGCAAGGGACCAGATGCTCGCAGCACAGGGCAGTGGGCCGCTGGCTGCGCCATCACAGCGCAGCCTGGACCCCAACAGTGGCCACAGCTCCATCAGCGCTCTCATGGGCCACACCTCGATGCCGCTGTCGTTGGCCCAGGCAGATGCGCGGCCCGGCAGCAATGGCGGGGTGGCCGCCCTTGTCCCTTGTGCCCTCCCTGTGCATGGTGCACCACCCACCGGCACGGGCATGGGGGCGGTTGGACTGGTGGGCAGTGTGACTCAGGCTGCCCCCGCATGCACCGGTGCGAGCTCCTCCTCTTTTGCCCCCCATGAGCTGTTGGCAACAGCACTGTCTGGGTCAGGGCCAGGGGCCCAGGTGCTCCCAACCTGGGCCACCGGTGGTCCAGGCTCATCGGGGGCCAGTGTGCAGCTGCAGGCAAGCGGCATGACCAACTGGGGCGTGCCGGGTATGGGGCTGCTGCCGTTGAAAGCAGGTGGGGTGCCGACACCGATGTCAGACGGGGCTGCCGGTGGCAGCGCGTATGGCGCGCTGCACATGGGCATGACCGCGCAGCTGCACGCGCGCCCGCTGCCCGGTGTCACCAGTCTGTCTGTGGGTGGCAGTGGGCAGGGTCCGGCAGCCGGCGCTGGGTACTTGTCCATGAAGCAGCTGACCATGTTGCATGCAGCGAGTGGTGCTAGCGCGGGGGCCAACTCAGCGCAGCTGCCGCTGCTGATGCAGGCGTCCATGCAAGCGCCTGCCCCCCCTGCAGCCTCCAGCGGTTACCTGTCCATCAAGAGCCTTCAGGCCGCGGTGCCTCTTGCAGTGGGCAGTGGGCGGCAGCAGGCGAACGCGATCAGCAGCCAGAACCAGCTGATGCAGCTGCTGGCAACCCACAGCGGCTCCCATGCAGGGGTGTCAGGCACCCTCCCCTCTGCAGCATCCGCTGTACTGGCCACCAGCAGCAGCCTCCGGCAGCCTGTCGGTGCGCCCACAGGTAACAGCGCGCGGCTGGCCAACATCTTGTGACGCGCCGGTGAGCGGTACTCCAACAGGCGGAGGATGGTTATGACTGCGCGCACTGCACTTGTTCTTGGGGGTGGTGCGGCCAGAGGCGGCTGGTGTCCCGGGTCTGGATGCTGGGGACGATCCCAGAAGGGCAGCTGATGCGGGAAGGCTCGCGTGCTGCCGCTTGTCACCTTCCGGACTTTTGCAACTGCAGCCCCGCTCTTGGCTGCAGCGGTTGCATCGGGGTGGCTTGGGATGTGTTATGATAGGTATTTGTGTGCGCTCTGTGCACAGGGAGCAACTGGTGCTGATTTGTTGCTCGTGCACCAGCGGTGCGTGCGACAGTGCTTTGTGGTAGCATGCACTGAGTGGGGTGCATGTGAGGGGTGCACAGGGGCGGCGTGTACCGGCACACATGGCGTAAGTTGGACCAGACTTTGGTGTTGCTGTCATCGCGGAGCATCTGCTGCTGGAATTTGTGCGTGCTTCACAGCTGTATCTGCGACAGCTGCTGCTGGGTTGCCTGGACGGGTGAGGGAACAGGGGGGCGCTGCTGCGTATGACATGCCAGCGGCCCACCAATGGGATATTTTCACGAGGCCCCCCAAGCATTGATGGGGTTGGCAGCAGCATTTGGGTTGCATGACGATTGCATGGCCCGCCAAATACGTTTCTCCTTTGCTGCCACTGCAGCTGTGGGGTTTTTTGCTGCATGGGATGTTTTGCCATCCTCAACTGTTTGGTCGGTTACACGGGGAGGCCGTGATGAGGTTGCACATGCAGGTACCCTGGGTGCAACATGCTGCTGTTGACAGCGCCTCGAATCGAGCAGTCGCGGCATGCAGTGACTGGTGGTGGTGGTAGACTTCCGGGTACTTACAACTGTGGTAAGCTTAGGATGCATAGCAGCAAAAGCTCAGGATACATAGCAGGGTTGCTGCGGCAGGCTTACAAGGTGCATGCCACCGTGGGGGAGCGGTGCAGGGGAGTGCAGCGAGTTTGACAGACCCACATGTACACTTAGTAGTTGTTGCAGACATGCATGCATGGGGAGAAGGGGGACGCAACGGGGGCGCACTAGTCATTGGGCATGCAGCATGTGGGGTTTGGGAGTGAGTGTCACTGTGGACAAATGAACGTCAGCCAACACACACAGAGCACACATTACTAAGCCGTGGGACGTGTGCTGTCCAGAGGCTGCAGCACGACATGGACGAATCGGGATGGACTGCTTCAGTATGAACTTGCAGGCCAGCACATTGCTTTGGACAACATCATCAACGGATAGCTGGTTCCGCATCAGGAAGTAGCATTGCTGCTGTGCCCAGATAGTCTTAAGGCTCTTTCTCAACCGCTGCAACATGTGTAACACAAGAGCCACTCTCACCCAAATGCATCACACTCTTTCTCTCAAGAACTGCCAAGCCAACTCTGGGACAGCACACCAGGCAGTGCCACCATGTATTATGTTACAGTATGAGTATACGCTGATACCAGTCTCTGGCATCTCAGAGTTGTGCCATAGGCAAGTGCCCGAGAGCAGCTGCAGCTTCGCTGTCCACATCTGCAGCCCCTCGTGCCTTGCCTCCCCGTTGCTGCAGCAGGAGTGCAACCCCACTGCTTGGATCATGGATCCAGGTGAGCCACCAACCCAATGCGTGCCCCGTTCAGCTCTCCATCTTGTCCACTCCACTGCTGGGCCCTGCTGCCCCTCCGTCCTCTTTCACCTCTAGCCGCAGGTCACCTGCCGCCTTCTCCGCTGCCGCCTGCTCCAGTGCCACCTGCAGGTTAAGGTTTTAGATTTGAACAAATGCCATGAAGCATAATGGAGTCAGGGTCAGTGGGTCACATGCCGCTGTTGGGTGCACACAGCAGACCCAGACACTGACGCAGAGATTCACAAGCGGAAAAAATTGCATGGCAGTTTTGTTTGCCTGGCCATGAACAAAACCGTTCCTAATGCTGTCACTGCCGATTCTCACAACAGAGGGATAAGTGTGTGGGCGGGATTGTGTCCCACCAAACAGCAGCCTGTGAGGTGCTCTAATGCCACATTTGGCCACCATCCCTAGGTACGGATTACACATAGGCAGAGGAAGATGCAATCTGTGCTCCCCTCACCTTTTTGAGAATGGCCTCAAGCTTCTCATGTGCGTGCTTAGGGTTCTTGGCAACACGGTTCCACACCTCCCCGCGATTGGGTTCCGCCTCCACACACTGCAGGTCAGACAGACAGCCATGTAGGCAGGCAGACAACAAGTCAGTCACTTTGGTCTAACTTTGGGCAGAAAAGTGCCAACAATCGTTTCGTGCGCAAAGCCAGAGCAGACACACATCGCACAATGGAATGCGGCACTGCAGGTAGCTGAAGCACCCAGCGATGAGACGTGCGCTGCCAAAGCAGGAAAGAGGACATCAGACCTCGCTTCGCACCTGATGTATGACTGACGCCTGCGTCTCCTGTGTGCCAAACTGCACCTCAAACCTGTACCACGATGCCCAGTGGTCACCGATCTTCGGGTCTGATGTGAGCGACCTGTAAGAAAAGGTGGGAGGGGGTTGAGAGGGAGCACCAACCAGTCAGCACAGCACATCATGCATAGGCCCAAGGGCACAGCTGTATGCGCGTGTGCTCTGCGGCGCCAGGCCACCGCAACAGCCTGCAATCAAAACAGTACGAGCTGCAAGAGAGCAGAGGCAACGCAGTATGCGCAGAGGCAAACAGCAGCGCATCACACGCACAGGCTGCGCGCGACCCGCAGCGCGCAGTGCTGGACACAAGCAGCCGGCTGCAGCACGCACCGCTTGAAGAAGGAGCGCGTGGAGTCGACCTTGCGGTTGCGCCAGAACAGGTCGGCGATGGTGGCGAGGATGTATGGGTCCGCCGCGTTTTTCTTCAACGCGTCGGTCGACTTAGCCTTTTGCGCGGGGCGTGGCGCCATGCGGATGGACTCGGACAGCAGCAGGCCGGATGTGGGGCACTCCTGTAAGTTGATGTGGGCACCACGGGCTTCGTCACACCACACCATACCACATCAGATCACATCATGTCCCATACATGACATTCTCAGGCGCCTGCAGAGATGACAGCCACGGCGCGCCGTGATGGTGAGCACCGCACGTCGTCTGCTTTCATAACAGGGTGCCACCACGCACCTGCAGCGCCTTGGCCAGCGCCGACTCCGCCGCCTTCTCGTTGCCCGCGCGCCGCTCCATCCGCACCGCCGCCAGCCACAGCTCGTCGTTCTTGGGGTTTTTCAACCGCCCCTGCTCCAGCAGCGCACGCGCCTTGGCCACGTTGCCCGCCCCCTCCTCCAGACGTGCCGCGCTCGTCCACAGCGGCACGCACCCCATGCACCGCAGCAGCCCGTTCCTGGGCGGGGGCGCACGTGAGGATGTGTGAGAGCTAACAGTGTGTGTGCACCAGCTGTGTACAGCACCCGGCATCATCGATCGCCGCTGCGCCCCCCTCCCCCCCAGCCCCCGTTCCCCCACCCCCCAACACACACGCACACGCTCACACCTACTCTAGTGTTCCTCAGGCTCAAGGCATCGTTTGGTCCCTCTGGACGCCTGGCCACTTTTCCACGGACACTTTCCCCCGTCCATACGCTGGCACACACCATAGGCCCCACTGATACACACCACCGACACACACCACTGACACACACCACTGATACACACTGACACAGACCATAGGTCACCCACCCACCTGTACACCACGCGCGCAGCCTCCACGTTGCCCACCCGCTCCTCAAGCTGCCCCAGCATGAGGTAGAACTTCTCAAACGTGGGGAACCGCTTGATGCCCTCCTCCAGCAGTGCGCGCTCCTGAGGGGCATGGCATGTGACATGTGGCATGGCACGGTGTTGGGAACACACGGTGCAGCAGCCAAAGAAAGGTGGGCTCAATGAAGCATTCCAGCATGCGTGGCAGCATGTGTAGGCGCCAGCCCCACCCACGCACAACACCAGCGGGTATGATTGTTACCGGTGTGCAAGGGTCATACGCTGGCTGGCCCACGACCAGGTGAACCTGCCCATTCCAACAGGCCCAGCTCTCCCCGGCAGCGTGTGCAGCATGTTCTGGCATTTGGGAACACTACAAACACACTTCGTGTACACTTCCTTGTGTACATCATCACAGGCGCAGCCACACCCGCACACCTCTCCCACGCTGCCCAGCTCGCGCTCCACGATGGCGCTCTTCATCCACACGCGCGGGTACTGCGCACCGCTGCCGCTGCGCGCCTTGGTCAGCAGCATGCGCGCGCGGGGCACCTGTGTACGGCATGGTGCAAAAAAGCAATGACATGAATGGTGGAGCATTGAACAGGGGCGACCGGTGGTTGATTGGGCCCCCGGCCAACCAGCGGCAGGGGAGGTGCATGGGCCAGCATGAGCCATCGCAGCGGTGACGAGTGATCTCAGGGAGCAATGACTCATGAGGTGCCTTTGGGCCGCCCATGGCTGGCATCTCAGCACAGGGCCGCAGCTGCTCCATCAACATTGCTTTTGAAACCCAAACAATCTAAACACTTGAGTTCATACCGGCCCAACAACACCCGCGTCGCAGCTGTTCTGTGTGAACAAGCAGCGTGGCTAGTGGCGGCACTGAGGCACATAAGTAGCATCTGTAGCAACATTGAGGCATAGTAGTAATAGTAGTAATAGTACTAGTTTTAGTTGTGCACCCGGCCGCACCTCCTCGTTCTCAAACTCCAGCTTGAATGCAGCCAGCCAAATCTCCTCACTGTCTGGGTTAGCCTGCACAGGAACGAGGGGCAAACGAAGCATATGAGTCACCCCATAGCCAATTATAAATTGTGAGGTATTCTGCCCGCGCATGTGGCTGCGTAGTTTGTGCACATCACGTGGGGCCTGCTGCAGCTGCTGCTGTGCTACAGGATGACCAACCCTCGGGGTATGAGGATGACCAACCCTCATAACCAACCTCCGGTACACCGTACCACCCAACCTGCGTGGTGATGCGGACCTCTGGTAATGTGCCAACCCCGCTGCGCTGCCCCTGTTCCTGTTGCAGGCGAAACCATATCACTGCGACCCTGCATCCTGAGCCCCAAACCCACAGCCCTGAACCCTCAGCCCTGAACCCTAATCCCTGAGGCCTGAACCCTAAACAGTACGCAGTGGCGCACCTGGAATGCCTCCGCCAAGATGCCACGTGCACCTGCCACATCCCCCTCCACGCGCCACTTGTGCTTCGCGGCCATCAGCCACAGCACCTCCGCCTGAGAGGCACAATCCGCAGTAGCGTCGCATCCGCAGTAGCGTCGCATCATGCAATGGGTGGGCTCACACGCAGCAAGCATGCAAAGAGGCGCAGAGCCCCACTCCCAGCACACGGCCCCCCACCCCCCTCTTTCTCCCAAGCACCCACCCACCGCACAGACAACCAGCCACCACACAGACAACCACCCACCACCACCCACAGCGAAGCTCCCCTGCCCCATGCCCCCCCCTGCAGGACAGTGGCGGTACGGCACCGCCCTGGGCGCCCTTTCCTGTACTGCCTCCTGTACTGCCTTCCGTCCTGCCGGCCGTACTGCCCCCTCACCTGCGGGCAGTACTTGACCGCACGGCGCAGCAGGTCCTCCACCTGCTCCGGCTTGCCGTGTGCCATCTCCAGCTGTGCGGCCGCGCGCCAGATGGCCTCCTTGGAGGGGAAGCGCTCCAGCGCCTCAGCGTACAACGTGCGTGCGACCTGTGACACGTGAGGTGGGTGGGTGAATGTGCGTGTAGGGGGGGCAGGCATCATTCGCAAGACAACGTTGGATGAAATTTACTTTATTCAATGGGTGCCAAGCGGGCACGGATGTGGGCGAGAACATGGGTGTGAAGGGTGGTGCAAGCGTGGGGGTGTGAGTGGCGTGAAGTGGAATAAGCATGAGTGTGAACGTGCAACATGCGTGACAGGCGGGGGCAGGAGGATGAATCAGGCATGGGTCCCCTAGGTGCGTCATGCCACAAGAACAATAGGATGAGTGCACCATGCCACCATCCATCCGAGTCAAATGAAAGGCATGTGTGCAACGCGCACTCCTCATACTCACCCTCATCATGCATAAACATACAGTTGGAGGTATATACGTAAGGCCCCCACTCACACATCCCCACACTCCATTGGGACCCTCTCACAGGTGTCACTTCCCTTTCGCCCCCATCTCCTTGAGGAACCCATGCCACAGTCCAGGGATGATACCCTCAGATGATACCGAATCATGTGGATATAAATGTGGATCAGACACTAGCTGATTGCTGGAGCCTGCCGCGCACAGCCCACCCACCTCGACACATGGCGGTGAGCGTTTGAGGAAGTCATCCGCGTCAGCCGTCAGTGTGGCTTCCTGGTCCAGCTCATCAATGTGGTACACAGCCACGACGCGCACGAGCGCCCTGCACGCGTGTGCAGCACAGCACAGTGCAACATGGAGCGCAGCGCAGCGCAGAAGGTGCAAAAAGAGCACGCGTCTGAGCTGTGCGCACTCCTCCCGAACAGGAGCAACACCTTGAAACCAGTGCATCACGCGCGCGTGATACACGCGCAGTCGCACGCAGGGGTCTGCAGCAGTCTGCACGCGCGCCCTGTTTGTGGGCAACACCGCGAACAGGCGACGCAGCAGGGTGGTCTAGGGCCCAGGGAGTACCACCACCTGATCATAAAGCTGGACCCTGTGACGCTGCGGCGGCACAATTTCAAAACCGCACCTGCAGCACACGGGCATGCCGCTTCGCTCCGCTTGCTCTGCGTACCCCAGCCACGCTTCTCGCGAGATCACCACGCCCACGCCCTCCAGCGCCTGTGGCCAAGGACAGGTTGTGAGCACGCAGGGCCAGGGGCGTGGGGAACGCAAAACCCCTGAACCTACAGGGTTGCCCACGTGCGCAGGCTTGCACTGGACGGTTGTTCACAAGGCGCAAGCCACCAAGACATGTCTGCAGGTGCTGCGCCAGGCGAGGGGGGGAACAGGGTGTCAAAGATTTATCCTAGACCCAACATGGCGTCCTAGACCCAACAGGGTGTCAAAGATTCATCCTAGACCCCACCCACCAACCCACCGACCGACCACCCGGCCCCTACGGCTGCACACCCCCACCTTAAGCGCACGCTGCACGATCTTCTCCGCCATCTCATTGTTTCCATGCGCCTCCTCCAGCTGGGCGGCCGTGATCCAGATGCTGGTCTCGGCTGGCAGCGCCTTGCGCGCGCGGTTCAGCACCTGGGGGCGCATGGCACACAGCAGCTCGTCCTAATCCTTGGAAAATGCAAAGGGCGACCACCAGCTTGCTGCGTACCCCAACACAAACACACCCTACAACATGAGCCTGCCGTGCCCATATGGGTCCATATCCCCCTCCACGCACCCCCAGCTGACTCAGCCACCACAACCTCCACAACCCCTCACCCCCTCACACCTTTTTCGCGTTCTCGTACGTCTCCAGCTTGGCCAGTGCCAGCCACAGGTCCACCTGGTTGGGGCAGCACTCCACTGCACGGTCCAGCATGACCTGGCACGTGCATGGCGCATGTCAGTCAGACTGTCAGACAGACGGGCAGGCAGACAGGCGAGGTACGCGGGAGCGCTGTTTCCATTTGACCAGCGTCAGGTCGCTGTCTTGCGCAGCAGGCACAGCAACACGTGCAGCCACCCGTGCGATGCTGCAGGAAAAGGGGGGTTTTGCAGTGCGACAAACGTGCAGCGCACAACCCACAGGGCTCCAGACCAAAGGCTACGATCTGCAACTCGACAGAGAACAGACACAAGGTGTTGCATGTTTTGAAGTTTGAAAAAGATCAGGCGTCCCCACCTTTGCATCGTCCTCATCCACCAGCTCAATCGCGCTCTTCCAGAGGGACACGGAGTAGGGGATGCGCTCCAGCGCCTTTTTCAGCACGCGCAGCTGCGCCGTCTTTTCAGTCTCCAGGGCCGCGGCCGCAGTCCACAGGCGCACCGAGTCAGGGATCTGCGCGGACGTTTGGGGTGTGGGCCATCATTGCATAAAGGTTTCAGGGGTTTGGGGTATGGTTTGATGGTTTGGGTTTCAAGATGTCGGGGGATTTGGGGGAAAGGAATACTGACGTTGCGAGATCGCGCACACCAGGAGTGTGGCTGTGGTAGAACACTCACAAAGAACAAGATGTGATCATGACAAACATCATCCCTGCCCTGGCCACATCAGACTCCGCCTGGCATCGATTTATCAGCCCACTGCCCAACCCAGCGGCCCCACATGGCCTTGAAATTGTCCAGCCAACCATCGTAGATGCAAGCTGCCAACAAGCAGCACAGCTCTGCATCCGTCCACCAGCAGGCCTGCCTCTGAGAAACATCAAACCTTAAGCCCTGACTGGGAAGGCATGCCCACCTGTGCCACACCGCGCGCCAGCACAGCTTTCGCGTTGTCCCTCGCCTGCTTGGCGTACATGCGGCTCGTCTCCAGCCACACATCCTCACTCTTGGGGCACTTTTCACACGCCTGCAGGTCAGTCAGCCAGTCAGACAGACAGGCACACAGGCACAAGGTCAGCCGCCAGGCGCGCACCATGGTGTGGTCATGCACAACTTGTGTGACCACACTACAGTGCAGCAGTACATAGTGCTGCGACCTGTTCGGACTCCCCAGGATGTCACCAAGCACAGCACAACCCACATCTTTAGGACCATTCACATGCAGAGCCCAGTGCTGCCACAGTCTGCAGCACCACCACCCCACAGGTGCAGCTGCCCATCGTCATTCGTCCACATCTGGCCGTTACCCCTACGGGGCCGCATTGCATGCAACACACGACCGCAGACCCAACACCCTGCCGTGCCAGCACATAGCACTCGTCACGCACGCCATGCACTCATTGTACATCTCACCCTATGACGTGAGGCGGACTACAAACCTGTTAAAAACCCATTGGGCCACAATGCAAAACGTTGCAACACGGTAGACGCAAATGAAAACAGTCGACACACACCTCCTGCAGCAGCTTGCGTGCCTCCCCCATGTTGCCCGCCAACTCCTCCAGACGCGCAATGGCCACCCAGCCAGGCGCGTGGTGCGGGTTGGTCTGGATCACACTTTTGAGCAGCAGCCGTGCTTTCTTGATGTCCGCAATGTCTGCATCGCTCTTCAGGGTCATGGACTTCAGGTCTGTCAGGTAGCCCTTAGGATCCACCACAGTCTGACCCGTCACGCTGTCTGCCATACGGTCCAGCTTCAAGCCCAGCACAGTGCCACGGCCCTCACCTGCATGTGTCAATTAGAGTCAGGCACTGCTCAGTAGCTGGTGGCGACATGTGGGCCTTGGCGCTTAGGCCTTGGTTTGTCTTGCGCTACCCTGCGCTGAAGCTACACCGCACCTCAGCACACTGCATGAGGTGATGCCAACACACGCGCTCGTCACAGCGCCCACACCACCTTTCGACATCCCCATCGTCACTGCCAGGCCCACAATTAGCCACACGCACCAATGGCTGTGAGATCGGAGATGGTGGAGTGCGCTCCGCCCATGGGCGTAGCCAGGCCTGACAGTGAGGGGTCTATTGACTTGAGGGTTTGCTTCTCTTGAGCAGCCTGCGTGCACAGGCAGGAGGCATGCGTTGGTGCCCGCTTGCGACCAGGAAGTCATGAGATGCGCACTGGTGGCATTATGACCATGCAGCCATGTGGGCGTCCGTTCCATCGTGATCGGCAGTGGCAAGGCGGTTTTCAAGCGGCTTTCCAAGTCAGTCAAGCCATGGCATGCAGAGCGACATGTGTATCTTTTCCTCGAGGTTCGGATGGGCCAGGGGACGAGAAGGGAAAGGATGGCACAGAAAAAGACCCACTCGTAGCGGGGGCCCAGCATACCTTGGACAGCAGTGTGTCGGGCACGGGTGCAAATGACTGTAGCTTCTTGCGCTTAATGGTGTAGTCACCAATGTCAGGGATGGCCTCCCATTCTGCCTCTGCGGCGACAGGGGTGCAGCACACAACAGCAGGAGTAAGATACGAGCCATCGTACCGCAGCACATGAGCTTGACTGACAGCTGCACAAGCATGTCCAAAGGTAAACAAGGCTGAAACCAACCCAGGAGCATCCATCAAGCCTTCAAGGATAGACAACCGCACAAAGAGCTAAAACACACTGCAGACAGAGTTGATCTGGCAGCGCTTTAGTCAAACAGCCCCAAACCAAACCCCCACCGGAACACAACCTGCACCCTCAGCACACATGCGCGCGGCTCTGCAGCAGTGCGCACGAATATGCACAAACTTGTGTATCAACCAGTGCGCAGCACCTCCCGCCGCCCCACCGGACACATCGGCCAGCTTGCGTTTCAAGTCTGCAAACTGCTCCGTGATCTTGGGGTTCTCCGCGCGGTACCGCTCAATCTCCTCCTTCAGGCGCTTCTCGCGCCGCTCCTGTGGTGCACAGCAGCAGGAAGGGAAGGCAGGTGCCATGACGGCATTTCCGCGAATGATACAACAGTGCGTGATGGGAGGCAGTGTTATGGTGGCGCATGTGGTGCAGGGACACACCCTCCGCTGCAGCGTGCCAGCTACAGCATGGAAACAGGTGCATGGCGGTTGGCTGGTGCAGCAGCACCAGGTGTTTCCATGAGTGCAAGGATGGCAATGGTAACTAACACATGTATGCGCTGGGTGTGCGGCGCCGTGATACCCTCAGATTCGCCTTGTGCTCAGCATGAGCCACCACATAAGGACCACAGACAGTGCACATGCTGCAGACACGCAGGCAGAGGCCCCAAGCCCTGCCCATCCACACACGAAGTGAGTCTGGGCAAGGAGGTAGCGTGCCCATGTGGCTGCAGCAGGCATGTGCATGTGCTTGTGGTCGCGTGTGGGGGCAGTCCCAGCTCACTGCACCACCCCTGCCCAGCTCCCAGCCACAAGGCCGCCCAGCCTGCCCGCCCCCTGCCCATGCACTGTGCACCAGCTGTCAACAGCGCACAGCCAACCAAAACACCGCAGCCACCAGCCACCCAGAAGTGGGAGCCATGAGGGAAGCCTCATGGCTGCTACCATGCCACGGCCTTAACCATGGGGCAGCAGGGTGGAAGCTGGCAGGTGCAGGTCAGCACAGCGACGCTGCTGGGTGCAGCATGGTGTGAGTGCAGGTGAGCATGGGGCCGCAGCAGGAGGGAGTGTGGCGTTGTGTGCAGGGGCATGGGCAGGGTGGGGCGTGGTGCAGTGGGCGCAGGCTACGCTCACTAAAGATCTCATCATGGGGTTGTTGCACATGCCTTACGTGTTGCATGCATGGAGAAGACGCGAATGCGTGTGCATGAGGCATGAGTGGAGATGTGCAAGCAGCAAGTGCAGGCAAGACGGCTGCCATATGGTTCTTCATGCTGCGACAGCTGCTGTGTGCAGGACACGAGACGCCCTGCCGTTATGCATCAGGCATTGTGCTTGGGCCCTCCCCCTCACCCTTCTGCGCTCATCCATGTACTCATCCACTGCGTCCCAAATTTTGTCTGCCTCCTTGTCATCCTCGTCGTACACGCCACCAGCAAACGCGCCTGCAGGCGGTGCCATCGTCAAACATACACAGCGGACTCAAGCAATCATGGCGCACGATGCACTGCCTACTGCACAGTCTGTACTCCTGTACCTGCCACATGACGCTGTGGCCCAAACCATGGTTGAACGTGACTCCATCTCAATGCGCTGCATGAACACTCCACAGGCAAACAGAGTAGCTGCCGCACCTGCATCATTCCCCATGAACTCATCAAACTTCTGCTCATCCACATTCTGCTCTTCGCCGCCATCATCCCTCTTGCCAGGGGCCTGCATGCAGTCATCCAGCACGCAAGCACCAGCCATCAACTGCACATGCGCAGGCCACATGCCTATGCACCATCCCAGCTGGCAGATGCCTCTGAAACCATCTGCTGGGCTGCGGCCTCCGCTGTTGGGTGCTGCTTTGGCTGCTCCCTCTCCTGGCACAATTACGCCATGGCATGCCTCCATGATCAGCCATGTGCATGGCATGGAGAGTTGCACGTACGTCTGGGCCTGCGCCAGGGCGAGCAGGACCGATATCCGAGCGAGTAGTGAAGCCGGTTGCACCACGGCCCAAACCAGGCACGTAGCCCGAAGGAGCAGGCACCGAGTTCCAGTCCACACGCTGCCCGGGTGCCGCTTCCACCTTTGCCTTCACGATCGGCACCCTTACGGGTGGTAAATCTGGTCTGGTGAGCATGTTAGCGAACTACGTCAGATCAACCGGGATTAGTGCCTCGTGACATGTCAGCTATGATTGTAGCCACAACAAGCTGCTCCTGAACGACTGGGATGAGGGGCAAACAACCCTCAAGCAAGGTCACATTACAAACAAGTGACACTTGTGGGCTGGGGGTTGTGGGTGCAGTTTCACAGACAGGGACATAAAACAATGGATTCTACCATGGATGCAACCATGCTTGCATTACGATCACATGCAGCAGCGCAAAAGATAAACGCATGATGCAAGTCTGCCATGGACCAACCAAGGGCATGGATGAGGCATCAGGACAAGGCCAGACTCTCTGAATTTACCAAGGCACAGTGCCACACGGCGGCATGGACCACAGCTGCATGCGCATGGTGCTGGCCTGGAGCTACAAGGTCCTGATGCACAAACACTGCAGCTGTCAAAGAATTGAAGGGGTGGTCACGCAGCAGCAGGCAAGTAAGTGCAGTTGCACATGACATACGGTACATCATCATGTGTCATTGTTTGTACATGAACAACAGTCAGGAAGGATCCTGTCCGTACTGCGGTGGATGAGCGGCATCTTCAGGCATGCAGAGTGCACTAGGTCTGGGTGGCAGCTGATCTTCATCCATGAAACTGCAACAAGAACCGTCACCACTTAAACCAGCCGCCTGGTCCACACTGCATCGACACACATGCAGTGCACTGGGGCGTGGTCCTGCATGCATACATCCTGCATGACGAGCTCCGACCTTTACTCCGCCAAAAGACACACTCAACAAGCTAGGATGGAGCCTGACAGCGTTCTGGCTGCTGCTGGCTTTCCAAGCATGTGCTGTTTCACCTGCTTCCATGTGCAGGTCCACAGGTGCCCCTGTGCGGTACAAAGGCGGTACAGGGATGTTGGCCATGGTGATCAGTGGCTGATGCGCCATGGCAGCAAGGTCCAAGGATGAAGAGGTCAATAAGGTGTGCTTTGTTACACCAGCCAAAACAAGTGAACAAGTGATGCTTGGCTGAGTGTGCAAGGGCGGGCACTGCTCGAACAGGTTGGCATGGGGAGGGCCTGCATTGCACATCTCCAGGCATCAATGTGCATGACCGTTTTTTAACATTATGCAATGCATGCAAGCCCAGCCATCCACTGGGCATTTGCTACATGCACACGTTGTAAATGCAGGCATGCATGCTTTCGACGAGCGCGTTCTCAGCATGCGGGATGTACGGGATCAATCGTGCCAGCCAGCTTCTCGCAGCTCCGCGGTAACCCTCCAAACTGCACATGTGTGGGGCCGTTCCGACTCCGCAACACAGCTATAGATACGAAACCTTCCAAATCCCACATTCGCGGAAGCTAAACGATATCGAGGGCTGGCGCCAGCACCACACCAAAGGTCCGCACATGTCCTCCGGTACCTTTTGCTGTACCTTTGCTTAAGTCTGCAGGCGAGGCTGTGGTGTAGGTGCTGGTATTTATCCGTATGTGACTCGAGTGCGTTGTCGTGACTTGGTGCAACGGCTGCCTGATGCTGCTGACAGCTGGGCATGTGGGGTTTTGCCAGCCAGGGCTGCTGCCGGGCAACCGCAGCAAGGTTTCAATAGAGTTGACACTAGCTTGGCAGGTCTTCGCCAGCGCACACAGCAGCTCATTCTCGTGTTGTGCTTGACTCTGCTGGCGGTTGCTCCACATCATGTGACATGCAGGTCAATACAACCACCAGTGCACTAACTGCACTTCAGCACATGGCTGATATCACCTCTGCCGCTGACAACTATGGTGTCAACCTGGTGTCCCATGTGCGCCGTGCACTGACCAAGCACGCAGAGGAGGAGGAGGAGGAGCAGGTGGGCAATTGCATTCAGTCACATGGTTGCATGCGGTGTGGTCATACTTGGGATGACACTGCCACCCCAGTCTGTCATCAGAGCAGAGTGTATGTGGAGGTGTGGCCAGCTGTGCACTGGTCACTGGTGGTCAGTTGTTCCCCAACTCATCTGATTATCACATGAACTTATCGCATTAGTCTTGGCTTACAATGGCCAGTTGACAGCCTCCCCCGTCTGAAATCACATGTTGTGCTGAAAACTGCTGCATCCTCGGTCCTTGGTAGGACATCGTGCAGAACGACCTGTCGGAGACCAAGCGCATGGCGCTGCTGACATCCCCACGCACTGCTCTGCTGGCACCCCTACCCCATGCGGCTGGGCCCATCTTTGACCTCTCACGTGCGCTGCAGGTGGGTGGTTCCAACATGATTAGGGGTTGAGTATAGATTGCCCCTTGATAAGTAAAGATCAAGCGCTGGCAGCAGCACTGCAGGTGAGCACCTTCTCACACATGTGGGAAAGGCCTGCACAGGCAAGCGCATCAGCTCACATGCGTACTGCCTGTTCCGATGCATGCTCTGCCGCAGGCCGTGTTTGGTGCTGAGCTTGCAGCCATGGGCCCTGGGTCGATCATTGACAACACGCATGCGGCCCGTGATCCAGAGTCGTATGCACGCCTCGACACAGCTGTGCGTGCTCTTGCAGGTGAGTCAGGCCTGTGATGTATGAATGAGGCTGTGCCTGCATGACCAGACCATGGTGCACTTGCCAAACATTCACGTTCATCCAGTTTTTCGATGCCAAAGTCGCGCATTCAATGTTGCTGCGTCGTGCAAATGATTTGGTGCCTGAATATGTGTGCTTTTTGAGAACACTTGAGGTGGGCGGCGGGAAGAACTGCCCCCACGCACCATGTGCTGTGTGCACTGTGCAGGCGCGTACGCGTCACACGAGACTGACTGGCAGCAGTTCGTGAGGTTCAACCAGGACCACTACGTGCGCCATCTGATTGACGCGACTGAGGAGTTTGAGCTGATTTTGATATGCTGGGCCCCTGGGCAGGTGAGGGCACGTGACATTGTTTTTGAGTGACAAACAGCCACACAGTGCGGTGAGCAGTCCTGGCCTCACAAATGCCGCAGGGGTTTGCTGCACTGCAGCCGTGCGGGCTTCAAGGGTATCCTGTGATCTGTTCCCTGAACTTGATGGGCTTTGCAACCTCTTACGTGTGTACGCCTCTCCAGGTGTCGCGTGTGCACAGCCATGGTCACTCTCATGGCTGGGTGACAGCCCTGTCGGGCAGCGTGGAGGAGGTCCAGTACGAGACAGACCCAAACGGGTCAGGCAGCGGCACACCGCGCTCTGACAAGCCCACCGTACCGGTACGTGGGCCGACATGCAGGTCAAACCAGCATGTTTTTGCAGCAGGATTGTCGGGGATGTGCAGGAATAAGCCTGTGTTATGTTACCATGAAGTACATGCACTACAGGTGCAGCAGCAGGCTCATACATGTAGCACAGCAAGCAGCTGCTCGGCAAATAATGTTGACGCACCGACACCTAGTACACGCGCACACCTCAAATGCAGCGGCTCCCTCCGACCTGCAGCTGCCCCGCAGTCAACCACGTGCCTCATATTTCCTGCACATGCAGGGTGTGGTGTCGGTGCAGACACCATGTCCCCCGCTGCAGGCCATCAAGAAAACCACACTCCACCCCCCCGGCACCACCTACATCAATGACCACATTGCCCTGCACTCTGTGGGGTGTACCAGGGAGGCGACAAAGGTGAGCGAGCGGCTCCGCAACCATCAGCTGCATGCAGTTCTGCTTCCTACTGTGTGCCGTCAACCTGGAGCGCGAGAGACCTTACACGCGGTTGGACAGCACAGCAGACGTTCCCCACAACAGCGGCATAACACAGCTCTCAGACGCTTGCCAACAGCAGCCGTTTGAAGCGAAGAATCCTGGGGATGTCTTATGCAGCTTGTGGCCACGCACGCATGAAAGAACCATCCATCTTTTCACTCGTGTCGCCTGTTCCATGCCCCCAGGGTGCTGTGACGCTGCACCTGTACGCGCCCCCCATCCGCCGCGTGAAGCTGTACGAGCCGGACCAAGGCCGCGTGCTTGTGCGTGTGCCTGGCTTTGCCACCATCCGCGGTGTGCCTGTGCCGCAGTGATCACGGTGCACATCAGGATATGTGTGGGAGCTGCCGAAGTGCTGCCTGCAGGTGGTTGGAGGTGCATACATCCCAGATCGCACTCATGACAGTAGATGGGCCCTCGGCGCTTCAAAGACACCACGTAAACACGCTGCCTCTTGCTTCTTTCCAATTTGGCTCTGGGATACCTCAGTGCAACATTTGTCAGTAGCAACACATGGCACTAAGTCAGTTACAATGTAGGCACAGCACGTTCGCAGCCGAACTTGGCATGAGGTGCATAGGGCAAGGGACTCACTTGTGCTTCGCCAGAACTTGTTGGCAGTTCATGCTGTTGATGCTGGTAGGGCGAGGCGTAGTGCCGTGCAGTGCCAGTCCTGTGGGTTGTGTGGAGTGCCGCTCCTCACACCCCGTGCTAATTGGCTTGCTACGTAGTGCAGTTGCGACCACTTTTATGACAATAAAGCAAGAATGGAAAGGTTAGTACTGCAATAATACTCTGTATCATTATTGTAGTCAGTTTAGCATGGGTGCAGGTGCTGCTGATACTGGCGCCTCAGCACCCAGAGGGGTATCATGCAAGCAAGCCCACATACACCATGTGTTACACCTTCATTGCACGCTGCGTGGGATATCTCCTTTGCAGGGACACGCTCTCGGTGTCATGCACAATGTGGGTGAGCTGAGAACGCGCTGAGCTGGCACCATTGTTCAGTGAGCACAAAATCTCTTCATAAGAGAGCGCAGTTGTCAAGCTCATTGTCTCGACCAATCTGCGCTGCAAGCTGCTTCCTGCCTGCTCCGCCCTTCCATCGCGGTTTCTGAGTGCATCTTTCAAACATGAAGTTCGACGTCAAGATTGACAACGATGTGCTGCTGAACGTGAGCGGCGCAGCTTCTTAGTCCCATTCCGTTCTGCAGCTCGACTAAAACTGACCTTTTGACGTGGCATGTGTTAGATTCCTACCATGCTGCGTCCCACCTGCATCAACACCCACCGCCCCTGTTGCCCGTAGGTGAATGCACTGGGCCTTGGTGCGCTGAGCGTGGGGCATGCTGGTTTCAGGACGCAGACCAATGATATGCTCTTCGCTGATGGACAGGTATACGGTTTGCCAGTGCACTGGGCTATGCCTGAACCGTGGCCTCGCATGTCATCTCTGGCATGGGCTGGTATCGTGCGCGGAATGGTCATCAGGTGCCATGTTGCATGGTTTCACCCAGGGTTTCACCCATCGTTTCGTCGTTACGGTACACTGTGCTTGTAGGGCTACAGCGACGCAAACGTTAAGCACGTCGGCCTCTTGGCTGGGTCTCTCGGGGCCGCCCTGGCCATCAGTGCGAAAAGCAACGACGACAAGATGAAGAAGGTAGGAGGGTAGGCGATCCAACGCACATGCGAACAGCCATAGACGGCAAAGGTGCTTCATAGCTCGTTTGACCGTAAGCGACTTAGGGGCTGGGTCTGTGTGTGTTGAAGCGGTCTGCTGATGTGGCATGCGCCACGTCAGCAGCAGGGGATGTGCGCTTCATGCATCACAGCGCACGGTGGTCGCATCCCATGGGAGCTACTCGCCTCACGCTGCAATCATAGCGATCCCACCCACGTCACCGAGCTGGTGCTTAACTTTCCTGCCTGCGAAGGACATGCTGAAGCTGTGTGGTGCCGGCTGGGGCCTGTGTGCTGCGGCTCACGCATGGAACATGAAGGAGAAGACTCAGAAGAAGGTACGCCTTATAACCTCGGGAGGTTGTAGATTTCCACCCCGCAGCAGCCCCCGAGCCCCGTGGCAGTGCCTGGCACCTAACTATGATGGAAAGGATATTTTCGGTGCCTGCCTTTGTAGAACAGTAGCCACCCATCGTGCACCACATCCTGACCACCCGGCTCTGTGCTGTGCTGCTTCCTACTCACATTATCACAGCAATGTTTGACTGATGTTGTCCGTTGCTGATTTGTTGCACACGTGTTGGATGCCCGCCGTACGCAGGATGGTACCATCCCCATGATCGTCTCTGGTGCTGCCATGTCTGCTGTGAACCTGTACGCTGGCTTCAAGAAGTGAGGAACGGCCAACCTCCGCCGAGCAGGCATACATGTAGTGCTGTTGGAGCCTGCAGCCCTGTACACCACCCTGACTTGACTGGATCTTGGACTCCACACATAACCATGACTTCCTGTGGCCCATGCCCCATCAGTGCTGCTGCTCTCAAGCATGTGCGCACCTGAGGCCTGTGCTGCTGATCGCATCCTGTGACCACATCATACTGCGACGACCAAACTGACGACATGATTGTATATATGCACCGGCACATTGCACTCGGACTGTGGCTGTCTGGCTGACCTGTATACTTCCTCAGGCTTCTCTACGCTCCCTTGTACCATCCCTACCTTGTGTAATGCAAGATTGATGATGAAGTTTCATGGGCGGTGTGCTAGCAGCACGTGCCATGCTGGTACAGCGCCCAATCTGCCTGTGCACAGCCCAGCCAAACAAACACGTACTTGAGTACATTGTTGAAGGTGCAATAACGGCGGTGACACGCAGACAGACTGTGACAGCATGGTACTGCTGATGGCAGTAGCATCACAGCTCAGCTCCTCCGTCCACAGGAAACCAAAACAAACGCTGTGCATGTCTGATATGCGCCGCATACAGCCCGGCGCTTATGGTCGAAAACCGAAGGATCACGTACCGCTGCTCGCGCGATCAATACGGGGCACACGATGCATTGCTAGCTGCTTCAGCAGGAGGGAAGTCCTGCTGTCGCTATCTGCGAGCACCGCTCCTGCGCATTTAGTGCTGGGTAGGTTGAGGCCGGGGAGTTATCGATAATGCAAAAGAGTTGCTGCATAGCCTGCATTTGACTGGTTCGGTTCGTGGGTGGCCAGACATGTCATCAATCGTGTTGCATGGCTGGCATTGCATGGTCCCTGGCTGTGCATGCTCTCGTCTCCACAACCTGGCTATCCATATTTGCTGCATTCCATGCACTGCTCTGCATGGCAGGAGCAAATGGTGAGGAGTTGCCTCTTGGGCAGCCCAGCCCAGTGGCAGGAGGCATCAACCCTATCAGTGCCGCAACGTTTGGCAGCCCAGGCACGTGGCAGCAGCTGGAGGCATGGATCAGCGGGGAGCCTGGAGCTGCGCGGATCATTAACCCAGGCAAGCAAGCGAGCAGGAAAAAACAAGCAAGCACGTGAAAGCCCAAGCAAGCAGAGTCAGCACAAATAACTGAAGCAAGCACAAACAAGCACAAACAAGCACATACAAGCTCGAACCAATGCGCCATTGACATGGCAGGGTTGTCCCTGACATGTGAGCCATGTGCCTGCACCTTGCACTGCTGTGCTCATGTGGCAGGCAACTCATGGGCGCTGACAAACAAGGGCAGGCAGCTGTTCTATCCAGACTGGCTGCGTGGCACATGGTGAGGTGCAGCTGGCCCGGTGACTCCATGCGAGCAGCGCTCTACCGCTTATGCTGCACAATTGAAGGCACGCATCATTGTGGCCCTGCGAGCACCGTGCAGCAGCACAACAGGCAGCACATACGCCACCTCTTAGTAAGGCAACCTCTTGCTTGCTGGCTGCAATGGCCAGGGCAATGTCTGCATGCCTGCAGCAAGTGTTGCGATTGAACAAACATGAGCACATGTGGCCGATGCTGAACGTTGAGTGCAGGCGTGTGCGCGCTCTGCTGCGAGGCGTGGGCTTCCCCCTTGGCAACACGTACATCTCACGGGAAACACCCGGTGTGCTGAAGAACTCCATGATTGTGGCGCTGGCTGATGTGGGGGCAGCCATGGAGGCGCCAGCTGAGTGGTTGGTCCGCTTCCAGGAGTCCCCGCAGGAGGGCGGTGTGGTGGCAGACAGGTGTGGGGCGGTGCCAGACAGGCACTGCGTTGATGCAGGATGGGGTGGCAGTACAAGTACAGCCACCAGACAGTGACATGATGACTGAACGTCTGACTTGCGTACAGAACTATCGTGCAGGAAAGCCTGCCTCACCTCGGGTGTCCTGGTACCACATCCACAGATGCATGCACGGTGTGCACTGAGCCACCAGGGTGACATATGTATCAAAGGCGTAGCCGGTTGTGTGGGGTGTACGCTGTGTACGCTGCATGCAGGGCATTCAACACCGCGCAACAGGTCGCAGCACTGCTGGGCTACCCAGCAGTGCGCAAGGTGGAGTATGAGCCATTGGAGAACCCTACACGCATGGTAAGTGCCTGGGCAGGGCCAGCGGCGGCTTGCATCATTCATTCAGTGCGGACACATGGATTCGCACTGTACCCATGCGTCCAATCATTACCAGTGGATCAGACACCTGGTCAGAGGTGTGATATTGTGGGCAGCTTGTGTCTCAGCTGTGCGCTTGCATCGCCTGCAGCCCACGCTCCTCTGCCCTGGAATGCCTCTTGGCTGCCCCCCTGGTCCTTCCACACTGACCCTGAACAGGCCGACAGAGTCCACTCTGCAACGCTCTGTGCATGCACACCCACTGCAGTCTGTGATCTACGCAACGCCACGCAAGGCCGGGCCTGCAGGTGCAGGCAGCAACAGTGCAGCAGCGGCTGGGACAAGTGCAGACACGCAGCAACCTCGGCAGCAGAACGACTTGCGCAAGGCCGAGATTTTCATCAACAACCGGCTGAGCACGTCACTAGACAGCTGTGGCAGCAGCTCTGGTGGCAGCAGCAGCGATGAAAGGGCATGCGTGTGGATTGGTGCAGAACTGTACCGCCAAGTGAGTCAGGCGGCGCGCCAGGGGTCTGTCAGGGACTACATGGCCATCACACGGTACAAACTGCTGCCAGAGTCAGCCGCAGCCACAGGTGGTAGCCGCAGCAGCAGTCAGAAGGTATTAGCTGACATGCGGGTAGCTGCGTTCCTGCAACCGCAAGACCCCTTGTTCTTCAAGACGCAGGGGCAAGCTGTGGCAGTGTATGACTATGTTCTAGAGATGACACCCCTGACGGCATGATCTATCCACATGTGGCTGTTAGGCTTCTCACACTCCATCACAAATGCTCGAGACATGATCCAGACTGCATGAAGAGCTGGCATCTGTGGCAGGGGTGAGCGGCCACGGCATGCGGCTGATGTATTGTTACAATTCATGCAAGTGCAGATTGCACAACAGCAGTATGCTCAATCGTGCCAACCAATGTTGGACTGTGTTTGTTTATGAGTGCCACAGATCCCCATAACGCCAGCAAAGCATTCCAGCAATCATTCACAACATCATAGGCTTCATAGCACGCCAGTACAATCGTATCTGCACTTCCAGACCTGGCTCCAGACCCTGTTTACTTATGGGGCGTGACAGCCTTTGAGCACTTAAACCCCAGCTTGTTCATAATGTGGAAGTGTGCGCGCAACATGTCACATGTAACCAGTACATAGGTACTGTGCACGGCATCTATCATGTCTTGCGCCTTGCACACACACGCACAGAAGCTCATAGAATACATTCATTTGTTTGGTGCATCTGTCATCTTTGCTCGTATCGGGTTGTTGTCAGAGCTCCACTACATGTCGGTGTGCTCATGCACTTGCTGCTGTGGCTTGCACAGCACCACTACCAATGCCATACCTCCCCAAGCATGATGGAGATTTGCTCATCTCAGCATGCGCAGCCCTGCTGTCACTGCCAGCACATGTGAATGCAGTTACTACACGCTTTAGCCAAAAGCCAGACATAAGCAAGTACAGACATTGCAATACATCACTACATCATGGTGCGCTTGATGCCCTGCAGCATGGCACCCCCTGCACACCTGCACCTGCTGCGTGTAAGCCCACATGCCTGCTCCATCAATGTGTACCGAGATTTCACATGTTTCTACTCTACTCTGGTATCGCTTAGACATGCCTCTGGCCACAACCATCAGGTGGTGTGCGTGCCGCTCCTCCACTTCAAACTTCCACACGCTTGGTCAGGTCCCCAGCTGTGCAACTAGCTGGTTGTGCCATGAGACCTTCATCCAGCCCTGCCCCAGCACTGCGCACACCATCACCGCCCCAGCTGCACCACAAGCAGGGCCACAGAGCCCTCCGACAGCCGCACCCACCAGTCGACCCGTGCCCCTGACAGCGCAGTCAGGACCTCATCCTCCACCCCCACCACGTGCACCTGATCCCCACCCTGAACGGCGATGAGCGCGTGGAAGGTGTCAGTCATGGAGAAGGGGGCACCCTGGGGCTGTGGCTCCTTCAAAACAGCCGGGGGCATGGCCCCTGGTGGTGCGATCAGCATGACCTGTGAGATGGCAGCCCGAAGCCAAAAGCATGTGGCTTAGGGAGGTACACACAGTACATGTAGCGCAGTACGCACAGTACATGCATGCTGGCAGCTCATCCATAGCATGGAGCGCATGTACCACCACCATGAGATTGTGCACGCAAGGGCGATGACGATGGGACGATGCAACCCCTGGCACAGCCCGTTCCTGGCCCTGACCCATGTACCAAGTCCACACACCCCCAAGCCCCAACCACTCGCTGGGCAGGAACAACTTCACCATCTTCCTAACAGAGCTGATCATGCAGCCCCTGCACCCACCTTGGCCTTGAAGGTGCTCCCAGGCTGTGGTGACCCACTGCAGCTGTCAAGCCACAGGCTGGCCAGCACAGCACGCGGCATGCTGAACGTGTACGGCTCAGTGCGTTGCAGGACGGCCCCCGGTGCAGCAACGCGCAGCGCATCTGGATGGCTCACCAGGCAGGGTGGTAGGGAGGCTGCAGTTGCGGCGGCCGTTGCTTCACCACCAGATGTCCTGTGGCTGTTGCTGCTCAGCTGCACCTGAGGCAGTGTGAGGTTCAGGGTGAAAACAGCTGGCTGGCTGCCTGGCTGCAGGTGGGCTTGTCCTGCCTGTGCCAGTGGTGCACTGCTCACCTGTGCATGCCAAGCGTGCAGATACAGGTTCAGCACACACTCACAGCACATGTATGTATGATCGAACCGCCGGGCCTGCAACAGGGGGGCGCGTTGACACACTGAAGATGGCACCCGCCTTCACAAGCAGGCGAAGGGTGTGCCAGTACCGAAGCCAACAATGGAACCAGCCACTTGCAGCACCCTAGCATGCCAGTTATGGTTGTGGTCCCTCAAAGACATCCCAGACGCATACATGTACTCACCGCAATGTGTCCGTCGTGAGATGAGCACCGTGATCCCTGTTGCTGCTGCACCACTGGCACTGCACCAGGACACACAAGGGGGACACTCCAGCCTGCAGCCTGCACCAGCCCTTTGGATGCTGCCAGATGGTCCACGCCTGCAGCAGGTTCTATGGCCGGGGTCAGGAGCAGCACCCCTTGGTGTGTTGCGTCTGCCATGAGCTGGTAGCTGACCAGCTGCGTGTTAGCTGTTACAGGCTCCTGCCGCTGTTGCTGTTGCTGTTGCTGCAGCTGCAGCTGCTGCTGCCTGAGCAGTGCCTTGCAGCCAGCAACCACACGAGCGCGCTCTGACAGCTGCTCTTTGATACGCTGCTTTGCATTGGCTAGTTCCTGCCGCAGCTGATCGTTCACCTGGCGCAGTGTAGCAAGCGCATGCTCATCTCGTGCATGCAGCTCTTCAGCGACCATGGTCTGAGAGATGAGCTGCGAGTTTGCTGAAACCACCTCGAGGGCCCAAAGCTTGAGGTCCGCCTCCGTGTTGAGCCGTGCTATGGCCTGCTGCAGGCGAGCAGCATACACGTCCCGTTCTGCTGCCAGCTGCACCAGCTGCTGATGCGCCTTTTCCAGCTGTGACTGTGCTTCCTGCAACTGCTGCTGCAGCACGTGCTGCTGCAGGCATGTGGAGCAGCTAGCTGTATGGAGCTGTGTGGGAGGGTGGGGTGTGGAGGAGGTGGCACTCTGGTGTCCCACCGGCTCTGGAGTACAAGATGAGCCAGTCATGCAGGATTTTGCAGTGCACGTGCTAGCCAAGAACGGGGTTCGGTCGCTGGGTCTTGCAGATCGATCCTTATCCCACGCCGCCTGCGGGCAGTCATCACAGCGTGGAGCAGTGTGAAGTTCTTCATGCACGCGGGCACTACCCACGTCACATATGCAACCCATGCACAGTGCCAGTGCGCAAGGCACGTACAGCACATGGCATGCACAAGGCCCCCAACTGGGCAGCGCTTCTACTGCTGGCAGATGTACAGCGAAGCCGCCCGCACCTGTACACGGTGCGTCACAGCAGGCGTGCCAAGCATATCCATCGTCACGGCAGCAACGCTGTGGCGAAACTGTGCTCACCACTGGCGTACATCGTGACTGTCAACATATCAAGCTGCACAAAATGCTGAATTAAGAAAGCAAGAGGTTCATGTGTACTTAAATATCTTCTTCCCTGTTGTGGATGTGAAGAGCGCAGGTTTGGGCCAACTTCAAGTGAGCAGACTCGTACGCCGTTTGCCGACACAGATCAGAAGCAGGCCTTGGATATTGTTTGCCGGCTGCACAGACCCGGAATGCGACTGTCGGGCATCATTTGGTCCAGTAGAATGAGGCACACTGGCACAGACATCAATAAGGCTATACATAGCATCTTGGAGTTCTGAAGCCCTGGGATCTGCCAAACTGCTTGAATGGTGGGTGCTTGGGGCCTTGTATGAGTGACGGGACAAGTGCACGACAGGTCGCCCGCTTGTGTGCATGCATGCACATGAAGCAAAGCAGCAGCTGTGCTGCACATGACCCTGACCACAGAGTTACCTTACACGGCAGCATGGTTGCCTGCCTACATGCTAGAGTCCGCCTCAACCCTAATGGCTGATGGCCGGACCATACGTGCTGATCAATGCGTTGGATGAGGTTTCATGCCTCAACCAACGCACTCCCCTGTCCACACAACCCTTGTGTTGCAAATATGGTACCTGGTTTTGCATGTCATAAACATCATCGGCATGGATGCACATTAACAAAAAAGAGCACACCATTGCAACGTAGAAGCCTCACGGATTGTTCAGATGCAGCTGTCGTGCCAACTGGTTGTCTAAGTTCTTTACGGCGGTGTGTGGCACGATGCGTACGCTTCACATTGCATCGCGCCCACACTGCCAGCCATGGTGCATGGGAAAACGCAAGTAAGTGGTGCAAGCGTCATGATTCACTGTCTTCATTTCCTGACCCATCCTTGTCATCGTACAATTCCAAGCCGCCGGGGCCCTCGCCACCGTCCCGCCGCTGGCGCCACTGTGCCTTATGGTGCTGCCGCCGCATGCGCATAAAATCCTCGCACAGCTCTTCCTGCGGATGCGTGATGGAAGCGCATGGGCAGCACAGCAGCAGCCAGTCAGCAGCCAGCCCCGAGCCGGGAGTGTGATCGCAATCACCACCTGATGTGCAGCACAGCAGCTGTGTTTAGGGTTTAGGGGCTCAGATCCATGGGGCGCTCCTCTGCTGCTCTGCTGAATCTGCAGCTTGCCCACCTGCTCCCCCACTGGCCACAGCCCCTGCTGCAGGGAACAGCTGCCAACAGCGGCGCAGGCATGGCGCACACACACCTCTGGGTTATCGTACACTGCTTGCATCTGGCGCTTCAACATGTCCAGCACCTCCTGCGGAGCACCTGCTGCGATCTGCGCAGTCAGGACCGACTCAATGCTCTGCACCTTCCGATACGGCCACCTGCTGATCTGCAGGCCATGAAGGACATGGAAAGACAACGGCCAGGTCAGGATTGGGGCGGCAAACATCATCCCGTTGCAAGCATCACATGGGCTCAGCATCATGCGCATTCAAGCAACAAGTCGAGCGGATCACAAAAGCTCCGCAACACAGTGTTGCAAGCTAAGAAGAAAGGCTGCCGTACAAAGTGGCACAGCAGCTGCTGCCCTTGCCTTCTGCGCCTGATGCACGGATACACATATATGCACGCACAGCGCACCCACATTGAAGCGCTGTCGGCAGTACTTTTTGAACGCCGTCAGCCCCATGCCCAGCTCCTGTGCAGCCTGGCCCACCGGCAAGTGGAACACCCGTTTGAGGCGCTCCAGCTCCTCAGATGTGCTCCCGCGCGCATGACTGCTGCGCCGCACAGACCGCCGCCCGCCGCCTGACGCACCCCCCTCATCCTCCAACCCAGGAGACCCCAGCAACCCGGCAGGCCCCAGGATACCCCCAGGCCCCAGCGGCCCACCCGGCCCCATCACAAACGGCAGGTGGCCAGGCAAAGGTAGGTGCGAGGGCATGGGGAGCGGCATGTTGTCCCCTGCTTGCGGCATGCTGGGGCTTTGCTGGAGGCTCATGGCGGGGGCAGGTGCCTGAGCTGCAAGCTCGGTCAAGCTGCGAGCTGCTGTAAGGTCCAAGGGGGGGGGCTCACCGCTTGCACTTGGCACAGACGCGTGTGCCGCTTCTCCTGCACTGCCGTCTCCCCTGGCTGCAGCTGCTGGCTGTGCAGCTGCGCCTCCAGCATGCTCTGCATCTGCATCTGAGTGTGCTGCAGCCTGCTGCACCTGCGCCGCTTCAGCCATGAGCCCCAGTGCCCCGCCTGCCTGCTCTTGGCTCACCTCTGCCGGCGGCTGCTCATGCACAGTGGGCATGGCAGGTGCTGCGGAGACCGCACCAGCCAGCATCATTTCCTGGCTCACGATGCCTTCAGGCAACGCCATAGATGTGCTGCGGCTGCGTGCTGCACGACCGCCTGGCAACCCCCTTGGTGACCGTGGTGGTCTCCCGCCCTGGTCGTGCATGAATGGCGAGGTGGGGCGCAGGGGCCCAGCCATAGGTGGCGCGGCTATAGCCGGCAGTGGGAATGGCGGAGGGCCCTGCAGCGCCAGACTGGGGGCCTGTAAGGGAGCTGGCTGCTGCTGCAAGCTTGACAGCACCTCGTGCGCAATCAGCTCTGCCTCCGTGACATCCAACCCGCCTGCAACAGCGGCCGCTGCGGCTGCACCTGCTGCACCGTCCACTGGTGCTGCATTAGCAGCTGCAGCTGTGTCAGGGCCTGGTGCATCAGCGCCTGCCATCCAGACTGCTGCCACGCCTGCTGCGTCCTGCCCATGACCCTCAGGTCCTAGCGCAGCCACACCCATCGCTGCTGGGCCTGGGCCCAACGCACTGGTGGGCCATGCCCATGGATCCCCTCCCAACTCCTCGTCATGGTTGCCCTCCTCACCAGCTGTGGCGCCCGCACCCGCCTTGGGGCGCTTTGCCGCGCGGCCCGTGGCACCTGCTGCTTGGCGCTCCGCGTAGCGCTTCTTGAACAGGCGAGTGCGCTCCTGCAGGATGCGGTCGTCGAACTTGACCTGTGGGACAAGTAAGACATGCACACAAATGGAGGCAAGGGTTGGCGCAGGGCAGACATGTGAGCCTGAGGCATACACAGGTCGGCTGAGGGATGTTGGCCTGGTAGTTAAATGGAAAACCGGCCAGAGTGACACGCAGACAGCATGACAACAGACAAATGCATGCCAACTGTGAACATGCACCATGGCAGGGTAGGCGATGGCCTGCTGAACGCTTTCGATCCAACCATGTGCATGCACGCAAACGCTGATTGCATGCAGCTCTTCTTACGTCAGGATCTGCATACACGGCTTCTTTGTATGCCTTCAGCTCAGCCAGCAGCTCTTCAGCAGAGCGCGGGTCATCCACCGCACGAGCCTCCACCTCCTTCAGCATCACCTCAATGCTCTGCAGCTTGCGGAAAGGCCAGCGCTCGATCTGCATGTGCATCAAGCGAGGTCCAAGGCCAGGTGCAGGTCAGAGGGCGATGCACAGAGGATGCCGCATGGCCAGGCAAAGCAGCAGCAGCAGCAGCAGCAGCAGCAGCAGCCGAGCAGCTGTGCAGCCGCACACATGAGCTAGCAATGCGGCCATTCAGCCCGTGGCGCACCCCATGCTCTCGGCAGATGCGCTTGAGCGTGGACGACGCGATGCCCAGCTTCTGCGCGGCTTCATCCCGCTGCAAGTGGAACAGCGCCTGCACCTGCTCCCAGCTGATGGATTGGATGTGGAACTTAGGAGGCGGCTGCGGCCGCGCGCTGCTACTGGGGCCCACGGCTGCCCCAGCCTCCCCACCCTCACGCTTCTCATCCTCCTCCTCCATTCGGTCCCCATCCTCCCCTTCTTCACTCACACCGCCCGGGCCAGTCCGCTCAGTACCCCGCTCAGCACTCATCGTTGACACGGCAGGCACTGTGCCGGCCGCTGCACCCGCAGGGACGACCCATCCAAGCCCGGGTTCTAATTTGGGGCACACGCCACTCGGGTGCGCAGGCGCCTGCATACCAACTGCCCCTCCAGCCGCCGCCGCAGCAGCAGCAGCAGGAGGCTGCTGCTCAGGTGACTGGCTGGCCAGGTTCCGCCCAGACCCATCCGCACCCGCTGCCGCGTCACTGCTGCCAGGCGCAGCGGGTGTGGTGGCCTGTGCCCCAGCAGCAGGGCCCTGCTGCGCAAGAGCAGGTGGCGCAGCCGTATCGCGTGCGCTTGTACGAGTACTCCGGCGAGTAGCAGCACCTGGTCTTGAGGCTGCGTGTGCCTGAAACTGCTGGGCCTCCAACGGGGCACCCGCTGCAGCAGCTGCTGTCTTGTCCCCCTTGGCTGTGAGCGCTTTGATCGCTTCCTGCAGTGACTTCATCATGGCCGCCTGCTGCTCGATGTGGCGGTGCAACGCCGTATGCTCTGCTGCGTGTGCAGCGCGCTCCTGCTCCAACTGCAGCTGCGCCCCGGCCAGGCGATGCTGAAGATCACGAATGTGGGACTGATCAGTCTGATACTGTTGCTGAAGCGCCATGACCGACGCTCTGAGCCCCTCCGCCTGTTGCTTCGCAGCCTTGAGCTCATCAGTAGACTTTTGCAGGGCTGCCTCCAGCATAGTAGCGGCCAGCTCCTTGCCTTTGCTCACCTCTTCCTGCTGCTTGCGTGCTGCTTCCATCAAGTTCTGAGACGCAACAGCCTGGCTTGCAAGCCGCGCAACCATCTCTGGTACGTACACGCAGAGGCTGGCTAATCGCTGCTCATTAGATGTTACAGGCTCGTTCTTCTTGTGGATCATGTTTATGAAGCCTTCAGTTGTGCGCAGCTCAGCCTGCATCTCGCTCATGGCTTGCTCCATGCTCACGGCTTCTGGCTTGTCCTGTGTGGTGCCACCCGCTGCTGGCAGCGCAGCCGCAGCAGGCGCGCCGGATCTGCCTGCCGCGGCACTCATGTCACCATTCAACTGCTGTGCTGCAGCTGCCGGCCGTTCAGCTCATGCAGGGGCCTGCCGTTGGCCTGCTGAAGTGCTGGAGTAATTAGCGTGTTGCTAGTGTGCTGGCCACACACAGCACATGACCTGTCCGTACGCCCCTGCATGGTGAAGTGCAAACGTGTCCATGCAGCTCCATGAGTCCCTTATTTTCACCACTGGCCGGTCTTCTCGCGTGCTCAACCCCCCTACCCCTGGGCGTGTGCCCTGTTGCGCGTGCCATCGCACGTTCATGTTGCGATGCCGCAGCAGCAGACAAGCATTCAGCGCATGGACATGAGGGGGTCCGGCCCTTGGGGGTCACCTCCCTGACAACGTGGCGCGGGCCCCAAAGAGGCAGCTGTCTGCGCATTTTGTAATATGCAAAACAACACCTACCTGTGTGCATTCGACGAGGCTCCACGGCCACGGCCCTTCTCCTCCCGGGTCCAAGACCAGCTCTCACGTTGCGGTTCACTGCGATTCCGTCAATCCGTCAGCCTATTGTGCTATACAGGCCTGAAGAAACTCGCGCAGTAGAAGGGGTCAAGCTTGCCCCGTTGGCCTGAGCCTTTGATGTCGCGTTCAAGACGTCTATAATAAACACACTAGCTGAAAAATCAACGTCCTCGTCGCTGAAATCACGGGCATGAAGTCACTGAGTCTGAAGGGCCTGCATGGGTTTTGTTCGATTGTCGATTGTGCAAGCTCAACGGAGTGCATTCATAGACCGGTAAACCATCGAGACCCTTGGTAGCCTTCATCCGCTACATCTCGGCACAGACAGTACGACATGTGGATGTCTGGAGCTGAAGAGTTCCCCCAACAGCCGCATCAGCTGGCTCTTGTTGGTGTCAGCAGCAATTGCAGGGAAGCCTCAGGGCCTTGCAACAATGCCACATTTGAGCACCATCATGCAAGCGTCCAAGATTCAGTTTACCATGTGGATGCATCCCGGATTCACTTTAAGATCACATGCCCCCACTCCTGGGAGGCACCAAACTTGGGGTTGATGATAACAGGTCCTCCAGCTCCCTTCTCCAGCCTTGGCGTTGCACTGACGGGGGTGGCTGTCGCTTTCAGCGCCAAAACCTCCATGTCTGTTGCATGGTACAGCAGTGTCGGCGCCCTGCTGGCCCGCAGCAGGGACAGCACAGATGGGGGCAGCGCCTTAGTAGCGGGGCCCGGCGCTACGGGGAGAGCCAGCAGGTTGATGCCATTTTCCACCACAGCGTTGGCAGCCACTTCCTCCAAGGCACCCATGAGCCGTAGGCCGCGCTGGATATTGATGCCGCGCACAGCTGCCGCTGTGACATAATCATTCAAAGCTGCAGCCGCAGTAGCCTGGGCCGCACGTGTGATGTTGCTGGACGTGAGGGCTGTGAGAAGTATCAAGCGATCCGCCCGCATGTTCTGGTCCATCAGCCGTGACCCAACCAGCCGCATGATGCCCACTCCCCACGGCGCTACCAGGGCCATGGTGCGGAGTGCGTCCTTTGGACCCGGAGCCTGCTTTGCGTTAGCTGTGGTCAGCACCACAGGCAGGCCCAGCGCCCGGAAGCGTTTGGCAGCGCCCAAGGCCACGGACCCCACCACGTGGGCGAAGTCAGAGCTGGTCAGCTGGGCACTGCCCAGGACTACCAGCACGCGGCCTGGTCCCGGGTAGTCGGGCACCACACCCCGCACGTACTTCTCCATCACATCCAGCAGCCCCACACCTGCTCCCCGGATCAGCACCTTGGTCACGACCTGCACGGCACTGAGTCCATAGCCAGGATCCATGGCAGCCTTCAGAGCTGCTGCCACATCTGCCTCCCCCTGCCGGATCTCTGTGTCAGCAGGGACAGCTGTCACGATGTGCAGGGTGTCGCGGCCAGGCCTGCATGGCAGGCAGGTGGAAGGCGGGTGGATGAGCCGCCGATGCGACACAGATGAAAGTTTGGTATGCGCAGGCAGGTTGGAGGGCATGTCCGGGCAAGCCAGCACCCACCGAGGTGCAAAGCAACACAATCCTGTGCAAGCGCAGCATTGTGTGTGTGTGATGCTTGCATATGCCTGCTGGTCCACCACAACCAGCCTCGCCACGCCCTTCAATGCGTTCCAGCAAGTGGTATGTTGCTACGCACTTGGTAAACCGTGCAGCAAGACCCGCGGCAATGGGTGACACTGTGTTGCGGACCACAAAGCAGATGACCACACCAGCAGCGCTGCGTTCCAAGTTGATGTTCATGGGCCCAGCTGGGTTTGCACCACTGTTAGAGGCGCGGTCCTGTGGGGCACAGGCAGAAGCGTCAGGCAGCTCAGGATGCCCAGTCATGCATACCATAGCATGATTAGTTAGCATCACATAACATGACAGCAGTCGTGCAGACATACAGCATTCAAACACAGGAGCTCGATTAGACATCAGAACAAGCCGTATCATGAGTCCAGGTATGCATACTGGTGCACCCAAGCCGTGCATGTTTGCGCTGCACCCCAGCCACTCTGTGGTTGCTAGTAGCCTGCACCTGTGCACGCATGTCCTCCAAGGACGGCAAGCTTTCCCTGAACGTTGCGTCCTCATCCTGAGCCTTGACTGCTGCCAGCAGTGCTTCCAGGCTGCCCGGTAGCCCCAGCAGCTGCAGGGAAGAGCGCCTGCGAGCGTGTTGTGCCAGCCAGGAGGTGGCATGCCTACTTGTGACAGGCTGCTGCTACCAGAGGCCCGTTGCACCGCGGAGCACGTGCAGTGTACTTTAGGGTGTAGAGGCAAGGTTTAGGCTTGGGCTCGAGAGGCTAGGGCTGCAGGTCAGACTTTAGGGTTCGATTTAGGGTTTGGGAGCAAGCCCGCACCGGGCTTTCAGTGCAACGAAGCCAGGCACATTGCTTGAGCGGCCCACGTCCGCCACGTCCAGTGATACAGCCACAAGACCCGGGCCGCTCAGCGCCAGCCGAGGTCGCAAGGGCAGCGGGCGCGACAGTGCGGCTGCGGGCACAGCAGAAGCATCAGTGTGGTACCCACATGTTTGACATGTATTAGAGTTCAACTCTCCTGGCAGTGTTGGCAGTGCACCTGCACTCAGCCCGCCGTGCATGTTCGGCACACTGTATGGTTTGATGATGCCGATCGCCTGTATGTGCAAATGCCTGCTGCCGCCCCTGCCCACCTTTCAGGGCAGACAGCTTGAACAGGTAGGAGCCAGTTCCATGCATCAGGCCGCCTGTTGCTGCTGGTGTGGCACTCCCTGCCTGCACATCCTGCGCCGGTGCAGTGGCCTTGAGATGCTCCAGGTGCTTCCTCACTGTGGCTGAGCTTGTTTCAGTGGCCCTCAACTCGCAAGCCACGGGGAAGGCAGCGTCAGGAGGCGGCAGTATGGCGGGCGGCAGCAAGCGTGAGAACACACTGCCGTTGTTGTTCAGGCACGGCCCCTGGGCCCATGCAGGGCCAGTGAGCCCCACCACCTCGCTGTCAAGAGCGCGCGCCGTGCTGGGCTCGTCCACTCCCTCCACAACTTCCATGATCGGCCGCCCTCCTGCAGCATCACTCAGGGCCATGCACCACGCCAAGTGGTTGAGGTCGCACCAGGACCCAGGGGCTCCGGGATTGAGCAGGCCCAGGTCGCGTGCACGGCGGGTCGCCACCCAGTTCACACCCAGACGCTCCAGGTGCTCCAGGGCAGAGACCTGCGAGCCGCGCAGCCATGACATCAGGATGCAGCAGCGGCGGCAGTGGCAGTGCAGGGCGGCAGGAAGACATCCTCTCTCCACGATTTGTTTCCAACGATGCGTGTGCTCAGCGTCCTCAAAGCACGTCGAGACCGGTGCAACACGCACGACTCAGGTGCATCCCAAGCTCCCCCATCACCACCAGGCAGCACCGCTCGCACCCCCACCTGCAGCACCGCCGTGGTGCCGTCGTCTGAAAAGGTCAGGGCCTCACCCGCCCACGCCATCTGAGCAGCGCAGAAGCCACTGCCACGCGGCTGCCTGGCAGCTGCGTCACGCGCACTGGTAGCCTCTGCCCCCTCCATGAACTCCTGGGCCTCTGTGTCGTACCTGCAGCACAGCGCAGCGGTGTGCTCCTGGTTGGCCAGCATTGCCAGCTGCAAGTTGCTAGGAATGTAGCAGACGATGAGCTCGTACCCTCATGTCTGCAGGTAGATTGATATCGAAGGAGACCCTGCTCCTTGCTCAGCCAGGGCTTACCAGCCGCTGGCTGGCTTTAGGCCTGGACAGCTCGCACCCAACAGCTGCCGCAGCTCCTGCACTCCCTGGCAGCTGCAGCTGCCATAACCCCTACAGTCGCAGCCGGCACACACCTGTAGCCTGGATGGCGGCGCGCGACGAGCAGCAGCATGCGTGTGCGGTTGAGTCCATAAAAGCCGCGTGCCCACAGCTCGTCCACCACCTCATCCACTTGGCCCTCGTGCACATGCATGACCACACACAGGTTGGCCACTGCTTCGCTGCCCGCCACAGCACGCAGCTGCGGTGCACATGCAACACATGCGCTGCAGGTCGATACTGTGGTGTTGTTGCAGAAAAGGTTTTTGGCGTTGCATGGGAGGTGCATGAGGACTGCAGGTAGTGCGTGGGGCACCATGCCATGGGCATGCCATCAAGCGGCAATCACTGCAGCTGCCACACGCAGCCAGCAGCTGTCACACGCAGCCACAGTCGGTGCGTACCGTCGCAGCAGTCGCCACCAGGACACGACCACAAAGCGACACGCGCTCCACTCTGTCGGCCAATGGCAAAGAGCCGGGTCGCAGCGCAGTCAGCAGCGCCCAAGGGTCGGACGTCCAGCTGCGTACGCACGCACCATGTTAGCCCACCCGTCAGCATCATTATGTATGCATGGCTTGCAGGTCCTGGGCACGCGTGGACTTTGTATTCAGCAGGCTCACCCTGCCAAGCAGTCATCCTTTGGTTTGGCAGCCACACTTCGCTGGGCAGGCACACATTGATCGGCAGCCATGCACCTCACAGGAGCTCACATGTCAGGGGGTGGTGTGCCTGCTGGTAGCGCTGCGGCATCAGCAGCGGACACTGAATCCTCTCCACAAATGAGCTGCAGCGCGACCTGTGGGCCACCCAGTGCAGCATAAGGCCCCCAGTAGTACGCAGGACAGCGTAACAGCGGCATACTACAGCAATGCATGTGGGTGGCTTGTACTGGGCCAGCAGGCCAAGCGACAGGTCAAGGCGGTGCATGGGGCATGCAGCCAACAACCAGGCCGTGCTTCATCATCACACACCATGCAAAAAGCTGGACGCAGATCGTCGGTCTAATGTGTGCTCGCCCTGGGATGACCCAGAACATGCACCTCTGAGGCCCCCTATAGACAAAGCGGTACACGCTCTGGCTACTGTTTATGGCTGCCCTCTGGCTGCTGTCTCTGGCTACTGGCTACACCCTGTGGTTACTCACCTGCCCGAGCCCCAGTGCTGATAGCACCTCCATGCGCGCACGGCCGCCCTCCGCACTGCGCGCCCACACCTCGTCCGCTTGGCCCCACGCGCGCGCATGTGTGAAGCTAGCTGCTGCAGCTTCTGACCAGGCCGCGTTGGAGCGGGCCAGGTACACATTCAGTAGCTTCAGGCATGTCTCTGCCGCCTCCTCCTGCGCTTGCAGCAGCGTGCACGTGGCCATGACCATTCGTTCACCACTCCTGTTAGGCACCTCAGCGCTGCTGAAGTGCACGTGGCCAGTGCTGCTTCAAACCACCAGTGCATGCAGCGCATGCAGAGGGCACATCAGGCCCGTCTGACCTCCAACTCCATGCGGTTCAAAAGCAGGAGCTGAAGCCATGCACATCACCTTCCAGTTTCATGCAGGGCTGATTCAGAAGCCATGCACGGGAACTCACCTCGTCTGCAATGCGTGCCTCCAGGTGTTCCACCTGGGCCGCAAGTCGCGCGTCCCCTGCTCCTTGTGCCGCAGCGCGCCGAGCAGCACCTGCATCAAGCACGCAGCATCACACACCAGCGCGGCCAGCGGCTCGCTTGTGGCCAGGCCAGAGGCACCGTGTGGCAGTCCGTTGCAGCATAGCTTCAGCAAGCACACTCACAGACCTGGAGCACCACTTGTGGGCCGACCGCACCTGCTGCCATGAACGCCTGCACAGCCGACGCCACACCGCTCACGGCCTCCGCTGCTGCGCGCAGCGAGCGCCTGGCCTTGGTAGCCAGGGCGGATGTGGGGGGCGCCCACGCCAGCAGGCCCTGCAGCGCCGCTTCATCCTGCTCCTGCTGCTGCCGCTTCCGGCGGGCAGCTTCCTCCGCCTCCTCCGCCTCTCTCCGCCGCTGCTCCTCCTGGTCCATCTCTTCCAGGCGAGCCGCAACATCGCAGGAGGCTTCTGCCAGGGCTAGCCGCCGCCTGGAGGGTGACATGAAGCGGTCAAGGGGGACTCCCACGCTGGCAGCGTTGCCCCCGGGCCCTCCGAAACCAAGAACCCCTGCAACTGCCGCAGTGCCAGGTGTCATGGGCGACTCTGGCCGGCCGCTTGAGGCTGACACCCCTCCCATAGAGCTGAGATGGGACCCTGCTGCCTGCAGTTCGCCCTGGAGGCTTGCGCTGGGCCATGTGGTGGCCCTATCTGGGGTGGGTGGGAAATTCCCTGGCTCGGAGGACATAGAGTGTCTGTTGTTGGTCCCGCCACTGCCTGACAGCGGGCCGTCGGCTGCATCGCTGGCGCCGCCAACACGCCCCAGCTTCTCAGCCATACCGAACGCGCGTGCCAGCACCCCGGCACGTGCTGTGCCCACATTCACCTTGGGCGCCTCCACCCACCCCGCCATCGCGGCCGCGCTGGCTGCAGCAGCTGCAGCAGCCGCGGCTGGGTCCTCAGGCTGCGACGGCTCCAGGGCAGAGGCGGTGGTGCCAGCCCCTGGGCCGGGTGCAGCTTGGGCCCCTGAGGTGTCAGCGGCAAGGCCTTCGGCCCCGTTGCCCTCTGCCGCTCCCTCCCCCAGGTCCCTCACAAGGGCTGTGGTGGGACGCAGCTCGTTGCGCTTGGCGATCATCGAGTGGATGCGCCCGAGCAGGTCACCCGCACTCTCCTTGTGCTCCGACACGCGTGCCAGCCGCTCCTTGGCCCGGCCCACTGGGGCCTCTGCACAGCAAGGGCACAGGCCACACGCATACGGTTGCCGCAGCACCACCATTCCGAAAGACAAGTTCAACGCAAGCTACAAGGCAGCCATCCAGTTCACGCCAGCCTCGAAGGAGCGGCAAGCATACCTCATTCACTGTGGTGGCAACCAGCAATTCTGAACTTCACAAGGTGTGCCCACCCATCGCAGTAGGCCCACGCATCACAGTACCACATTGTAAGTGCTATGGTTACGGGGCTCACCAATGAAAGCGCGGCTGGAGGTGGTCTGCTGCATGTAGCGAGGGAGTGAGCTCACGGTTGTGCCCTCTCCCTCGCCTGCCACACTCGTGCGGCGGCGCGCAGTCGGGGTCATGGGCGGCGTGGGGCTCATGCGACCCAGGAGCCCTGCTTTGGCAAGGCCACCCGTCTGACTCATAAACCCCATGTCAGACGTGCGCCTGGCGCTGGCTGCTGCGTCTGACGCGGATGACCTGCGGCTTTTCCGCGCTGTTGCCCCATCCTTGCTGTCCGCCTTGCCTGTTGAGGATGCCGCAGCCCCCTTCTTTTTCTTTTTGAGCTTCTTCTTCTTCTTCTGGCCCTCGTCCGCTGTGGAGTCACCAGTGGCCACCGCCCCAGCCGGCACACCACTGCTTGAAATAGCGCCAGAGATAGAGTGCGGGCTTCCAGCAGCGGGGTTGCTGCCGATGGCCAGAGCAGGCAACCCCACCTTACCCGGTGCTGCTGGTGCGGAGGCGCGCTCAGGTCGCTCCTCCTCACTCCCCTCCTCCTGCTCCTCCCCTTCCTCATCCTCGTCTGAGCCGCTGCTGCTGTCTGCCATGTCAATCCTGAGAGGTGCGGGGGCGGTAGAGGACAGCTGGCGCTGGGCGTCACCGGCGCTGAGGGGCGAGTTTGTACCCGCGGTGGAAGAAAGGGCAGGCCATGGGCCATGCCCAGGCTCCGAGGCTGCACAACAACGAGCGAGAGCGAGAACAATGAGTGAGGGTGCAAAGATGGCTTGTGGGGAGAACAATGAGTGCGAGTGGGAGCGGAGGGGAGGGGAGATGAGAGCCGAGCACATCCCGTGGTCACTGCACATGATGGCCATACATCCGAACGACCTTGGGTGCACCCACTGCACGGCAAGGCCTGCCCAGCATATGCACACATGCAGCTCCGTGATCAGTTCCTCGTCCACACGCAGCACGCAATGCAGCTGCCCCGGGCCTCACGGCCCTCCTGTCTGCTGCATTTGGCACAGGCGCAGGCACCGCGCATCCCTGCCCCCCACACACTCACTGCGCCGTGTCAACACATTGGACAGCAGGTTGTGGGCAGCTGTGCGGAGGGTCAAGGGGCTGGCCTTGGGTGGTTGGGGTGTGAGGCTGCCAGATGGTGTGGCCGCCTGCCGGGTGGCCGGCCGGACGTGTTCTGTGGCGTTCACATGCACCAGCCACAACAGCAACAGCAGTAGGAAGGCATCCAGTGACCAGGATGGTGCGGCAGGAGCGTCCAGCCGGTCATGCACCCCCCACGTTTGAGCAAAGGCACAGCAGCTGCGCGAACGATCCAGGCTCATGGTTCGGGTTGCAACTCACCACCAGAGCGCAGGACCGGCTGGGCAAGCATGCGCGCCGTCTGTTTCTGGCCTGGTGGGCTGGGGACCAGGCTCTCCCTCAAGTCCCTGAGATGCATCACACGTGTGTCCCTTGCAGTGTGTTATGGCAGCACGCAAGCATAGCAGCGAGCCAGTTACCACGACCAGGCTGATTGAAGCGCATAACAATTATAGTATACAACAGAGATCAGCGGTGCCTGGTGGCACCCAGCGCACACAACACACAGTGATCCCGAGCTGTGACATGGCGTGGAAGCCGCCGAGCAGTTGAAAGGAGGAGCCCAGTGCAACACAGCCTAACCGCCAGCAGGCATCACCTGTCAGTTGTGCCGCCGCCCGCACTGTGCAGCGTACTGCTGCCCCCACCAGTACTGCCTGTACTGCCACCCGTGGCGTCCTCCAGCGCCACCAGGGCCCCCTCCAGCGCGACCTGAGCTGCCCGGTACCTGGCAAGCTCAGCCACAAAGCGTGGGAGGTCGGCACCCAGCGCCTGCGGGCGTCATGTCAGGTGCATGTCTCCTCGGGTTGGACATGCCACATGTTAGCAGCTGGTGCCCCATGATCAGTGCCAGGCCATGGCAGCTGGAAGGTGCATTGAATGTGAAGCCACGACTTTGGACAGCTGGTGTGCTGATCATACTCGCTTCTCCAGCACCACCACTCTCGTCACCACCACGAGCACACCAGGATGTTTGGCTCAGGGCATTCCCCTGTGCTCATGGGATCACCTGCTGAGCCTATACTGTACCGCGGAGCTCACTCCATCACCAGCCTCTCATCAATGCAACGCCTGGCGCCCGTCCATGAGCCCATGCATCTTCCATGTGCAAGCTCATGCATCACTGTGGGGCTGAAGCTATCAGTTGTCTCAGTGAGGTCACTCACTCGTGACACCATGAGCTCAAGGTAGTCCTCCTGCCTGGGGGGCCGTGGCACATGCTTCTCATACCAACCACGCCTGCAAAGTGGGAGGTGAACGAATCACACACGCAGCATTGTGCAGTGCACGCGCCATGCTGTGTATGAAGATGGCAGCAGCACAGTTCATGCCCCCCAACCCCACATTCCCCCGCCCATCCCCTTCTCCTGCTCCTTTCTCCACACAAACTGGCTGCTGCTTGTGATGCAAAGTGCAGGCACTCACTTGAACAGCAGTGCCACACGGATGGCCAGTGCTGTGCGACGCCGAGCCTGGTGCACGCGCATGCGCCATTCCGCCACGCCACCCTGTGACGCGCCGTTGTCCCCGCCGCCCCCACCACCCCCACCCACTTTCACACCCACATTTCCGGCAACCCCCGGCACCACTTCTTTGCCAGCCAAGGCTGGCTCTGGTGCAGCAGGCATGGACGGCATGGCACCTCCTCCTGATGCCCCGCCAGAGCTCTGTGAGGGGGCGCGGCCGGTAACGGATTGCAAGCGGGCACGCACAGCAGAGGGTGTGCGCGCCCCGGGCGGCAGTGCTGCACAAGCACCAGTTGTACCGCCGTGGCACACGTCAGATCAGCGATGATACGCAGGTGGGGCAGTTTTCAAGTGATTGCAGATGCGCAGAGTGGTTGCAGATGGAAACGCCTGCAGGTGCTGACTGCGGTTCTGCGCACGCCATGCAGCTCATGCTGTGCATGGCCACCCTGCACAATGTGCGCCCTTGCTTCAGGCCTGAACAGCGGCACATACAGCAGGTGGTGCACCACACAGGCTATGTAGGCAGCAGGCGGCTCATACCTGCAGTGGGGCTGTGGGGAGTAAGGGATGTGCGAGGCACTGCGGGGGGTGAGGGAGACAGGATGCTGCCCCCTGGACTGTCTGTCATGGGTGTGGATGAGTAGCCTGCCTCTGATGTAGCACGCCGCCCCAAGGACAACCTGGGGGCATGCATTAATAATTATATATGCACACATGAGTTGTGCGCCAGCTGGCTGCGCCCCCGGCCGATCCTTAGAACACACCAACTGCACACGCCGCACGCGCTGCACAACCAGAAGCTAGCCACGTGCACTCCACCAGAAACAAGCCATGTGCACATCCCATCTTGTTGACACCGGCCGCACACGACACAGGCCTCAACACAGACGGGGCGGCATGGCATTCTCGCATGGTGCTGGCGGCCTGGCCGCTGGCACCCGGCAGCACAGACGTGCACCAGATCCAAGTCACTTGTCACACCACGCACTTGCGCTCCAGCAGGGCAGTGCGCCGCTGCTCTGCCGTCAGGCCTTCCTTGCTGGCTGGGTGCAGCGTGGGCCCACCCATCACGTTCACCACGCCCGGCACGGCGCTCGCCGCGGGGAACATGCGTGCCAGGGCCTCTCCCTGCCGTGCCAGGGTGGCTCCCAGCTGTGTTGAGCGGAACGTGAAGGACGCCCCCAGCCGGATGGGCTGTCGGGACAGTCCTGCAGGCAGTGCAGTGTCAGACCGCAGCATGGCGGGCGTGACGGCGTCAAGCCGTGCAATGATGATCGAATGGAATGCAGTACAGGGGCACATGGCGCGTTGGGAAGTTGCCTTGCTATGCAGAGGAGATGCGGCGTGCAGTGAAACGGCAGTGGAACACACATGCAAGAAGCACCAAGAAGCGCGTGGTGCACACAGCGCAGCGCAGGGTGCTGAACAGTGAGTGTCACAGCCAAGCAGCAGGTCCATGCAAGCATGGTGGTGACATGCAACATGCGTTCACATGCGGGCGTGGGTGCCTGTCATCGCACACCATGCAATTGTTGTGCATGTTCGGTGTAATTAATCAGGGACCAGCCGCATCAGCGACGTGCTTGAATGTGAAAGGCCATGCCCAAAGTACCTCCGAGGTCGTCCAATTCGCGAGCCCGCTTGGATCTCCATTCGGCAGAAACATACTCTTCCCAGCTCGGTTGCTTGTCCAGCACGTGCGGGCTGATGGCACTGAAGCCCTGCCCCATTTGTCACAGCTCTTAAGAAGCTGTGGCTTGTAACATTTACATTATATGCCGTCGATAGTCGTTCGCGACGTTATTGTTGATTCGAAACCCAAAGGAACCCCAGACATATGCAAGACTGGAGGCCAACACGCCGTTCAGCTGTGAGTTCAGTCCTCTTGTTGATCATCATCCGCAGGTCATGTGAAGAGGTTCAAGAGAGGTCACCTGGACCATTCAGCTGGTCCGTTGGTGTACCATAGGGCCAGTGCGCACGCACCACAACTCGTTGGCATCCCCATAAGCTGCTAGGTCCAGCTGTTGGTTGTGGAACAGTTGGTACTTACAAGCAACTGCACACGATTTTTCCACACAATGCTCACAGGTTCACCACTGGCACCGGACCCTGGCACCCGAGCCACTCAAAGGCAGCCTCTAGGGGCTTCGTGTGCTTTGGTGTGTGGTTGGTGGATGTGACAAGTGCGAGCGATGATAAAAAACACTACAACATTGCAGTCGTCCATGCACCAGTTGACCAAGGCCACCATCCAATCCTCACAAGCTTGCATGATATGACCGAGATGACCGAGATGCACTGCAGCCATGCCTGTGCTGCTTACGCTGAAGGTCTGGAGTGGAATTCTTGCCACGTCAACCTCCTCGTCCTTATTGTGCAGCGCCTGTAAGCAATCTCCCGTGTGGAATGCTGGGCCCAACACACCAACAGGCCTCAGATCAGTGACCGCCAGAGAACGCACACACGCGCCGCAGGCACACACCCACATGCTGCTTGGATCCAACCGTTACGCGTTAGACAGAATTCCGGTGTGCCAGCCTCATATGCACAGATCCATCCTGCCACTTGCGCAGGCCAGCGCCCCAACATTTGAGGCACAGCCCTAGCCCAGCAGCAGGTTGATTACTACGAAGGCTATGCATACGCTGCCAGGATGTTAGGCAGTTAGGGCTCTCAACCCAGCTGCTCATACTAGTAGTACGTACATCCGTTGGGTTGATGCATTCCATGGATTGGCCACAGGTGATGCCCACACAAGACATGGTGCCAATAGTGCGCCCATAGTGCATGACGCTGGCAACTGGGAGTGCATCCCTGCATACCAGGGCGCCATGCCACAGCTTCTGCTGCGCGTGAGAACAGGTGGCCTATTCCCGACCCTCGAAACCAGCCCACACCTTGCAACCCCCATTGCAGCACTGCCAAACCCACTGCATCGCCTCATCCGTTCTGTGCACAGGCCCCAACCCCTGCGTTTTGCCACAACGGGTGGCCCCATGCACAGTTATGCATGGTCTTCGCCATCAGTATGCACGTCACAAGCACACGCATGCATCATGCGCGCACACGCATGTACAAACCCACCATTCTTTGCCAAGATGAGCCCACATGAGAGCGACCGCCCACACCCACCACCCAACCCAACCCAAGGCCCCAGGAACAGTGCATGTTGTAATGGAGTGCAGAACGCCCACCGCATGTTGCCCAGCAGCATTGGGCCCCAAGCTATAACCATCACTTGTCCATTGGATAATAGAGGGGAAGCAGTCACAGCTGGAATGACGTGCACATGCACATACTCCTTGCTCTCACCTGCTCACGTGCCCTGACAATGTCACTTGATAAGAAAGAAAAAAAGTGTTGATCGTGCAGCTCCCCAAGAGGGGCCTGCAAGAGAACCTTCATGAACCTTGCCTCGCAGGCCTTCATGGGCCTTGCCAATGGGCGGGCCCATCTATTAAGGCCGCACCATCTCAATAGCAGCACGCCACTCTACGCACCGACCAGACTGCCATCATACTGGCACCACCTGCCTCTCGTGAAGTGCAGTGAGGAACTTAGGTAGGAAGTCCTTTGTGGCATCGATGCAAACAAGAGGCGCGTCTCAAAGCTGCATGCCCCCCATGGTACGCGAATGCAGGGTAGCCACCAACGGCGCAGGTTCACTTTGTTGCCTGCTGCCTTGGGCGTGCCCTGAGCTGTGACTATAATCATACTCATACTACGCACATGCGTGCCTTCAAGCAAAAGCCAAGAGGCACACAGACCCTCAGGCATGTGAGTGACACCAGCCTCACGACAATCAGGCCGGTTCACTCAACTCGCACACGCCCTTGCAACCACTTGAGCTACCCCAAGCACAGGCTTGCCCAGCCCCATGGAGCTCACTTCCAGAGATTCAACCAACCCACACACTTAACCCTCGTGAGGACACCCTCCCTGGCATGGGCCCGGGTGCTGTCACCCCTACACCATGAACGTCACACCAGACGTGCATCCAACATTCAGCTTAGACCCAAACATCCCAACACGCCGCGCACCATGCATCCCTCATGCTGGTCTCGGGCTATTCTTGACTATCATCCATGCCATCATAGCGCCAGATACGTGCAGGTGAAGCGTTTCTAAATGTACATTCTGATCGTCTGCCCTTGAGACTGGTTGCCGCCTTACTAGGTCGTCATGTGCGGTGATGGCACGCCGCTGCGCTGCGCCACCAGTCCAACTAATACGACGAAAAAAATCCAACTAGCACCATTTAAACATGGCCAAATGCTGCTTGGACCTGACTGCTGCATGTCGACAGTCATATGCAGCGGTCAGCAAGTGCCCATGCAGCAGGTGCCGCCCCTGAAAAAGGCTTAAGAGCTGGTGCCAGACATTCCATGCAGCCATGCATGCCTGTACAGCCCCCTGCCATCTGTCCAGAGTGTTGCACCATGCAGGATGAGGACATATCAGCAACCATGGTGCCTTATGTCACAGCCTGTTGGCCTGGCAATGTCATGGACAGCAAGCTTCAGCAGTCTGCTGCCGCTGCATGGCCCATGCCAAAGAAGTGCTGAACCAAGATCTGCAGCAGAGTGACCAGGAAGGCGCGCTGCACTTCCTCTGGTACCGTATCAAACGGAGGAATGTGCACGAAGAGCGAGGCAGCAGGTACGCAGGGGCCAAAGCTGCCACTGCTGTGTGCGGAGCCGGCGTTTCCTGGGCTGCTCTGGCTACACGGGCTCCATGATATGCGGCTGATCTCGGCCCTGGTGCCTTGCCGCTGCGGCTGCTGGTGCAGTACTGAGGCAGATGGTGGGCCACTGCTACAGCTGCCGGCCGGCAACAGCAACGGGAAGCTTGGGGGCCCACTGCCGTAGATTGAGCCCTGCAGCAGCTGCTGCTGTTGCGGTGTCGGCTGCTGCTGCTGCTGCAGGCCCGTGCCAATGCCAGGCGGGCCACTGCCGGGCCTTCCCTCAAAGCCAGCCTGCTGCGCGCCCGTCATGAAGCCATGCATGTGGATGGCATGGGGCCCTGAAGAGGATCTTGGCGGTCCACCAAGGGGTACAGGCGCACTGATATGCAGGGGTATCACGCGGCTGGCCGGTGGTGAGGGCGGCGACCCCAAGTTCATCCCAAACTGGGCAGCCCCACTGGACGAGCCAGTCAGCATGAAGCCGCCGCTGTACATGGCGGTCAATGCATTGCTAGTCCCTGCCCCTGGCAAGTGGAACGGTGCGAAGCTGCTTGCCGATGCAGGTGGCGCCTGCACGGGCGTTTGGGCCACACTCAGCTGCGGCTTGAGGCTCGTGCCTGAAAAGCGAGCCGCGCAGCATAGGCTGCGATAGTAAAGCCACTGCGGATGCAGATGGAGACAAAAATTGGTGAACACCCAGGGAAGCAGTACGGCAACCATGATACCAGCCGAGCATTGAGCACAACAGGTGTGGTGGTGCCAGCAGCAGGTAAGCGTGTACAATCTCTCAACACTCGTGCGGCACAGTGGCTGGCAAGGCCCAGCACAGAACAGAGCACAATGGGCCCTAGTTTGACTGGGGTCCATTGTGCACGCACATTGCAGATGTAGCGCCCTGGGTCTTCAGACACGTCCACATCGAACCTCCGTGCGCGGAGCGCGTTCACAATGCCGGCCACATCCAGAGTGGTCTCGCGCCGTGCGCCCAGCTCGTCTGCACCTGCACACATGCATAGCATACGTGGGCGCATCATGGGCATACATGAGTGTGTTCATATTTCGGGAGTAGCCTGCATGTGGAAGGCGTGGTGCAGCATTGCGTCCAGCTGCGGCTGTTTTAATCAATTTGTACGTCATTCCCCGGGTGCTCTTCGAAAGCACAGGGTTGATATCGTAACGAACTCCCAAGAACACTACTGCGAACCTGAGATGCACGTCCGATGTGGCTGCCAGCCTCGCACCTGCATGTGAGCAACGCATTGTAAGCGGAATTTTACCTTCCTGTGCGTTTCTCTAAAGCCTAGATTCAAAAAATGGCAAATCTTCTTGACCCACGTCTGGTACTCTGAAGCTGCCCTCGTTGTAGGCATATCGTTCGAGGCGGATGCGTGGTGCCTTGCTGTCGACTCCCAGGTGGATAAACAACAAGGGCTGCTGGTCGTTGTCAGCAGCCAGCAGGTGCGCCAATCCCTGCAAGGAATATGTTGAGAGGACGCAAAGAGTGCAGGTCTCAAGCTGCCGTGCTGTCGCAGTGATACCGTGCACTGCTCATGTGAAGAAGATACCACCCACGGTGGCCAGGGAATGGCAACTTGTTGCGTAGGCAAGATTCTACAGAAGCAAAAGTGGCGGTTGCGAAGCTCAGACAATGCCGTGCAACGGACCTGCAGGTAGGCATCCGCATCCACTGCACTAACAGGCAGCACTGTGGTCTGGACGCACGCCAGTTCGGGCCATTCTGCCAGCAGTCCTGCTCCAGATAGGCCCTGCCTCGCTTGCTCGTGGAGCCAGTTGCATAAATTTTCGCTGGGGTTCTGTGCCACGCCTGCACACAGGACAGTTGGACTGGATCAATTGAAGCAGGTGCAGTGGTGAACATACAGTCCGCAACTTGCAGGCGAACGCAGTTGTTCTATCTGACCTGGAAAGCTTGAGAACCCCGTAAGAACCACCTTGCCCCTTGTCTCTGTATGCACTGCACCCATTTGGTGGTGCCGCTTTGCCCCCTCACGAGCAGTGCCAAGTTTTTCACATGTTAAGTGTGGGGTGTGTAGAACCCTAAACCTGATCTGTGGTCGAAACACGCGCAGGGCACCGATGCGTTACGAGTCCGCAGCAGAACATCACAGCCCAAACCGCTAAATGCGCACTGCGCGAGCTCACAGAGGCAGCACAAGAAGTAGCAACCCTGCTGCACCACAGCGCATCCAACGCCAGTGCACAGCATGTGCTGCCCTGCCCCAGTCATGGACCCAGGTAGATGGATGATAGGCACACCGCAATGTAACTGTACCATGCCGCATTATATCATGTGCTGTACCCCGTACATTTCAGACCATATCAACTGGTGTGGCATGCGCATGGCGCTGGCGTGTGGGTGGCATGATCTGATGATCACCTGACGCAATCATACCTGCATGCAATCCATCGGCTTGCGCAGGTGGTGGATTGGGCCAAGTCTGAGTTCAAGCGCGCAGTGGCCCCGGGGATCCCGGATGACGCAGTACCCCTTGCAAGGGTGTGGCCAACTGCTTGTTGGTCTCTGGCAGCTTTTGGTCCGTGGCTCATGTGCACTGTGCAGGCATGACATTAGCAGCATGCTCATGCATCACTGGCCCTGCCCAACGACGCTGACACCTTCGCTCTGTGATGGCTCATGACCGCCCCGCAGGCGTGCCTACTGGTGGCACTGGAGGTGGGTGGTGATGTCATTGATATGTTGGGCTGGGGTGGGGCTAGATCTTGGGTGGGTTTGGTTTGCCTGCAATCCCTCTCGCATGCATGCACATGCAAGTGCATGCACTTCACAGCAGTCCGCCACAACCGTGCCTCGCATGCACACAACCCGCAGGAGGAGGCATCTATTGAGGTGCACCCTGAGCTCCGGGAGGCCATGGCTCAGCAACCAGATCTCAGGTGCCCTGAGACGTTGCATCCATCTCATAATGGCACCTGCTTCCCGTGCCCACACCATGAAAGTGCACGCAGGCACTGCAGAGTGCAAGCTGCGCCACAATGCAGCCTGCATCCTCGGCATGCGGTCGCGAACTTGTTTGCTCACCCATTTCATCAGGGCCTTGTGCCGGACAACGTGGATGTTTGATTACTTGCCTGACATACGCCACATGATGCACTGACTGGCCGATGCATGCAGGCTGCGCAGCTTGGCATCTGCATCCACCTGGTCCCTGGAGCGGCTGGATGCCCTGGCAGCTGAGGTGGTGTCGCAGCTCATGCTCACACTGGGTGTCACACCAGAGGCTGCCAGCACTGCTTTGCAGCCAGATGCTGCTGCGGCAGATGGGCCGGCGGCGACATCCAACGGCCAGGCAGACCCCGCGGCAGGGGGCGGGGTGAGAAGCAGTGGTGGCACTACACCATCATTGGGCCCAAGCAGCCGCCGTCCAGCCACCACCACCAACGCCTCCACAGCAGCCGCGGCAGCCGCGGCTGCCCTGGGGGCAGATGTGGACCAGGGCGCAGAGGCAGACAGCCCTGAAAAAGACAAGCGGCGGCACAGCCTGACCATGGCCGTGTTTGAAGCCATAGCAGCAGATGCAGCAACCGAGCAGCAGGTGCGGCGGCAGCGGCAGAGCAAGCTATCAGGCGGAGGCAGCCCGCGGCCCCCTGTCAGTGAGCTGGTCAGGCGCATCCCCGGTCCGCCCCCCACGCCACTGCAGCTCATCGGTGCTCTCAACATGGTGCTGTTTGAGCGGCATGGGTATGGACCGTGCAACCGCTATGGGGAGCCCAGGTGCGGCGCTGCTCAGGGTGGGGGGGGGGGGGGGGGGGGGGGTTGGGAGCTGAGGGATTCACTGGCTCGCACTGTGGGTGGCTGGTATGCTGAGCTCTTGCCCAGCGCAGGTTTTGCCGAGATTCAGGCGCCCTAGCATGACATGGTCCTGATGTACAAGCAGGGTCTGCCTGATCACCTGCCAGCCATGCCGACAGCGTGTTGGCGCTCGGCACACCCCACATGCGTCCTGCCAGCACGCCGCTGTGCTGAACCACCGCATGCAGCAGCCGCCCGCTCCTGGTCAGTGCTAACCCATCCACCACTTCAACTCTCCGCCCTGTGCACGGCAGGGACTCCCAGCTGTCATCAGTGCTGGAGACGGGGCTGGGCTGCTCCCCCGCGCTCTCCATCCTGTACCTGCAGGTGGCGGAGCGGCTCGGCCTGAAGATGGACGCGCAGCCGCTGGAGGACGGCCGCTACTGGGTGCTGTGGCCGCGCGGTGACCCACACGCGCTGAAGCTGCGCGCCCGCGACTCGAGCACTGGGCCTGTTTGGACCCCCGGCATGCAGGAGCCTCTGTGGGCCCCTGCAACGGCAGCTGTGGGTGCGGCCGTGGGCGCGGCTGCAGGGACGGCTGTGTCGGGTGCGGCTGCAGCTGCGAGTGCACAGGCTACTGCAGCGGTTGAGATGGTGCAAGCACGCGCAGAGGGTGAAGCGGCTACATCAGCCGAGGTGCAATTAACGAGTACCGCCTGCAGCCAGGCACAGGACAGCACATTGACGGCGCATGCAGCGTCCACAGCAGGGGTGCCGGGATATGAAGGAACCAGCAGCTGCGCAACCATGGCACAACCTCCAGTTGCAGTGGCAAACCTCAGTCCGGATGCAGCACAAGCATCAGCTTTGTCTGTCGACCAGGGCCCTGAAGCGCCAGGTGCCTCAGAGGCCGGTGTTACGTCCGCAAGCACTTTGCCAGCCATGCCTGCCCAACCCGGCGTGCTGGCAACCTCATCAATTGACATGCGCTTTGTCGTGGACCCATATGGCAAGGGTGGCCTGCTGGAATGGGATGAGGTACGTCGGTGCAATGTGTCACTTGTGACTGGCATCATCATGATTGTGTGCACAGTACTATCCGCCTGCACCCCAGCGTGGGGATGTAGACACAGCCTTGAATCCCCAGTTGCTGGGTGGTAGCTCCACAAGCAATACAATGTGCAGTTGGCACTTGTACTGCGCATCTGCATCCACGGTAGGCCTGATGCCATGACCCACAATCGCACCACGTACTCACGATCGCCCGCCTCAGGCGCCTGCGTGTTGCATCTGCGCGCAAATGGCGCCCGCAGGTGTGTGAGCTGTTTGGGCTAGAGCTGGGCAGTGAGCCCCAGCCTGCCTCCAAGCGCACCCTGCTTGCATGCCTGTTGGCAGACCTGCGCGATGCACACTGGGCCAAGGCCATCGGCTGCCCCCCTGCACCGTCGTCCCTCGTACCTCTGACCCCTGAGACTGCGCTGCGAGTTTGGGGAGGGACCGGCCAGGTTGGCAAGGAGACAGCAAGTTCCGATGCTCCAGCATCAGGCTGGGAGGGTTCTCAGCCGCAGGCGGACGCGCCACCTCAGGTGCCAGACGCCTCCTTGGATCCTGGTACCACATTCGAGGCACCGGCCACAGGAGCCTCAGATAAACTTGGTCAGCAGGACTCCGGTTCCAACCACGCATTAGGGCCAGCTTCAGCAGGCAGCAGCAGCAGCAGCAGCGGCAGCAGCCATACACGCAGCGTGCGCCTCCGCAACCTTCACGCTGCAGAGCGTGCACTAGCAGCTGCGGAGAAGCGCTTGTGGCTGCTGCCAGATTCCAGGTGAGATGTGAGAGTGTGTGAGCAGCTGCATTCACGTCGCATCGAGCCTCAGGTGCATGCACTTATTGCACTTGCCTGCGCCAGTCACAGTTTGTGAGTTGCATTGTGCCACGGTGCCACCAACACACTGCCCATACAGTTGCTGACCATCGTTTTCTGCCTTTGACGTTGCCACACGCGCACACAGTGAGGCACAGCTGCAGTACGGACTCCTGCTGTACTTGCTCAGGAGGTGGGATGATGCATGGCTGGAGCTTGGGATCTGGGTAGAGACGCAAAGGGCCCAGGGGCATACCAACAGCCCCTCCCTGCATGCAGCAGAGATCTTGCTGGAGAAGATCAGGCTGCAGCTGGTGCTGGGCAATAAATAGATCAGAATAATGCTCCATACATCGGACTCGCCACAATGTCGTGTTTGCGATTGCGGCTGGTACTCATGTCCTGTTGTACGGCCAGGTAGGGCCACAGGAGCGACTTGCCAGTGCTCTCATTACGGTAATCTATTGAGGCGGCCCATTGAGAGTCTAGCTACTGGATGCTGAATAATATCGTAGTTACAATGGTCTTTGACATGCCACCTTGCGGGACCTTAATGAGAGTGTACCAAACCCAGTGCTCAACTGCGCAACCAACAAATTGGTGTGTGTCCCAGCAACACAAACAAATTGGTTGGCAATTGGACCAAACTAATAGTAAGCCAAAATTGGTCACGTGAAACAGCCTCTGCCGCTGTGCACAAGCCCTGAAAAGTGAAAGCCGCCTTCTGCAAGCTCCAGAGGCATCTGCAGCGCAACCCCACACACTCTACCATGCCAACTGCGCGCCAAGTTGCGCGCATTCGCCTCGGCCGTTGCTGCACAAAGCTTTTTGAAATGTGAGTTCCACCAACTGTCTCATCATGCCCCTACAATGAAATACACCGAGCGGTCATGCACAGGCAGATCCACTGGTGGTGCAACGAACGTCTGCAGAGCTGCCAGTGGCATGCACACCCCCGGAGGTCATGGGCCACAAACCATGCCAGCCAAGTACATCATCTATTGCAACGGCTCTCCCCCCTCCTCTCCCTTCCACCTCCCCGCCCTCTGTCTTTTAGGGCTTGCTTGATGGCAAACACCTTGCAGCCCCAAACAGTCACATGCCCATGTGCGGTGCATGGTCCACACTTGTTGGACAGCAACCAATCCCACAATGGTGTGGCGCCTCATTCCTGCCCACCCGAACGGACACCCGAATGTAAGACGTAGCGATGTGCTCATGCAGCTGCCGTGGTGTGCGACTTGCCCGACTTGGTGCCATCCCAACGCCCCATGTGCGGCGCCAGGCGGTCATCATAGAAGCTCAAACTGTCAGGCGCGTGTGACTCCTTCAGCAAGTCATAAAACTCCTCCTTGCTGATCTTCCCGTCCCCATTCGTGTCCGCCTCACGCAGCATCAGCTTGGCCTCCGCCCGGCGCTCTGCCTCCGCCAGCGAACCACCTACTGCACAGCACGTGCCCAAGCAGGCAGACCACCACGTGTTGGCGCTCAGTCCATGCAACACACACATGCTGGGGCAGCGAGCGGATGTAGCTGCCAAATCACCGGGAACAAGGTCCCATACCAGATCAAGGGACGCGGCTCGTGGACGCGGATGCAAACCATGGACCTTGATGCAAACAACGGCACAGCACATGTCAGAGCCGCGTGCTGCATGGCTCACCTGCGGCAGGCGGCAGGTGCTCCATGATCTCATCCAGGGAGATGAAGCCATCGCCATCATGGTCCATACGCTTGAACGCGTGGTCAATGTACAGCTGCACGCAAGTCGGTGCATTTGCAAGCCGGACACGCATGAGTCATTATGAGCTTTGGCACAGGCCGTGGGTGTATCAATTCCATCCACTGTCTTGACCTGCAGCCACCACCACCACCACCCTGCACAACAAGCTAGAACTCGCAACTCAGGCTACAGCAAGCAGCCTCCAAGGCAACAGCGTGCTGCATCTCAAAGGCCCACGTGCCTGCCAGCTCTGCTCCTTCTGCAGCTGGTTCCAGTCGATGAGGGTGGTGAGGAACTCGGACATGACGATGTTGCCATCATGGTCCGCGTCCATCTTGCGCACCAGCTGCTCAATCTCACTGTCTGACAGCACGTAGCCCTGCTTGCGCAGCCCAGACGACAGCTCATCCAGGGACACGGTGCCACTCGCATCTGTGTCCAGCTCATGGAAAAGCTCCTTCAGGTCCTTCACCACGTTCTTGTTGCTCTGGTCCGTGGCCAGCTCCTCCACAATCATGCGCAGCACGATCTGCTTCAGGTGGCCGTACGTGGAGAAGCGCTGCAGCCGCTGCACCACACTCCCTGCCAAAGGGAGGTCTGCCGCTGTGCCCTGCTCACGCACCCACGAGTGCTGCAGCGCCTCGGATGCTGACGGCCGCTTCTGGGGGTCGCGCTGCAGAAGCAGCTTGAGGAATTCCACTGCGCTGGGGCTCAGGCTTTGCAGCTCCTGCAATCAATGCCCAATGCAGCGCCGCATGCAGTGATTGACACGGCTCCACATCAGCACCCTCACAAGCCCTGCCGATTCTGCCAGGCCCACAAGACGCATGATGCCCTCACATGCAGCAGCAAATGCCTGCAACATGCAGGACTCGCCCACATGGACATTGGTATCCCGGATGACTGCAGCCTGGTGCAAATCACAACAATCACCTGTGCCTTCCAGTTGATCTCCTGTGTCATGATTGCCTTCCACACATCAGTGAGGGATTGGTTCCGTACGTCCTCCCAGAAAGGGAAACGCCCCGTCAGCAGCTGGTACGTCAGCATGCCAACGGACCAGATGTCACACTTCTCATCATACATCTGCATCACCAGCTCAGGTGCCATGTACGCGGGAGTGCCTGTAGAGAACAACCAGCGCATGCGCAACCGCCGTGAATCAATCATTGATGGAGCGCTTGCCAACTACAGACTGCGTACTGGACTGCACCATGGCCCAAACAGCACTCCCCAGTCCCTAAAAATGCTGCATGAAGGTGCCGTCATGCAGCCTGCAGGCACACCTGAGCGAGAGCTGAGCTTAGGCTCCTCGGGCCAATGGCGGATGGACAGGCCAAAGTCAGTGGCCTTCAAGGGGCTGTCCTCTTCATTGGTCAGGAACAGGAAGTTGTCCGGCTGCAGCACAAACCCCAACAGGCTGCACCGTCAGGCAGGCTGGTGCACGTTTATGCAGCTTCCATGATCAGGATAGGCATCAATCACGCAGCATGTGGGTAATGGTCCGGCTCTTGCTGCCACAACGACAGCAGTACCACCGCTTTGGCTGCATGCTTGCATGCCACGTGCCTCCCATGTGCAATACAACCGATCATCCCCTCTCACCTTGATGTCACGGTAGATGATCCCCTTAGCATGGCACTGGCTGACAAAGCGCAGGATGCTGCGTGTGAGGCGCGCGATGTACTTCTCGCTGTACCGCCCGGAGTCGATCCGCTCCAGCAGTGCACCACCCTCACACAACTCCATCACCAAATGAATGGAGTCGTTGTCTTCGAACGCATCCTGCAGTCATCACGGCAGCTTGCAAGGTCATGACTACAGCGATCGCTGCAACAGAGGCATAGTGTTAAGCGATCACTGCAGCAACTGGTAGGGTTGCTCTGTACCACACCCTCTGGCTGCATATTGCCCCAACATTCTTGCAGCCATCGCAGGTATGCACTGCCTGTGTTTCTTTGGAACATGCAGCTGTAGCCACCAACACCCTGGACAGACCTTGAGGTTGACTGCATCCAGGCTGTACCCCAGCTGCTGCATGATCTCCACTTCAGTGCGCAGTTTGAGCAGGTAACGAGGTGTGGCCATGCCGCGTTTGGGCACCTTGCCAACTGTTTTAACTGCCAGCTTCCTGCCAGTTGCAATCTCCACGCACTCACGGACCACGCCAAAGCTGCCTGCCCCTATCACGCGCCCCACCCAGTACTTGGTTGTCAAATTGCGTGGGTAGCCAAACACATTGACAAGCTGCTCTGGCTCAAGCTCGGTCCGTGGCGGCAGCTTGAGCACACCCTCGTCTGCTCCTGTGGCAGTGTAGTCCAAGGATCTGCATAGCTGCAGGTTGGGTTTGAGGGGCCCTGGCTGAGCGAGCCGCATGTGAACAGCTCTGCTGCTGGGCAGTGCACCATGTAGCGTACGGCCACTGGTGCTTGGCAGAGCGAGAGCTGGCGCTGATGCATGGGCGTTGGTCGCGCATGGCCTGCGCACAAGCTGTGCGACCTTGGAGATGGGCAGGTGGCCAGCACGCAGAACCACCCCGTCCATGGTCAAGCGGTGATGTGGGGTTGCTCTGCGCATGGGTTGGGTGCAGCACGCCAGTTACCGCAGACATGCAGACAGCACCATGCAGCATGGGACCCCATCACTGGGTAGACATCCAAAAGCACCAATTGGCGCGTCAGTGCTTGTTTATAGTGAAACGATCGCTGGCCATGCCACTTGCCGAGGGCACCAGGGCTATGTGTCCCGTCAGGATCAAGCCCTGGGACCCAAGACATGCGGTAGCAGCTGTATGCAGATCTATGCGTTCAATGGGTGCAAGTAAGCGCATGATGCCCCTATCCGCATCTTGGTGGAAAAAAGTTCGCCGCCACGACACGCAGCACGGACCCACCCACTAAGCAGTTGTCCTGAAGGGATGATTGTTGGCCACGAGAACTGTGGGCTTGCACCGGCCTGTTGTTGTTTACAGGACGTTCGTTCAATGCATCACTGAATTCACACGTATTATTCGCACAGAGCCAGCCGTTCACGACGCGACTGTGTGGCAGCTGAGACAGGGTGAAAGGTACAATGACGTGGACCCAACCAACGCCAGCTCCGTAACAGGACATCTGAACAAATCCTGACCCGAATTACCACCATCGCTGCTACATTTCTTTCCTACAGGAAGCTTGGGCGATTGTACCATCACTTGCATGAGGGGGCTGCGAAAGCTGTGAGGCATTCCAACCTTGATTAGGCACAGTGCATTATGCGTTCATGTTCTTCCTGATGTTTTTCTTTCAGCAGATCAGAGCGTGATGATTTGATTATTATTATCCTGCCACGGCTGAAATAAGAATGGGTAAACTGTGCCTAAAATCTGTGCGTGATGAGAGCACTGGACAGCAGCTGTTTCTGGCCATCACTTGGAGGGACAATGCAGCAGCAGGGTTTGATGTGCGCGCAACAAATTGCAGCAGTAGCTGGCAACTGGAAGGTGCGTGCGGTGCACAGAGTTGCCATCTTGTAACTCGCTCCTGCGCATGGCACGCACAGCGCACACATCATGTGCGAGCACCAGCAGGGCACAAGGCACCAGAGGGCCACCAGCTGACAGAGCAAGAGTACATGGCAGCATGTGAAGATGCGCTGTGCTCACCGCAGCCACGCTTCACGTACACATGGACCATCGTGCATGACCAAAGTGCACGCCAGCGTCGGATCAAGGTGTGTGTGAAGAATTTGCGTGAGAAGCATGCGGCGCCATGGGAGATGTGGAGGTGTGGATGATATGCATGACGAGCGCCTTATGGGTGAAAGGCCCGTGGCATGATGCAGATGGCCGGCACTCACTTAATGGAGGAAAACGGAACCAGCTTACCAGCTGTCAAATGCACACTGACACCTGTAGGAATTTACAGTTTATGCATGTGCTGCTGGTGTGCAGTTGCGCTTTGGGTGGAAGGAATCAGAGGGATACGTGCCGACGATCACACTCCTGCTACAGCAAACTGAAGACCACATCTCCACCCTCACCAGCATGATGAGCACATTATTCCAAGATTACACTGCCATGCGGGTGAGGGGCTGACATTGCACTACCTGCATGACAACATGCTATCGTACATTAGGGAATAAGATACCAAAATGGGCCCACACTGGCACCTTATCTGTTGCACGGTATCCCAACGTGAGCTTATGCAGCAGTCAAGTATCTTGAGATCCAGGCATATGAGCCATATGGATGTATGCCCACTGCTCCTGTGGATGCAGCAAGCTGTGCACCAGCTGTCGGCCACATGTGAAGAGCAGCGCAGGGAGCTGGAGGACGTGCAGGGGCAGCTCGCGCGGCATGTGGAGCACACACAGGAGCGAGAGAAGGAGATCATGGTGAAGGTGGGTGCGTGACAGAACATGGCAGCCAGGGCTGGCGGGAGAGTGATGCTGTACGGTCCCCGCACACCAACTACCATCTTGTGTGTGATGGTTGCTGTCGCTCATGATAGACATGTATGGTGTCATTCAAGGAGGTTGGGCTTGGCATGAAGAACAGCATTGCACTTGCGCCTCGGCGGCAGACATTGTGACTTGGCACAATCGGCCATTACACGGAGGCTGAACTGATCAGAGGGCTGCATGTGCATGGGGTGCAGCTCACGCTGCTGATCAACACCAAGGCCCAAAAGATCCGTGAGTTGATGAGTGAGAGGGAGGATCTGCTGGCGGAGGTGGAGCGGATGCGTGAGGAGCTGGCACAACAGGTGAGGCTGGTTTGTGCAAACCTCTCACCTGACATGGCCCTTTGCTGAGCAGCTGTTGAGGGCGCTGCTAGGCACTGCCAAGCGCGCACGGCAACCGATCATGCTCACATGTTGATGCTGCTGTTGTGCATCGCAGGGGCCGCCTGTGGAGGCAGCCGATGAGTACCCAGGCAGCAGCACCCCATCACGTGCAGGGGAACACTCAGATCATGAGCAGGACTTTGGGTGGGAGGGAGGTCAGCAGGGCAGCAGAGCCGCAGGGCTGTGGCCCGCAGATGCAGAAGGCACCAGCCAGCAGCAGGAGGGCCAGGATGCCATGGAGGTCGATGCTGGGGGCACGGTTGGGCACATTCAACATGACAGAGCCCGAGCGGCTGGTACGGTAGCAGCAGGACAATTGCAGCCCAGCATGGTGAATCAGGCGGATATCCCTACGCAGCCCTTACCAGACCTCGACTTTGCTGCGCTGTATCCTGGAGCTGTGCTCTCTGCTGCAGCAGGACTCGGCGCTGCAGCACCTGGCAGCACCCAGGCAGCATCGCAGCGCGAAGCCATGGGGTCACGTTACGTGAGTGCACAGCCGTCTGCATCTGCTGCTGGTGTGCAGACAACTGCAGGTGCACAGCCTGCTGGTGCAGCATCAACAGGGCTGGTGTCAGATCTGAAGCTGGACTTTGATGATGCTGAGCTTGGACTGTGAGCATGGTTGTACACTGCATTGAGATGACGAGTACTAGCTACATTACAACTATGACAGTCTCACTGGTTCCCACCACCCATTGCACACAGGCACTATTGGTGACATTACCAGAGCGCAGTTTCCTGCAGCCACTACCACCACACCAGCGTGATGCACATAGCATACATTACATGCATACGGTACATCATGTACCCGCACGAGGCATTATATCATTTTGCTCTCAATGCAGCGGGCACCTTGCTCTTTCATGGACACAAACAACCCAGTAACATATCAAGATACCATCCACCAGGCCCTGTGCCACAAGACCGTTACATCGGCCAAGAGCGCCACCGCTCTTTGATTGTCAAATCCTTGTCCTCCTTTACGTGGTGATACAAAATCCAGCGCATACATGGTTACAGCATGCAAAAAGCTGCGCATGCCCCATCCCCATCATCTCTGCGCCTACAGATCTCAGCACTCTGCTTGCACCACCACCACGCTCACCAGCCTGCAACTCAAGCACGTGTAAGGTCATGCATACAAGTTGGGCCCAGATTGCAACCATGCACAGAGCCCCCCAAAAAGACTTGGGGGGTGGGGGCTTGGAATGTGCGCAGCATCAGGTCACTGGATAGACCAGACGTACGCAACACACAGCAGTACACCCAATGAAGCCCCGGAAGAGATCAATCAGCTCAAGGATCACATGAATTCAGAAGGCGTCCAGCAGCAGAAAAAATGACAGCTTTGCAAGGTGTTGGTTGCATTAAGGCGGGCCACGGGCGCAAACCGCTCAACAAGCACCGGGTACCCCGCCCTTCTTTATTTTGTCAGTCATGCTCCGGCTGAAAACCGGCGTCACCCAGATTCTTCACCCCCACGAGTGCCACCCACATGGACGGAAGTGTCCTTCAGTGGGCGCCACAATAAAGCAGGGAATGACTAGATCAAACAGCCCCAGCGGTACATACACTCTTCAAGGTCCGGAACAAAAACACATGCAGGGACTCCACCCCACCGGATACACGAGCATCCATACACCTGATGAATGGTCACGTGCGGCCAGTGTGCGCCTGGCCGTCTTCGGCGCGTGTCCCGCTGAACAGCATTGCAAACTTGCGCGCCAGCGCGCCTGCTTTGGACAGTGCTGGCAGCCGCACGGTGTTGTCGGCAGCACTGGTGGGAGGTGGGGGTGGTGGGGCAGCCAGCTGGCCAGCCGCATGGCGGGGTGTGGCAGAAACCCTGGACATCACGGCCTCCACAGGGCCCACCACACCCATCTCACGCGTGATGTTTGTGGGGACGGTCTCACCACGTGGTGAACGCCGCCGCACGGGATCACCGCTATACACAGGCATGCACAGCCGTGGCACAGCAGGCTCACAGCCCACGCCCACCGCGTTCACAGCCGTGGTCACTGTGGCTGAGCTGCCAAAGGGCGTGTTAGGCGAGGACGCGCCAGGGCTGTACACGCTGCCCGCCCCCACACCCGCGTGCTCAGCGCCGCGCATGCGCAGCACCTGCCCCTGCTCCCGCGCGCGTGAGGGGTGAGGGTGGGTGGTGAGGGAGGCGATGGAGCTGGAGGAGTGGGAGCGCACAGGCAGGCGGCGCCTGGAGCGGCCGGCGCTCGCAACGCCCTGCAGGCCCTCAAACCGCTGGCTCGTGGCGGTTGGCGGCTGGTACTGCTGTGCGGCGGCATGGTGGCTTGTGTGGGGCCGGCGCTCCCGGGCATACGCCGCGGGGGGCGCTGGCACCATGTGGGGCTGTGTGCGCGATGAGCGCTGGAACAGCTCGGGGTGGGCCTCACGGGGGGGTGAGGGCGTCAGCGCCTGGTGGGTCTGGCTGGTGCCCACACGCGGCGCCTCACTGCTGCGCGCCTGCTGCGTGCGGGTGCGGGGTGTGCGGTGCGGGCGCAGCACCTCGCGCTCGCCCGCCGTGATGGCCGCGCAGTGCGTGGCTGCCCCATACGACCGCAGCCCTGTCAGCTTCAGCTTCTCACCCGTATTGGGCACTTGGCACTCGAACGACACGTCAAAATCCTGCGGCGCAGCGCATGCGGTTGTGCGAGGATGTTAGTGCAACTGTGTGACCCCTGACCCCCGAGTGGGAAAGGGAACTGCACAACACGAGCAGCCTAAGTCAGATGCACATGGCAGGGGTACACACACACCTCAGTGATGTCAAACCCCAGCAGCTCGCGCACTTGGCTCTTAAACAGCGCAAGTCCCTCGGGACCTGGCTGCACGCGAAGCTTGTACTCCCGGCCCTCAAACTTGATCGCCATGACTGCAGCCACAGGGCCATACCATGCATCAATGGAGTATGAGCATGCACATATTTTCAGGTCAGTTGCTTGCGGCAGCTCCTCCCATCGAACCCGCTGCATACCTGGCGTCACTGGCTTGATGGTCTTTGGGGTCAGCACAGCCCGCCAGTCTGGCAGAGGCTTCATGCAGAACCGGCACTGGCATTCTTCTCTGTAAGGCAAGAACAACACAGCACGGTCCAAGCGCGGTTTTGGCGAACACAGCGCAGATGAAGTTCAAGTGACAAGGGATCAATACAACATCCCGCAAAGCGACAGGGTAGCAGGATAGCGGCATGCATCTAGCGGATCTTTAAGCATCTGCAGTGCAGCAGATGGAAGAAATGCGGCTCGTCCAACTTTAGGCTACCCGTTCAAGACTTCAGCACTTACAGCTTGCCTGCAGCTTGTAGTTGCCACCTGTATTGCAGAAGCGAGTCAAGGAGAGCAGTGCTGGGGAAAAATTGAACTCATGGGCCCATGCCACGGGTGCATGCCATCCCAGCAGCTAGTGCGGCTCTGCGAAATACTTCGGCAGAACATCTTGATAGAAAGTTGATCCCGTGGCACGGTGCCTTCCGGGATGACTGGCTGATTCAGCAGGGCTGTGGCTGAGCGCAACGAACTACAACACCTCGGTGAACTGTTTGGCAGCCTCCGCCATACACATTCTAGACCGACATTACCTTGCAAGACACGCCCTGTGCACTGGGCGCGCACTACAGTCGCAGGGGATGCCTAAGGGCCCAGCCGACGAGCCGAGCAGGCAGATCCAGCACGAGTCCTCATCACTGCTATCTGAATCCGCAGCGTGTTGCGTGCCCGGCTCCATGTGGGAACGGAGATACAAAGGGACGGACCGGCTAACACAGGCTAAATGAATTCCTTAACTTGATCAGCATTACAAAGCTTTAAAAACATCAGTTACGGAGCAGCTACGTGGTGGTGCATATAGGTTGCACACCTCACAATCATTGAACCTGCAAAGTCGGTTGGCACGAACTGGCGCTTGGAACTTTCTTTTCACGCACTGAATCGTGCATTAACATGCGTGCCTGAGCGTGGAACTTGAATGTGCACCTGACCATGGTGTGGTAACCAAACACTGTGCAAGAACCAGGGTGGCTCATGCAATAGGACTTCTCCTCAATGCAGTCAGGTCATGCTGGCAGGTTGTGGAGAGGTTGTGGAAACTGCTTAGCACCTGCTGATTAGTCGTGGCTTGCATGCACCAAACGTTTGCATTCCTGCTGACACACCAGCCAGGGCACGGTGTGGTGCACAATGTGCATGCAGCACACTTGGCAGTGCCATCAATCCCCTACACGCCAAAGCATTGTGCATGCCACGATGCCAGCATGGCAATCATCATCAACGTTGCTGTCAATTTGTCGTACCACAACATTTTTCCAACAAGTGCTGCTAGGTGCCTCCTGCAACCCATCAAATCATGCCCCACACAATGTGTTGCATGCGGTGTAGTGCCCTGTACTGCCCCCTGAGGCGCCAGTACTGTACTGCACCTCCTGTCTGACCAGCACAGAGAGTACACCCCCCAGTACAGGTGCTGTTTGCGTCATCTGTGTGGGGTGTGCTGCTGGGTCGTGCACCATCTGATGTCACCGCGCTGCGCCTTAGCTGGCTTACGGTGCAACAACACCACAGCAACAACAGCAACAATGTCACCATGCTTTGCAGCCCGATGGCTGGTCCGCTGCCTAATGGCTGGTCCTTGCCAGATGCCTTGCGGTCTGCAAGAGTCCCTGCAGCATAGCCGCTGCGTCAGCGGACGAAGCGACATGTGGTTCCACCCGGCTAGCCTGCAGGCAGCATGGCAAGCTGGCAAAGAGTTTGGTTGGTGACGAATAAGAGCGAAGGGTACAGGCCAGGGGGCAGGCTGAGGGGGGGCACATCTTGTAGGAATGCCCACTGTGACACGTGCGTGTGCATCAGGGCAGCCTGCTTGTCGCACCTTCTGCACTATGTGGTCTGTGCATGGTCTGTAGTAGGGTGCTGCAGCAGCGCATGCTTGCATTCGCGCGATGGTGCCGCATGCAGTGCACGCTCAACTGATGGCACTGCGTGCACGAAGCTGCTCTGGAACTGCTGCATGCAGCGCTGGACCAGGCAGGTTACACGTTGCGTGGTGGGGGGCATGAAGGTATGGAGCAGAGGCTTCACACAAAGATCCTGCTGCCGAGCCACCGTGAGACCTTGCACTGCGCTGAAGTGTCTGCCCACGGCCCTAGGAGTCCATGCAGGAGGCCTAGGCTCCTGAAATGAAACATCGAGGATATGATGCAAGAACTGACAACGATATGCCGCCAATGGGACCTTGACTGGCTTATGGTGTAACAACAAACAAACAAACAACAAACAAATAAACAACAAACAAACACGGCCCTGGGAACAATACATGTGTGCTGTGATGCCAGGACACCTCATGCTCATACCTCCGTGATGGTTAGTCCAGAAGCGCAGCCACTCTCACAAGCCCCACACATGCGCGTCCCATCCACCGCACATACAGTCGCGCACACGCGCGCAATCACGTCAATATTCCTGATGACCGCACACACGCGCTCCCCTTCTTTCACTCCACACTGTCTTCTCACCACAACAACAGCATGCACACTCACCACCCATCAGCATGTGCACAAGAATGCACAGCGGGCCCTGAGCACAACACAAGTCTCGCTCGACACAACCCACTGGTGTTGGACCCAATCCATCCAGGGCCAATCACACAGGTACATAGGCTACATTCTTCAGCTTACTGTACACCCGCAGCAGGGCTGCTCTGCTGAGGGCGGCTTGTCTGCATATGCAGCTGCATCGGCCAGTAGTGTCAAGCGTGGCACATCCACAGCGAACTGCCTAGGGCCCTGCATGCGGCAAGCACAAGCTTTCACAAAGGTGATGGGCAGTGTGGGCTATCCCTGTTGTGGTCGTGTGTTCTTCAGGTGAACTGACCAGAGCAGGGCGGCAAATCACGCACAGCACCTGAGAGTTTGCAACCCAGTGCTACTGTTTTCGTGCCTGGTATTGCCCTGACCAATACAACGCCCCTGCACCGCAGCAGGCACAGCAGGCGAGGGCACGCTGGCATGCGCGCACCACCCCACCCCACCCCACCCCACCCCACCCCACCCCACCCCACACTGCGGGTTTCACCGCGCAGAGCCGTGTACTGATGATGACCACACCACACCTGAGACTCCAGTGCGTCGTGCTCGCAGCGCAGCGTGAACACGAGCGCGCCGTCCATTGCAGATGACCCGGGCTCAAAGGGCCGCTCCTCCACCACGCACCTGTTCCCATGCATGAGCCAGCAAGGCAGGGGTCCCGAGATTCACATGGTTGGAACAGTCGCATACCATATGTTGATATGTTACACAGCATATGGTATGAATTGTGGTGATGTACAGCAGGTTTGGCGGTAACGTACCAGTTGCGCGCAGGGTTGAGGACCTCGCCGTCAAACATTGGGTCCATGCCTTCACGTGTGTTGCCATCGGCAAGTGTCCTGTGGCCTGCAAAGGACTTGAGGGCGGTCACTACGCCTGGCGGGGGCGGTGTGTTGCCGATGGCGGAGGAGATGACCTGAGCCATGTACCTGCCGCATGAAGGATCACAAGCGAATGGACATGCAAGGCCAGGCACACAGGAAATGTGTCAGTCGATCACGAGGAACACAACCGTTGCGTGCTCATGCGGTAAGTTGCACAAGCCCCAGATGCAAGTTCCATTCAGGAAGGATGCGAGCACCAGGTGTCAAATCTGAGCAAAGGTGCTGCAAAACGCTTCATGGGCCTGGTGCGCCAGCCTCCAACAGGAATGCAAATGTGCATGAGGCCGGCACAGGTACTGTGAGGCTGCTCACGGGTACTGTGAGGCTGCTCAATAGTACACAGTGCACAGTTGTTGACACAGTGCACAGTCGCACCTGTGGTCGTGTTGCGGCTGCAGCCCGTTGGCGGAGTAGAAGTGGCCCGCAGCTGCCAGGTGCACGTCGCCTGAGAGGAAGCTCACCCTGAAGCTCCTGCTCTTTGCCACCTCTTGGAACATCTTGAGCATCGCCAGCTTCTCCTTCGCGTGTGCGTCTGCACCCCAATGGTCCAGCTGCACAATGCACCCACAAGCACATGCGTTTGGAGCTCAGGCTGGCTTTGGTGCAGGACATCAAGTGGCATGGCACCACAGCCCCAGCCGCAGGTGTGACACGACCCGCCATGAACAGCACTGAGAAGGCATGCCAACCGCAGCGACTGACTTACACCCCTCAACAGATGGCAGCCTCACTCAACCCACCAGATCATCCAATATCTCCACGGTCCCGAACTGGCTGTACAAGCTTGTGACCAGCCCGCTCTTCTGCAGCATCTGTGCCACAGCATTGCTGCCCATGTCTGCAACCGTGAGAGGGGGGTAGGGGTGGATGGTCAGCGTGAGCGGACTATGGACAAAAAACAAACAGCGCGCTTGAGCTGTGCACCAATGCACGGAATGTTGCTGGCAACACACATCCACAAGCAACACACATCCACAAGCAACCTATACAACAACAGCAGGATGTACGACACACCTGAAAGATATTCCGCTGCGGCTTCCACCACCGGCAACTTGGGATAGATCACTGGCACGGTGGCCAGCACCAGCACGTGCTTGACACTGGTGGGCAGTGTAGCGACTCGCTGCTGAATCATGGCCCAGCTTTCGTCTGAAATGATTTGCTGCCGCGTGCGCTCTGTGCGTGAATCGAGCACGACCACTGCCAAGTTTGGGCCCAGAGTGGAGATCCAGTGCCAGGCGTTGTGTGCCCCAAATGTCTGCGCGCAGAGCGAACCATGCACACATCAGCGCCGCGGACAGCGCATGCTGGACAACCGAAGCTGCTCGCACAAGGTGCCGTGCAGTGTGCAACAGTTGGGCCATACTGCAATATGCAGCACCAGGTATCCATGTCCAGCATGTGTGCGTTGTGCAGCCACTTGTTTGCTACATACGTTGTTGTCAGCCACCGAACGAGCTGGTGTGGTGTGCTGCTGGAACAGCGCGAAAAAGTGTTGCGCAATGCCAAATACACCCTGCATGGCAGGTGCACAGTGTAACACACAGAGCTGTTGGCCTGGCAGGTCCCGCAGCTGCTTGCGCAAGTAGCACAGATTCTCGCAGTGGGTGAAGAAGCTCACGCTGTGCATGTGGTCATCCCAGATTGTCAAGGCCACATCCCACCCCTTCGCCCTGTTCAGTGCCCCTAGCAGCTGTGTTGACACCCACCTGGAACACTGGTGTGGCCTGTAGTTCACTAGGGTATGAGCCCCAGCCGTCCCAAATGTCGTGGTCATCCCAGATCATGATCTGTGCCGTGCAGCCATGTGTGGCTGTTGATCCGCACCAGGAGGTAAGCGTGACAGCAGACCACACTGCACGCTAGAAAGTTCTGCCATGCGCGAGACCAGGCACATGCATCGTGCTGGGCAACGTACTGCCTTCATGCGATCATATAGATAGTACAACTTTAATGGGAGAAACATCCGTGAAATGCTGGTTCAGTACGTTTTGAGCGGGCCAGATTGGCACATCTACAACAGCATTGCAAAGCATCACACCTGTGGGATGGCTGATAATGCTTCTGAAAACACAGGCTCAGCCCAGTGCTTCAAGTAGTGCGTCAGGTAGAAATTTGAGACCTGCCCATTCAAGCATCAATGGTGGATGTAAAGATAATCAGGAAGCACACATGAAGCTTCACACCTCAAAATCTCCACAACACCTCTTCAAGTACATACATGTGTGCAGAAAACCATCAAGTGTGCAACACACGAGCGAATGTGAGGCCTTGTGCGCACACCTCGGCTTTCATGGCATCGTCAAAGGTTGCAGCCAAGCGAGTGGCCTTGTCCTCTATTTTGGTCCATGCCACCAGTGAGGGGCACTCCCACACATGATCATTGTACAGCTGGTCTCCACCTCCGATCATGGCGTGAAAGGGGCGCTACAGGCAAGAACGCAATCATGCATGTTGATGTGTGCTTGTGATGTAGGCTTGTGAACACATTTGCCCAACAGCCTGCAGAATGCAGGAACACAGGAAAAAAACACAGTCCAACTGTGGAATGCAGAGACACACAATGCAGTATCGGCATGCACCCAACATGGACATCATGCCACCATGAGTGGTGGGATGCACCGCTGTCCATCTGAAAATCATCACACTCTGCAACAACCTTTTTTTTTCAGTGCCCGGGATGACAACTGTGACTGAACAACCTGCAGCCCGGAGGTGCGCACCTGCTTGTGACAAACCAGCACATCCTTCCATAGTGGCTGAATGCCGCCTGCCTTGACCTCCTCATTGGGATCCTGTGAGGTGAAGTGAATGGGATGATAGAGGCTCATTCAGCATGACCGTCCACAACAACACGCGTGCAGATGTGAAGCACACCAGAGAACACGCAGTTCCCGCTGGCTGATGTGCTGTGCACTCATACATCTCAAGTAAACAACAGAGATTACTCTGCTGCAGACAACAGACCAATGGCCACACACATGGAAGCCGTTGCACGAGTAGAAGCCCAGCCGCCAGGCGCATCCTGCTGCAGGTACAGTGATGCGGCAACGCTCCGAGAAAGCTGGAGGCCCGCTTCCCTGAACCACTGTGTACTCGATTGTTTGGGCTGTACTGGTTTGCTCCACGTCTAACCTGAAGCGCACAAAGGTCCAGCCCTGCACGCTTGTGTGAACATGGGAAACAGTGAGGACTCAGCAGGATGTTGTGCGCTCACTCAGGCTTCAGGGTTAAATGCCTCCGGCCCTGCGACCGGTGCTGTGTCAAGGGGGCTTCACCTGGCATGAGTCCAGAAGCTCTCCTGCCACGCTGCTTGGTTCGGAAGGCCTGTGCACGTCACATGTGTGCAGGAGCATAGATACCATGCAGATCCTGGATCTACCTTCTGCCTACCCACAGCATGCATGCATGATGCGACATGCACTTGATAGGCACCCATTCGCCTCTGTACTGCGGTCCCTCGCACCCTAAGGGGCGCCATAGGAGCTGGAACGTTGTGCCCGCCTGGACGTTCTTTGCGATGCTCAATACCGTATAGCTGACCTTGGTGCCAGAGTGCCCATTGCACCGCACGTACACTCCTCCATCCAACGACTGCACGTCGAGTATGACGCTCTCAGTCATGTCCCTCGCCTACTTCCTACTTAAGAACTTTAGTTTGATGAGGTGCAAAATTGATCAACGTAGACCGCAGTATGTGTCGAGTCTGGGTCAAATGTTGAGCTCACACGGCAATCCCAGCACATCAGTTGTGTCGTGGTCTGCGGCAGTTTCATCAAATCCCTTTGGCCAGTTCCGGTGTGCAGTCAATCCAAGATTGATCGGCAGTTGAGGGTTTACCATACAGGGCTTGCCACGCGGTTGAGACCAGGCTCAGCATTGAACGTAAGGTATCATCTCAATGATCTGGACGACCACCACGCTGCACCATGTGCACCCTTTGTGCATTATATGCGCATCCACTTAGTGGCATCCACCACCTCAAGTTGATGAAGCCATACAGTGCTGCAGGCTGTGTAGGCTTTACTCTGGACACTGTGAAGCAAAATTGCAACCAGACCAACAGACCAACCAGGACGCCCACGGAGCAAAGCAAGGGTGTGCTGGTACCTTGAACACTGGATGCAGTCCCGTGTGTTAGCTTGAATAAATGCCTGGGGTGTATCTTGCACACCAAGGCAGATGAAGGTAGATGAACGGAAACAAGTAAACCTGTGATGACTTTCTGGCTATGAGGTCCAGACTGCCTGCTATGCCAAACGTCGCACGTATGTGGATTGTGCTGTAGGCCTCAGAACGAACACGGCATGCTGCAACCAAGTTCTGGAGTCGAGCGACCTGGGGCTACTGATGCTGCTCAATAATTGTAGACAAACCCATCGTTTTGTACACAGAACCGCCTGCATCGCCGGCAGGTCATTGCTTCACCAAACCAGTGCATCTGTGGTGCAGCCCACCCAACAAGTTTGTGAGCGGGTTAAAAACATGCTAATCCCGCTGCCGGACCCTATCCCACCACCACACTTGGACCGTGCCATCTTCACGACCACGATCAACGTGCCCGCACTACGGGTGCCGAAGCAGAGATGCAACGAGCTCATGCGGAGATTTAAAGGGTGCGTCCAGCCTGCTTGCATGGGAATGCATGAGGTGTGGCATGGCAGGCTGCCATGCACCATACCTGACTTGACAACCTACGTACAATACACTAAGCACAATACCTGAGCCCTGGTGGATGCGCAGGTTCACGCTGGACAGGCCCAAACTGCGCTGCATTGTGCAAGACGGCACACGCGATGATACCAAGCTGCTGCTCCTTGAGGAAGGGGTGGACGTCATGTCAGGTGTGCTGGCAGTCAGTACAGCCTGTGACACTGCAGCATGCAGACAGGGCTGAGCGTGCCTGCCGCATGGCTGCCTGTGGGCGTGACCATGGAGGTTAGAGGGCTGTTGGGTGATGCCTGCTGATGTGAACCTGGTGTATCATAACGCCTGGCTCAGCAGGTCTCACACCCGAGCTGCGTGAGACCATTGCCTCGGAGGGCTGGGAAGCAGTGACATATGGGCTGCAGCTGGACTACAGCCATCTCAATGCAGAGCAGGTGCTCAAGGTATGGAACCAATAAAAAAACATGGTGTCTAAATACGTACTACATGTCATTTGGAGTAGTATGCCCCACAGTTGTGCCCGATCCCGTCAACAACCAAACAAGCAAACAGCAGTTTTGCTGGGTATGCATCATGTGTATGCATCAGCAGCAAGCAGAACGCACAGGTGCACTCCACACCAACAGCTGCAGTCGGCAGCTCCTGCATGCAGCAGGTCAGGTTCACGCCAATAGACATGTACTTTGGGGGACACACTGTAGAAGCAGGCCACGTGTGCGCTTGTGATGCTGTGCTGTGCTTTGATCATGTGTCGACCGCGCAGAGGCTGCTGCCTGCTGGCGTGGATGCGCCCGCATCGTTTGAGACAGTGGGGCACATCGTGCACCTGAACCTCAGGGAGGAGCAGCTGCCATTCAAGTACCTGATTGGCCAGGTGCTGGTGGACAAGAACCCACACGTGCGCACGGTGGTGAACAAGGTATGGATTCCTGCAGTCCTGGAACATTGGACAAGCAGGGTTTGACGAGGTTGTGATGGCGGGGTGGGGGGCCGCGTTGGGTGGGTTACTGCGCCTAGATCCGGGCTTGGCCAACGTGGGGTGGTGTTGAGATGCCCGTGTGATGTGCTTGTGTGATGGTTTCAGTGCTGCATGGAGAAGAGCGCTCACATTCACCTGGTACACATGGATAACACATCCCCCATGCACAGGTGGGCGCCATCGAGAGTGAGTTCCGCGTGTTTTCCATGGAGCTGCTTGCCGGGGAAGCAGTGACTGAGACAGAGGTCGTCCAGCATGGCACTCGTTTCAGGCTTGACTTTTCACAGGTACGAATGTGGATGTGTGCTCACAACCATGCTTGCATCAGTCACAACGCTCTCAATCCTACTATGCAGTTTGATTTCCTATCCTGCTGAAGCGTATACTGTGCCTGGTGTGTACTGCAGGTGTACTGGAACTCACGGCTGGAGGCAGAGCACAACCGCCTGGTTAACACGTACTTCCAGCCCACTGATGTGATTGCTGACATCATGTGTGGCATCGGACCCTTCGCGGTTCCTGCAGCACAGAAATGCTGCACCGTGTACGCGAACGACCTCAACCCGGAGAGCACGCGCTACTGCGCGCACAACGCCAAGCTGAACCGGGTGGCGAGCAACGTGCACGTGTTCAACATGGACGGTCGTGCCTTTGTACGCCTGCTGTGTGCAACCCCAGGGGGACCTGCTGAGCAGCTGCTGCACGACCGGGCTGCAGCAGCAGGAGCTGCATCCGCAGGGGGGGAGGAGCCTGAGCAGGCAAGCAGCTCAAGGCCAGATGCCACAACAGGCAACTGCGCGCAGGCAGCTCACAAGCCAGCAGGCGGCGGGGCGGCTGCTGTCACCACAGGAGCAGCCAATTCAGGCCGTGCAGCAAGCAGCAACGAGGGTGGCAGTACACACAGTGCAGGCAGTACCAAGGCAGGAAAGGGGCCGCCTCCACTGGTGCCCCCTGTGCCAGACACCTTCTCACCCACCCTCCCGGGCGGCGTGCTCTTCCAGCATGCAGTTATGAACCTGCCAGCATCTGCGGTGGAGTTCCTGGATGCGTTCTCGGGGGCATTCCATCCAGCCACATGGCGGGGCCGGCTGCCTCTGGTGCACGTGTACACATTCAAGACCGCCGCTGAATCAGATCAAGGTGAGCTTGGGGCCTACATGCAAAGCTGATGCACGCGCTGTTGCTCGTTCCAGCTGCCGCTGGTGCGCAGCACAGGCAGCAGGTGTGCAGTGGTGGCATCGGCCGCACCACCTCCGCACAGCAGACTTTGCCTGCCCGGGCTACCTTTTGTTGTGCACTAAATCTCTGTGGACCCCTGCCTCGTGCAGCTCTTCCCGCACTCCCACCTGCCATCATAAGCTCCCACAGCTCTTGGCCTCCACACACTTCCGCTCTGCCGCTCACATTTGTGCCTCACATGTTCCTCCTTTGTGCCTCACACCTCCACGCAACTTCACAACTTCACCGCCAGCCCCACCCTCACCGCCTCATCGCGCCCCCCCATGCCTGCAGACATCGTCCGCAAGGTGGAGCACTACCTGGGAGGGCAGCTGGACTCCCCACCCACCATCCACCTCGTGCGCGATGTGTCACCTGGCAAGGTCATGCTGTGTGTGACGTTCCGGGTGCCTGAGGCGGTGGCGTTCAAGGGGCGGGTGGGGGACGGGGAAGGGAGCGGGCTGTGTGATGAGGAGCAGGCAGCAAGTAAGAAGCCACGACTGTGAGGCCACCGCATGATGGTGTGATGCCTGTCCGCGGGCTGCCTTTTCAGGACCTGTGACTTTGGCAACAGGCACAGGAGGATGATGCTGGCAGGGATGTGCATGGGTGGTTTGACAGTGACCTTGGCCCACGATTGGTGATTGGGCTGCAGGCGGAGGCCCCTGGGGCGTCACCTGCACACCTGGACATGGGATGCTAGATGCTGTAAGGCACGCTATGGAGCGTGCAATGCTGATCAGCCCGTGACTGGCTGAAGGCTCGTGTAACATGAACATGAACATTGTGTGAACTAATCAGCCCGTGACTGGCTGAAGGCTCGTGTAGCAAGAACATCTGCGCTGGGAGCCTGCTGGATAGGTGCAACAGGATATGGCGTTACAGATCTGCATTGCTTGGGTCTGACCAAGCAACCAGTCCTTCTGATGTGTCATGATTCATGGATCATGATCAACTCCTGTCACAGTGACACCCTGCCTGCCAATGCACATTGATGAATAAGACTCCTTACACCAGTTGCAAGTGCAGCAAACTTGCAGCAACCACAGTCACTGCCCATGCTGCCACAGCCGTCAGTAAAGGAGTACATGTCACATGCCCCGGCCACCTTCTTAGCATGATCACAGAAAAAAATGGCATCAGAAAAGAATTACCCCTGCCTCCTCCTTTGGTCACATGAGCATACTTTGGTTCCATGTACATGTGCAACGTTGCAAGTGCTTTAGGTTCAGAAAAGAATTGGCGAGCAGTGTTCAAGCAGCGCGTCAAGGAACGAGACACTGCACATGGGTGACGATTTATGTGCCCGAGTGCTGCATGTGCCCCACCCGTGCTCTTGCACACGTGACCATTGCCTTCACACGCTGCACCGCACGGTGCACCAGTGCATGCTTGCAACACCACAGATGTGGCGTAGCAGCGCATTTACTGGTTCATGAGGCGGCGCTGGTAGTAGGCGGCGATCATGCCGTCCTCAGCATTTGTCACCTCAGGTGCCACGCGGTTGTTGGTGTTGATCCAGGACTCGGACACGGCAGCAGGGGCAGTGGCCTGGCCGCCGCGGCGCTTCTTGGCAAAGATGACCATGAGAGCGATGAGAGCAATCAGGAAGGGCACACCCAGACCCACACCAATGCCCACACCCAGAGCCACCTTCTTCTTCTTGTTGCTGCTGCTGCCGATGTCGCCAGTCAGGGTGCTGGTGTCAATGCCCAGGTTAGCAGCAATGGAGTCGGTGTTCACAGTCTGGCGGGCAATGGCAGCATCCAGGTTGGAACCGGAGTAGGCAGTGGCAGCGTTCTGGGCAGCGGTCAGGGCAGCATCCAGGTTGCCAGCCTTCACGGAGGCAGCAATGGCAGCGACGGCATCAGCAATCTCGGTGGCCTGCAGCTTGGAGATCTGGGCGATGGTCAGGAAGAGGGTGGGGTCAGGCTTGGTGCCAGCATTCTGGGCAGCGATGGCAGCGGCAGCGACTTCAGCCAGCTTTTGGTTGGCACCGGAGATGGCACCAGCCATGGCGGTGATGACATCAGAGATGCTGGCAGCCAGCAGCTTGCGGCTGGAGCCAAAGGTGACGGAGGTGCCCTCGGTGGCAGCGGCGCTGCTGTAGCGGCTGGAGATGAGGGCGGCCACACTGGCGGCAGTGGTGACGGTGGAGCCTGCCTTGCTCAGGCCATCCTGGTACAGGGCCACGTAGAGGGCCAGTGCCTCAGCGTCCAGGTCAGAGCCAGCGCGGGCGCCGTTCAAAAACACGCCACCCAGCATGGGCACGGAGTAGGCCAGGGAGTTGGCGGCAGTGTACAGCAGGGCCACAGCGCTGGTGGCATCAAAGCTCATGGTGATGTAGGAGGAGGTGGTGATGCCAGTGGTGTTGGTCAGGCCAGTGAGGGTGGTGTAGACGTCGGCAATGTGCTGGGCGGTCAGCAGGGTAGGGCCGTTAGCCTCATTGGCGGCAGCCCAGTAGAGGTAGACAAAGGGGGACACAGGGGTGACAGTGACAGCGGTGTCAAAGGGCAGGATGGCGGTGAGGCCCACGCGGAAGGGCGCATAGGTCAGGGTGTCGTTGCCGCCATTAGCAGCCATGAAGATATCAGTGCTCACGGACTTGAGGGTGACAGTGCCATTGGAGGTGGTGCCGGTCTGCTGGGTCAGCTTCAGGATGTCGGCAGAGGCAGTGGGGGCCTTGTCCACACCGCCAAACACCTTGACAGTGACGGTCTTGTCAGCAAACAGGGTAGCAGGCACACCGGTGGCACCCATGGCTGACAGGATGGCGGCGTACTGTGGGACGAAGCCGTCCACCAGACCCTCCAGGGCCTTCAGGTCGGCGGTGGCTGAATCGTAGGTGGCAGTGATGTTGCCCGCATACGTGCCCTGGACGGCGCCGGACAGCTTGATGAGGTACATGACGGAGGCGATCAGGGTGTCGGCGTCGGCCTCAGCTGCAGCGCCAGCCACCTGGGCGTTGATGCCGGCAATCAGGGCAGCAACCTTGGCGGCGGTTGGGGCGTAGTCCGTGGACTGGGTCAGGTTGAAGACGCACACATTGGCAGCACCCTTCAGGGCAGCAGTCACAGCGTCAGTGGAGGTCAGGTTGAAGGTGGTCGTGGAGTTGGTCACAGCCACCACGTGGTAGCCCAGAGCATCAACAAAGTCGTCCAGGGTGGAGCAGGCCTTAGAGGCGTTGGTGGCCTTGCTCACGGCGTACAGCCACTTCGCGCCCAGCAGCAGGTAGTTGGAGTAGGCCACATCAGCGCCCAGCATGGCAACAGCTGCAGTGGTGGAGGAGCCGCCAGCAGCCAGCAGGGAAATGGTGTCGGTGTCACCAACTGTGGCAGACACAGTCACACCCAGGCGGGCGTACGCGTCAGAGGCCGAGTTGATGGTGCCGGTGGAGGCCCACTCATTCAGCTTGGTGACGGGGGAGAGAATGAAGGTCTTGTTGGTTGAGGAGTCGGTGTTGGCCACAGACTCGCCGTACACATAGAAGGGGGTGGCCAGGCCGGTGAAGGTGTCCGTGCAGCCGGGGAAGACATCAACGGGCAGGGAACCGTTCACGGAGATCTTGCCACCGGCAGTCAGGGTGGCGTTCTGGCCAATCAGAATGCCATTGACGCTAGCCTGCAGATGCACATGAAGTCAGAGGAGTCAGCATTTGCAGAGCTGATGGTTCTAAGGTGCTGTCAAATGTGCACATGTTACTAAGCATGCCTGGCTGCTGCATGTCACCATGACAGGCGGCTAAGCCCTCATGCTGCCTCTCACCGTGCAATCCTTGCTCAGGGGACCAACGAAGCGTGCATAGCCAGTCACAGCAACCTGGGAAGCCGCAAGAGGGTAAGTACCACCAGGATAGTTGCCTGCAGGTCAAGAGAAGCACAGTCATAATTCGTCAGACAATGGGCCGCTTACGGACCAGCTGAAGCGACAAATAGTGTGCACAGGCCAGCAGCAATGCCGGCGCACATCTCGAAGCGTTATAAGTAAGGGACCAGCGAGTCAAGCAGTTGGCTCCAAGGAATGTCGCACGGTCCGCTGCCCCTTTGAATGCACAGGGCCCCCCTGGATTCCTGCTCAGAGCCCAAGCGCGACCATGCAGCTCACCTCCGTATGCGGAGACACCGCCATAGATGCCCGGACCATACTGACCCAGGGGGAAGTCCGTGATAGCGGCCAGGGCTGCAGGAGCAAAGCCAGGAGAACGGCGGGAGGGCAGCGTAAGTGGCAGCGGGTGGCAAGGGGGCAACGGGGGGCAGGGACACAAGGCCTCCAAGACTCACCCGCAGTCAAGCTGCAGACCAACAGAACTGCGGAGAGGCGGCTCATTGTATGTCTATGCCTCATGAACTAGCTGATTGTTTGTCAAGGAACTACCGGGAGACAAGCGGCCTCGCATTTAAATGTGCCCACCCGGTGTGTGACCCCCTGTGGTTTTGGGGCGCCCCCGCTGCCCCGCGGTCCCCCCGACATCAGGCGACGTGCTTAGTAGCGCTGATCACGCGCAAGCGCACGCTGGGGGAGGCCTGTGGAGGGCCAACTGGCATGCATGACGACTGTGAAAAGTTGGCATGAGCCGTTGGCACAGCTGTGACACCACCGCTGTGATGTGCTGCAACTCTGTCGAGGCCCGTGAAGTACGCCTCTCCGGGTCCAAGTTGCATCAGGACGAGGATAAGAAGTACAACACAACCAGACGACCTTGATCAGCGCCATCGGGCCTTTCCTGATAACCAGAAACGATGCTCTTTGATTGATGCTGGCCTTCCCGCCTGGCTCCTCGTGGCAACATGAAGTTGCAGCTGTCACCGCCGCGCAGTGCAGGGTAACATTCTGCCAGTCCTGCGCTGCTACTATGGACTGCTGATCTGCTTTGGCTGTACCATCTGAAGATCACATCGATGAGCGTTGGGCATGTGCAGCGGCTCGCAACTCCATCAAATGCCTTGGTACTTTACACCCAATGCTGCCAAGCATGAACAATGCGCGTTCAGACAGCCCCAACCAACACAGCTCTGCTGTGCCTGCTCCGTGACCATGATGATCGCATGAGGATGGTGAGGTGCCTACACCCTGCACATGCACAGCATGCATGCCTGTTGGCCAAACCTCACGTGCCTTCAGTCTACCTGGCATCTGCATCTCCACCAGCTGGCTCAGCCACAGTTGCATCGAGGGTAGGCGGGGGCACAGGCGATGCCACAGGCTCTGCCATTTCACACATTGCCCTGGCACGTGGGCAGCCAGGCACCTCGGGAGGAGCGAATGCGAACTCGGGACCAAAGTTGAAAGTCACAGTGGCACCCTCTGCCTGGGAGGGGTGTGTGAAGAGGGAGGCGGCTGGGTAGTATGTGCCATCCATGATGTCTGTGTAGGCTGAACCCTGGAGCAGGCCATTCTTGGTGAAGGCCACCACGCTGCCCTGCATGTGCCATGGAAAGAGCAGACAGTCATGGCCACAACGATTTGTGCACCAGTGGGCACAACGCATCTCTAGTGTAACATACTTCAACACATGTCGCATGCATCAAGAAATGAGGGCGTGTGCCCTTGTAGCGTCAGCGCTCAGACTCAGATAGCATTCTTGCGTTCAGCGGACCCTTGAGGGCCCTCGCACAAGAGGTGTCAGAAATGTTTAAGCTCGATCATCACAGCGCTGTGACGTTGAGGCCATGCATAATGCTCTGAGGACAAAGCTCGCAGTTCTCAACCACCAGTCGCTGACATCAGCCAGCATGTGGTGCATCTGCACACACAATTGCCTAGGCTGCCTCAACCCACACCTTGAGCAGTGCTGGCTGCTCCTCCTGCTCATCCACATAGTACAGTGAACCCTTGAACCGCACCACGTTGCGCTCCCGCTGCTCAAGGCAGCGACCGCCCTCGGGCAGGTAGATGAACAGGCCAACCTGAGGTGCGAGGATCCATGGGGTGGGTGGTGTGATGATGCGAGTGGCAATTGCCATGCGCTGCGGTTCTCTAGGCGTGACGTGTAAGATGCAGCATTGCAGATGCATCACAAAGGAATGACAAGACACAACGCCATCAGCTCGCCAGAAGCCTCGGGGCGCTGCCACTCACTGTGTCGCCCTCGCCATAGCCTTGCCCGTATTCCTCACGCTTGCCCCCTGTGACCTTGTGACCCTCCAGGTCCCGATAGCAGAAGCCATGTGTGTCAAATCCCACAGGTGCTTGCAGCTCAGCCTTCTTTGTGCACCAACCCACGCGCACATGGCCTGTTGCGCCCAGGTGCACCACCTTGACCTCACAGTACCACGCGCCCTGCACAGCATCATGTGGTGCAGCGTGGCCATCAAGCTGCAAAGAACCAGCTGCTCATTCAACAGGCAGGGCCACATGTGTGCACACATGGAGAGGTCCTGCAAGGCAAAACCATAGGTAAGCAGTGGATCTCATAGTCTACGCAATCGCCATCCCAAACTGCCCCAAACTCTCTACTCACGTTGAAGACACCATGGCTGCAGCGCACAGTGCGGAAGCCCTTGTGGCCAGTGACAGTCAGCCGATCCTCACTCAGCACAAGCTGGCTTGCTTTGCCAGTCTTGGACAAAGCCACACGGTGTGGATCATCTGCGTTGGCTTCACGTTTCGGCTCCACCTGCCATGCAGTGCAGGCGTGCAGGCAACATGAGTTCTGGAGCTGCGCCAAGATGTGCAGCCATGCAGCGTTACATGAGCAATTGGCATGCAGCATGGTCATGTTCTCGGCGCTGGCAACCATCATCTGGCCTCGCATAATGCACACACCCGCACAATGCGCACGAACTCGCTCTGCCCTGCGTTGAGGGCGAGCTCTTCTTGCACCGATGATCTGCTGCGACCTTTCTTGGCGCCCTTCTTGCTGCGGGGAGCGTCCCCGCCAGCATCAGCAGCCATGATTCCGCTGTGATCAGCAGGCTGGCGCACTTATGCAGCCTTCTGAAGCAGATGCAGGACGTAGGGCACCAGGCGCACGGTGGCCACAAGGGTGCCAAACATCACGATGTTGGTCTTCAGCTCCTTCATCGCCTTCTTGGCATCTGGCTTCCGAGGTGCAAACATCATGCCCAAACTGTCAAGTGCAGTATCACAGGACCGCTGTGCTAATCAAAACAAACCAGAACAACAAGCGTGGGCCAGTTCCTGATCTGAGTTCGGAAGTGTGGGCGTATATGATAATGGTGGGTCCGCCACTGTGTTGTTCACCGTTTGAAAACATGGAGGCTGATATGGAGCCGTCTGATGTTCCGCAGACTGAGCTGGCCGATCCACCCATTCCTGAACCTGGTGAATCCTGCATCCTCCTTCACTTGCAATTCAGGCCTACCACCAGCCTATCACCTCTTAATGGCTCATTATGTGTCCATGTACCTCCGCAGAGCCCATCAACCCACTGCTTGACAAATATAACAGCGATTGGAAGGCTGTTCAGGCTGCGCCACATGATTTTAATGCCTGGACGACGCTTATTTCTTCAGCAGAGAAGCTGGTGGGTCATGTACTGGTTAAGAACACATGCAGATCAATGGCCGCGGTGCTGCTACTGACTATGTGCGGTGTTTGCTTCTGCAGGACGACTTGGATCGTCTGAAAGCCGTTTATGAGCCCTTCCTTGCCTCCTTCCCACTGTGCTATGGCTACTGGAAGAAGTATGCGGATGTTGAAGCGCGCAAGCAGAACATCGTTACAGCCATGGACATCTTTGAGCGGGGTACTGCTGCCACTCCATACAGCATGGACCTTTGGTGCCATTATGCAGCCTTCAAGAAGGCCAATGGGGGCAGCCCAGAAGATGTGCGCAGGTGGGGACGCAGCTGCATGCAGCGGAGGGCATGCATGTTTCATTCAAGCACTGATCACCATATAGGGTGCCGGGGTGAATTGTGACACCCAGTAGCTTTAAATGCTTGCCAAAGGTCATAA
>QAXD01000013.1:89632-121024 GCA_004335575.1 Haematococcus sp. NG2 | reverse complement strand
TTAGAATTTAAATTGTCACATTTGACCCCGGTTCACAATTCACCCCGCCCCCTCATAGAGCTCATGCTTGCATGCCCATCTGTTGCCCTTGGTGCAACGTGCATGCAGCATCTACGAGCGTGCAGTGGCATACTGCGGCTCTGACTACATTGCACACACATTATGGGACAAGTACCTGGCGTTTGAGGAGGAGGTGGGGACGTCTTCCGCTGTGGCAGCGCTCTACACACGGATCCTCAGCCTGCCCCTGCGCGAGCTGCCACGCTACCTGTCCAGGTGCGCCGATGCCTTCTTGGTTGTGTCTGCTTGGTCAGGCCTGCTTCTTACCTGCTTGATTGTGGGGCATGAGGGCGTTTGGCACCCTTTGCTTGCTTCGGCTGGCAGCTGAATGTGAGCCCTCCGTAAGGACAATGCAGTGGCTGAGGAAGGTGTGCTTGCTGAGGACACAGTGTGCTACATAGGACCAGGAAAAGGGCTGAGCCGCTCACACACAGCGTGGTCCACCACTGCCTGCCTTGTGCTGCTGCGCGCCTGCAGCCTGCAGTCATTTGCTGCTGCACGCTCCTCCGCGGACCTGATGCCTGCTGATGAGCTGGAGGCGCTCATGACCAGCCTGTCAGCACAGAAAGAGGCAGAAGCTGTGGCTGCTCATGCGGGGGCAGGAGCTGTTGGGGGTGACGCGCCGATGGAGGGTGCCGCCACTGTCAGCGATGACGAAATCAAGGTACTGCCGTCTGTGCTGGAGGTTTGCACAACTTGTGGGTACACGAGGGGAGTGCACCGAGCGCGCTGGCTGCAGAGGATTTGTAGCAACCGTCCTTGGAGCTGCTCAACAACTGACATGGCTGTTGCGGATGCCGCACAGAATGAGTGCACGCACGCAGGCAGGCATGCTAACGGCTTCATTGCACATGCATACGGCAGCCAGGATGCAACACATCTGCCCAGCACGCTTGCTGCTCGCTTGACTGGAGACCCCAACTCATCCGCCCGCAGGCGGTGTGGCTGTCGCAGCGTGAGGCTGCCTGCACTGCAGCGCGTGCCGCAGCTGCGGCACGCAAGCCGTTTGAGGAGGCCATCCGGCGCCCGTTCTTCCATGTCAAGCCACTGGACTCAGCCCAGCTTCTCAACTGGGCGCGCTACCTAGACTTCATGGAGGCCCAAGGGCTAGACCACCTCTCAGGGACCATTGTAGTGTATGAGAGGTGCCTGGTGGCATGCGCTGGCTACCCAGGTGGGTTGTGGGGGCCACTGCGTGTTTGAGGCACCGCTGTCGTGCATACGCACGGGCATGCACGCATGGACCATTGCCTGCATGATGTGCGCCTGGCGCAGGTGCACATCAGCATGCTGCTGTTGCTGCTGCTGCTGCTGCTGCTGGTTGATGGGCTGCCAGCCGTGACAGCAGTGCCAGTGTTGCTCAGCCGACGCTGAAGCCTTGGATCTCGGCTCCCAAGCCTGGTATGATGCATGGCTGCACGTTGCATGTTTGCCGCTGGGGTATGTTTCACAAAGCTTAAGCATGGCTTTCCTTATGGTACAGGCTGGTGAAAAGATCAGATGGCCAGCAGCCACACAGCACAGCCCCAGCAGACGCTGGCCCTGGGCCCCAGCCCTGCGTTACATGGCGCAGGGGTGGGCCGGTGGGGGTAAGTCCCACTTTGCCGCAATTCCCTCTACACCGCTCCACCCGCATATCACGCACACTATGCACTGGCCTGGGGCTTGCAGGGGCGAATGCTGCCCTTGCATGCCCACCAGTGCCCCTGTGCCCTCACCTCTCTCAGGTGGCCGCTGCCACTCTGTATCGCAATCGTCCTGCAGAGTTCTGGCAGCGGTACATCCACTGGCTGGAGGGGCTAGGCCGGGTAGAGGAGGCGGACAACGCACTGCAGCGCGCAGTGGGTGTGTTCTGTAAGCTGCGTCCGGAGATGCACCTGTTGGCCGCGCGGTTTGATGAGCGGCGTGGCCGCATCACTGAGGCCCGTGAGCGGTACGTGCACGTGCTGGATGAGCTGGCACCTCGGCTGCTGCAGGCCGTGACGGCGTACGCAAATTTTGAGCGGCGGCAGGTGCGGCCCTTGTGGGGATGGATGATGCACACAGTGGTGTTGGCCTGCTCACCGACTCGCTTCTATTGCTGGTGTGCCTGGGGTTGTTCTGGATTGATCTGGGCCATTGTATGCTGCTTGCCACTGCTGTCAGCAACATCAGCAATCCACCTACTCTGGGTGAGCCGGAAGCACAGGGAGCGCTGGCTGGGACCCACTTGACTAGTAGCTGAATGAGACCTGCTGGTTCTGCACATGTTTGGCATGGATTACATGCAGGGCAACAACGGTGCGGGCTGCTCACGTTATGAAGCGTTCCTCAAGGGCGAGCGTGAGAAGGAGGAGGGGCGCGGCTCAAAGCTCTACCCCTTCATCGCCATGCAGTATGCCAACTTTTTGCTGAAGGTTGGTTGGGGTTGGAGGTTGCAGTTAGGTTGGTTCGGTTGGTCTCTTGGTTGTGCTGTGCGGCTGGGGTGGCTGGGCAGACCCGCTCCTGCTGTGTATCAGCACATGCACTCCTCCCGCATGCTCGTGCTCCTGTGCCAGTTGACAAGACCAGCTGCCTCATGGCTTTGATGCGTGATGGTTTGCGATGTGGTCGCTGTGGCAGGTGTGTGGTGATGCTGACAAGGCGCGCGCCACACTGGAAGAAGCCCTGTCCGTAGTGCCTCACATCCGGCAAGTGTGGGAGGCGGCAATACACCTGGAGGAGACGATTGGCGGGCCGGGGGCGTCAGAGCGTGTGCTGGCCCTGTATGACCGCGCAGTTGCGCCCACCATGCCGGATGGCCCTAAGCAGCTGAGTGACAAGGACCGAGAGGAGATGAGCACACGGCGCATGGAGTACGCCGACCTTCATGGGGATGTGCACACGCTGAACCGAGCGGAGCGCGAGCACAACGCCCACTTCAACCTCCCCACATCCATCGCTGCATCTGCGGCGGCCGCTGCTGCTGCCGCCGACAGCTCACGCAAGCGCACGCACGAGGCAGCTGGCATCACCAATGAAGAGGACCCTGCAGCCAAGGCTGCTAAACTGGACGCCTCGGCAGCAGTTGCTGCAACGGCAGCCACAACAGCGGCTGCATATGGCCATTACTCAGCAGTCGCCCCGCCAGCAGCAGCAGCAGCAGCCACAGTTGCCGCGGCACCTGCTGCATACGGGCACTACGCACAGGCAGCATATGGGCATTACCCTGGGTATGGGGCATATGGGTACTATGGCTACTGAACTGGATCGACCATTGGGTGCATAAGGATAAGAGGGCGAGCATGGAAAGCACGCCAGGTTCAGGTGTTGTAATGGACATGCTGTTGCGCCTGACAGTTGCTCCCAAAGCAGAGCCATTGCCCCGTCTTGGTGTGCTGCCTGGTCGTGCTTTTGGTCTGCTTTACACATGGACATGAGTGTTGGCACGCGCACTGCCCAGCACCTGATGATGGCATGCTGGGGAGGACTGCACCTCGGCGTGATCCCCACTGGCTCATAGATCGCCAGTCGCCATGTGCGCAGGCCCGCCATGTTACACGATCAGCAGCAGCTTGAGACCCGGTGCTGCTGTGAAATGTTCAACAGCACGCACATGATATGGCAGATGGTGTAGCAGTTCCGGCCCATATGAAGGCAGCTGAGATGAGAGTGCAAAATTTCACAGCCTGTGCCAAGTGCTGCTGCGCTTGCAGCCCATAAAGTGCAATCCAGTTCAATAGAAGTACAGAGAAGTGCAAGTGTCAGTGGCATGCCCACATCATCATTGTTGCTCAACCACCCTCAACCTCAGTGCAAAAAATGAAGGGTAGTCCAAACATGCATCTTAATATGAAATGCATATCTTGAATGATAAGTGACCTTTTTCTTGTTGTCCCAGCTTGTGTACTGTATCAACTTATGCACTGCAGTGCTGCAGCCTCAGACCGTTGACTGCTTGTACTTTTTGACGTCAAGGATCTGCTTCCCACACATCTCACACACGCCCTTTTGGTACGCACATGTATGGCAGAATGTGTGGTCTGGCTTGAACAGGTTCCTGCAGTCAGCAGGCATCTTACGTCACGTTGCTCAGCCGCTTCCATAGCAGGTAATTGTTCACAGGGTTGGTGGATATGATCTTACTGTGCCAGGGTGCATCGGGAAGAAGTCAGCTACGAGCAATGGCAATCGAGTGTGGAGACACCCTGGACTGCTTGTTGGTGTCCTGCCTACCCTCCCGCAGCTTAGTTCACAGTCTTCACACCGTTGTGGTCCAGTCAACATGCGCTGTCAGTAGGCACGCACTCAGGCATGCATGTACATGAGCATTCAGTGCTGCCTATGGAGCGTGCTCCCATCACACATGCATGGTACAGCACAGGTAGACCTCAGGATTGTGAGCCCCTTGGTCGTGCCCCCCTCCCATGGCACTCACGCTTTACACACGGTGCACTTCTGCGCGGCGTATGGTGTGTAGCGCCCGCCCTTCTTGCCTAGCAGCTTGTTCTCCCCGAGCTTCACCTTGCCTGACTTGATTGTGTTGGAGGCCCCATCCTTCCACCTGCAAGCGCATGCTCACGTACAAACATGCATAAGGTGCATGCATGACGCCTGCAGGCCAGCAGCACAGCTCATGACGGTTGGCGCAACACCATGGCCTGAGTGGCGCCATGCGCCATGCGCCATGCCAGCCCATGTCGCTATGACCAACATCTGGCAGCACATCTTACGACCAACTTACGACCCACTTGTCTGGACATGCGACCTGCACGGGCGATGAAAGCGTGCAGCCTAGCGCGACCTTCCAGATTGTGCATAAGGTAGGATTCACGGCAGCAGCAGCCTACGTACCGCGCCAAGCTTCTTCTCGCACTTGTCGCACACCATCGCGTGAGGCAGGCTGATAAGCCCTAGTCAGATTGCAAGGACGATCTCAGCTGTGAGTGGTTCAAGGAAAGAAGGTGTTCGTTGAACCACAAGCTTGCGCTGAGCCGGGGGAAGCAGCTTCATGAAGGTCATATGACTACAACATCTCACACTTGCTGCTCGGCGTGCTTTCTGCGCTGTCTGTGGACTGCCTGTAGAGCGGAGAGTGCACACACGCTATGTTCCACTTGTAGCAGCTTACAAGTCAGCAGCTGAGCAAACATGGGCATCAGCTGACATAGCTGTCCCCATGTACACAGCGGCACGCGCATCCTGCTAGCACCTGCACCTCCTTCGCCCCACTGTTCCCCTCCCCCACAGAGCCATCTCACGGCAGGCGGTGCTCCTGGCCCGCAGACACCGGGTCTGCTGGCGCCTCATGTTGCAGCAGCGCAGTCACATCATGGCGGCCGTCATCCATGATCGTTTGCGTGTGCTCATACAGCTGGCTGCTGCTGTGGTGCGTCATGCGCATCAACGAACCGACCACCAGCAGGTGCATGATCACCAGGTACACAAAGGTGCCCAGCCGCGCGCCTTGGCTGCCAAACACCAGCTGCCCAAACATGTACATCAGCTTGTCCGCGACGTGCAGGTTGCTCCGCTGCCGCTCTCGCTGCTGGCCCTGCGCACACGGTGATGTGGGGGAGGTGGATGAGAGGCTGCGCACCACATGGCAGCAGGTAGAGAGTCATGCTGGATGTACCGCACGTCTGTTCGCGGCCTGTGCTTGCTGCCTCGGCGGTCCCCAATTCCTCATGCCCACAATACAATGCTCCTTTGCTGTGGTAAGCATCATGAGTGAACTCCCCAGTACGTAGACGCTCCCATTTCCCATGAATTTGTTTACAGGCAGTCAGCGCGAAGTATCCAGGAGGGAAGAGCAAGTGAATCACTGACAAGGACCGCTGCCACATCCATGTGCCTCCTTTGCAAGCACACACCTGGAACTCCTTGAATGGGTTGATGCCGTCATCATACAGCCGGCCGTACCGCCGCTCCGCATCAGCCCCCACCTCCACATCCGCACCACCACGCTGCTGCGCCTTGAAGCCATGTACGTACCTGCGCAGTGCAGTGGTGACACGCACGCAACCGTTCCATGACACGCACGAACACACATGCTGTAGGGGCTACCTGGAGCCTGCTGCAACTTGTGCTCCCAGGAAGTTGAGTGGTGTGCTGTGCAGGAGCCAGCTGCACGTGGCAGTTTGCTCACACGTGGGCTTGCCACTTGGATGGCCAAGGTGCACCCCTCACGCCCCCTGCCACCAACCCTCAAGTTGTTCAGCAGGGCACTGCAGACCCCCTCACCCTCCACCACAACAGAGGGTCGTACAAACCTCCATGCATCGCGCATCCCCCTGCGCTGCCCCCATCACACATGTCACACATGTGAGAATTTACCTGTGACCCTCAACGCCCAACGCTAGGCCCTGAACAGCTCTGAACCCCCCCCCCACACACACACAAAAAACAAAACCTCACCGAAGCCGCTCCACCAGCGCGATGTTGTCGGCCTGTGCTGCTGCTGCCGCGCTTTTAGCCGCAGCCAGCTCTGTGCGCACACGCGTCAGCTCCTCCTCCAACTCAACCACCTTGGCACGGAACCTGTGACATAGCCACATAGGTGATGCATGCATGTGTAGCTTGGAATGGACCATGGGTGCCGGCGACGGCTGGGAGGCTCATGCACCCCAGAGGGGCACAGCTCCGCCACCCAAACCCCACCCACTCACACAAATGTGGCCACACAGCCAACCCTTGCCGTGGTCGGCCCTGGCGAGTAACATCAGTACATCACACTGCTGGCTGCCCGGTGCTGCTCACGGTGCCCAAGCATGCACCATCCCAAGGCATGTACCACACGGTCCACAACACTAGTTCCTGGTACAGTTTTCCGATTCCTCAAGCCTTCTCACACCAGAAAAATCTCCTGCCGTGGTTGCTCAACGTTCCAGTGCAGTCCCCCGTCGCATGCCCCTGTGCCCCAGGCGCACCTGTCTCTCTGGTTGCACACCACACGGATCATGCTCGACTCTGCCTGCTCCTCCTCCTCTTCAGCAGGCCCCTCCCCTGCATCTGCATCCTCGCCACTGCCCAGAAATCCTCCCAGCCGCCCTTTACTACTGCCCTTGCCTGCAGCAGCACACCGCCCGCAGCATGGCTCACGTTCACGGTGCATGCTGTGCGGACCCGCGCAGCCCCAGCACAGCCATCATGCATGAGTGCAGCAGCAGCTGCAAGCGCTGCATTCTGGCAGTGGCATGTGATGTGATGCAGCTGCTATTCGCAGCGCAGTGGTAGCAGCAGCGGAACAGCAGGGCAGCCCAACGTTCTCAAGCAAGACGCGTCCCGTCCCGTCCTTCTCCGTGGCAGCAAGGCACACAACCCCGCACCTTGCCCTGTCCCAGCCTTGCCAGCACTCCTGCTGGCCAGTAGGTCCTCCTCCAGCCGCTCCACCAGTGCTGCCTTGTCTGCCAGCTGCGTGTAATGATGTTGGCAGGGGTGATGTGATGATGTTGGCAGTGCCTGAATTTGGCTTGCAACGATGTCAGCAATGGTCATGGTGTTGGCGGGGCCTAAGCTTGGCTCGGTCATGAAGTGGTGAGTGGGGTGCAGAGGGCAAGGACCCTTCGGCTTGATACAAGCGTCCAGAGGAACACCAGTATGCGACCCATCTGATCATCTCCTTGGCTGCGACCTTGTGTGGCGCTTCCCATTGAAAGGTCCCAGCAAGAGAGTGCAGGCAAACGAACAGCCGTACGGTGTTGTTGCACACCCACTGCACCAAGCATGACCCAGCTGTAGCCACCCATCTCACCTGTGCCTCCAGGTCTGCCACCTGCGCAGAGAGCCGGTCCACAGCTGTCTGCCCATCCACGACTTTGAGCCGTACCATAGTCAGCTCATGCTCCAGATGCCTGCAGCCCCGGTCAGCGCACTCAGGCTTGATGGCAGGTGGCAGCACACAGAGGCACTGGGTACCATTCCAGTCTGCGCATCCTTTCAGGCTGCGCAGCTCACCCTTTCAGTCTGCGCAGCTGGGAACACGCCTTGTGCCGCCAGGCAAGCACACCACGCTGGGCGGTTCAACACCTTCCCTGTTCATCCTCAACCTCAGAAAGCAGGCAGCCCTCAGCCGCAGTGTTGAGGACAGAAGCTAGCCCCGGCCATGTTCAGTCATCAGCTCATACCCTAACCCCCAAGTCAGAGCCAGCCGCAGCCCACCTGTTCTTCTGCAGCAGCATCGCCTCCAGCGAGCCCACAGGCCCCAGTGTGCCCCCACGACCACTGGGCCCCGCCCCTCCTGAGGTCCGCCCTCCGCCATCCCCGCCCCCGCTGCCGCTACTGCCGCCGCCGCTGTTGTGCCCCGTGTGGTGCGCGTCACCATCCTCGTCACCCAGTGTGTTGTAACCCACGGCTTGCAGCAGCCGGATCTGGGCACGCAGCTCCTCCACCTGACGCAGGACGCCGGCAGGCATGAGTGCAAACACATCAGCAAACAAACGGCATCAGCATCGGAATTGGCGTAAGCGGTTCGACATCAGCACGAATGCTTGGAAGGTGTGCAGGTGAGGTTTGAACCACGGCGTGAGCTTGCAGCAAGCTGTGCTTGTGTGCACAGGCGGCGTGGAGCTCTGCATGTGAGAGCAGACAGTGCGGTTCTCCGGGCACAAAGTGTTGGCTTGCACGACCCAGACACAGTGTTCCCACACACCTGCGCTGCTGTGGGCCGGTTAGCTAGCTCCTGCTCCAGCGCACGTGCATGCTGCTCTGTGGCCTGAAGTGTGGAACGCATGCCCTCCACCCGGGCCTCCCACATGCTGTTAGCCTGCTCCAGCTCTCGCCGGAGGCTTGTTACCTGCACGCATGGCGACCGCCGCTGGAAAGTATGCCCAACTGGTCCGGGCAAACACAATTACATGGAGCACAACTGCTGCCTCGCCTGGTCAAAGGGCCCACGCTGTTGGTAATGGTACAAACCAGCATGGGCTACGTGCGTGCAGCGCATGATGCGCACCAGAGCCACAGAAGGCAAGCAAGAGGTACCGCACCTCTAGCCGTAGCCGCGCAGCCACCTCGCGCTGTGTGTGCAGCTCCTGGCGCATGGAGTCCTCCAGGCTGCTAGCATGTTGGGTTGCGGCCCCTGGGGAAGATGTGTGTGCATCACCTGGCCCGGAGCTCTCCAGCTGCGCCTTGAGCTGGTGTTTCTCACGTTCTAGGGCCATGAGGCGCTCCTGGGCACGCTCAAGCTCTGCAGACGCCAGCTCCAGCTCTGTCTGCCGCCCCACACGCTCCTCCTCGCTCTGAGACTGGATTGCGAACAGCTGGTTCTGTGTGGCGGTGTGCAGCTTCTGCATGGCAGCCAGGCTGGCCTGCGCCTCTGCCAGCATCGCGGTCAGCTGGGCCTCACGCTCTTGCATCTGTGCCACGCGTGCCGCATCTGCGTCTGCGACGGCTTGCGCGCGCACCTCGTCCACCTCATGCCCCTTCTCCTCCAGCGCTGCCTCCAGGTTTCTGATCTTCTCCTCCATCTTCCTGATGGTCAGGTCCTGGTTCTTGATCTGCGCTGACTCCGCCCGGAACTCTGCAAGCTCATGGGACATCTTCTTGCATTGTGCCTCCAGATCAGCAACCCTAGACGCGGTCTCAAACGCAGCTGCCAGCACAGGTGCAGGGTCGGGCGCCTCGTAAAGCTTCTGATACAGCTCCAGGAAGGCTGTCTCGCCATTCTTGCTGCGCTTGGTGAGCCGGTCAATCTCGTCTTGGTACTGTTTCAGAAGCGGGCCCACGCCCTTTGTGGCTGCTTCTGATGCAGTGCGCTTGAATTCGCGGGTGACTTCTGCCAGTTTGCGTCTGTTCTGCATCGCCTCTTCCTGATACTCCGCAATTTTGAGGCCCACATCGTCCAGCTTTGTGCGCATCGACTCCAAGTCCAGTTCTGTCCAGTATTTGCACACCACAGACAGCGCACTAGGACTGGACAGATCCGGCAATGGCATGGTTGTGTCAGCCATTTTGAAAGTATTGATTTGATTCAACACCAGAGTACGGAAGTGGAGTGCTGTTCAGATCATCAGTTGCTGCAAGACCCGTGTGTTGCGATTTTGTTACATGATGTCTAAACTCCTCTGCAGAATAATGCAACGCAGGGCTGCGAACGCACCCACAGTACCCAAAGTATGACTGCTCAATGGGTTTTAATTTGAGCCATCTATGCTCTGTAGAACGTGTTGAGTATATAATTGGATCACCCTGCGCTTCATCGCCTTTTTGCGTTGGACCGTTTGTATCCCTCAGCCGCTCCATCCAGGAGCCTTGTTCCCTTGGGCCTTGTTGTCAGGTAAACACGAAATCATGAGTCGGCTAGGAGTCCCGGACGACACGACAGAGTTTTTTGATACCCCTGAGGCTATGGCTCTCAAAGCCAAGCGAGCTGCTGAGCTGCTCAGGATGAGCAAGCACTGCATCGCGTTCACGGGCGCAGGGATTTCCACCAGGTGCCTGGCAGGTCCCTTGCATGCAAGACCTGTGCGAGGCATGCCCTGCAAGGCCTGCTTTAGGCAGCGTGCAGTACAAACTCATGACCATTTACCCAGAAACCCACCCCAATCCTCCACATCCACCTGCAGCGCGGGCATTCCAGACTTCCGGGGGCCTAACGGTGTGTGGACACTGCGTGACAAGGGCCTGGCCCCACCACCTCGCACTCCCGGGACCATCGTGCACCCCACGCGTGCACACATGGCGCTGGTGGGTCTGCAGCAGCATGGCATCCTCAAGACCGTCATCAGCCAGAACACAGATGGCCTGCACCTGCGGTCCGGCCTGCCAGCCTCCTGCCTGGCTGAGCTGCACGGCAACACCAACATCGAGCGCTGTGCACGCTGCGGCAAGAAGTACTGGCGCCCGTTCCGTACGCGCAGCGCGGCGCACGTGCATGAACATGCAACCAGCCGCACGTGTGACGACTGTGGTGGGGCCCTGCAGGTGCGAGGTACTGCTGGGGTCCAGAGAGTGTCTTTAGTACTTTCTATGGATATGCTGTTGCGATGGGCAGGTACCGTATCTACACGATGTTACGACGTGGGCTGTGCTTGCAGGCTTGGGGTGTGCAACCATGCGTGTGTGTTTCAGTGATAGAACAGTGAACTGCACTGCCAAATGTGGGTTTTAAATCCCGCAGGACACTATCATCAACTTTTCTGAGTCCCTCCCTGAGGATGCCATCCGTGCTGCAATCCGTGCGACGCGTGTTGCGGATGCATGCATTGTGCTGGGTGAGCGTACGATGCCCACGTGCGTGGTGGCGACATTGGACAGCACCATGGGTCCTGACGCGCTTGTCACGGCAGTGTGCATAAGCAGTGCATCGCACCAGGCCTTCCGGCACGTCTGCCACTGCAGCAAGGAACGAAGCTGCCAGGTGATGAACCTTTCAGAACCCACTGCATGCTCTAAACGCAGACCCCCGAATCATGCCGTCACACGTGACACGCGGCTGGCGACAGTTGCTGTGTGTGGCCACATGTGCCTCACTGCCGCAGGCAGCTCATGCCGTGTCACACCAGCTGCAGACTTCCCAGCTGAGGTGGGCTCCAAGGCAGGTGGTGTGCTGATCCTGGTCAACCTGCAGCCCACACCCCTGGACAAGCTGGCGGATGTGCGTGTGTTTGCCAGGTGTGCTTGCATGCAGCAGCGGTAGTTATTGTGGCATGTAACATGGTGACAGCGCTGTGGCATGATGGATGCTGGCATGCGTGCAGCGCTGCAGTATGCGCTCAGTTTGGGGCGTGCAACCCTAACCCCAACCCTAAACCCTAAACCCTAACCCTTGAACCCTAAACCATTTCTTTAGCAGCACCTGTATGTGAGCACCTGCATGTGTGGTGACCATGTCCATTATTATTACCATTGCGCCCCAGTGCGTCATTCATTCAAGTTGGTCACGCACTGCCTGTTTCATCACGCCTGTGTTGTGGACCTTTTGTGTACCACTGCTCACAGGTGCGATGAGTTCATGGAGCTGCTCATGGCTGAGCTGGGGATGGAGATCCCTCCCATGCAGGACCTGTACGACACCTTTAGTGCTGCACCACCCATGACATTGGCCCACAAGGCTGGTGGGTCCACTGGGGCGAAGACATCAGGGGCGGGTGCAAGCCAAGCTGAGCGGGTCAGTGCTGGGGGCAAGCCTGGCAGCCTCTTCCCGTGGCGGTGACACCTAATGTGATGGTGCTGATTTCCAGATTGTTCACCATGAATTGTGTTTCACTATTCTTATAATGACCTGCGCTGACAACTTCAGCGGCCACAACATTCGTTGTTGTCGTTGAAACAGTGTAGCAAGCACACAGTTGCTGCCTGCACCTCTGACTCAAACCGCCACAGCCTCTGCAGGAGGCACCAGCTCCAGGTCAGCTGCGTACTGCAGCATAGTGCTGCGGTACAGGCGTGCATGCACACGCTGAAGCACCAGATGCTCCACCAGCTCCCATCCCATGCGCTCTTCAATCTGTGCATGGTGGTGCCAACAGACATGTCCACATGAAGCTCGATTTTGCAACACTGTACATGGCTGCGTGGTTGTAGCACCACCCTCCTTAATTCAGGTGCCATGCAGCACTCATGAACTCAAGACACCACCTACAAGCACACCAGCCGCAGGAGCTTTGGGATCAATGCGCGCACATGAGCTGCAGCTGCATGTTGCAAGATCCACAAGAGAACCATGTCAGTCAAAACACGCACCCGCGGCAGCTTGTGGGGTGCCAGGATGAGCAGGTGGCTTGCCACAAGGGCCAGCTGCTGCAGCACAGGGAAGAGGAAGGACGCATCCAGCACATGCATGGCGTAGGAGCACACCACCAGGTGGTAGCTCCGCCCCTCATCCGCCAGCAGCCCCGCCCCCACGTCCTGGAAGGAGAACGCTTCGGCCGGCCGGCCCGTCCATGCCGTGTACGCGGCGCCCGTGAAAGGGTCGGCTGCATCGACGGCCAGCAGTAGACCATGCGGCAGCCGCAGCTGGATGGCACTGGGCGGCGGTACAAACACGTCCTGCTGCTGCTGATCCTGTTGCTGCTGCTGCTGCTGCTGCTGCTGCTGCTGTGATGCATCAACTGCCACATGCTCGGATGACGTGTCAGCTGGCAGTGCTGCTTGTGGGACTGCCCCTGAGCCTGCTGATGCCTCGCTTGTAGGCCTCCCACCCTCTGCTACTGCCCCCACAGCCCCCGCCTCTGCTTCAGGCTCGGCCCTGACGGCTGGTGTTGCAGGGAGTGCTGGTGATGCTGACATCCCTGCTAGCTGCAGCACGCATGCATCAGCGTCAGACACATTGCAAGCTTGGGCAGCGTCCCCGCCGCGCGAGCACCACCACCCTTCCACTGCCTGTGTGGCCTCTCCGGCTCCACAAGCCAGGTCCAGCACCCGGAGCTGTGGGCCGCGTCCGTAGCCCTTGCAGGGCTCAGCCACTGGACGGGGCACCCGCTGTAAGGTCGCTGGTGTGTGTGGCTGCAAGGGGGGACTGGCACCCTCCTGGTGCATGGCAGCCAGCTCCCCTGCACTCCCAGCAGACGCTCCGCCCTCAGTGAGTGTGCCTGCTCCGTCATGGGCATCCTCGGCATCCTGGCTGGCTCCTGGCTGAGCACCGCACACGTCCCTTGCACCTGATTCCTCATGTGTGCACCCTGACGCTGGCAATGCACTTGTTGTCCCATCCTCTAGTTGCTGCATGCTGTGCCCCTCTACGATGCTGCCTGCTGGGCCAGCTGCGCCAGTGCCTGTAAGTGTAGGAGGCAGTGAGGGCTGAGATGGAGCCAAGTGCTTGGCCCACCAGGTGTCTAAGATGGCCGCAGCTGCAACCACAATGCCTGGGAAGTGGGGGTTACGGTAGGTGGCCCCGTGCTCCCTGTAGTAGTTGTCTACCCCCTGGTCCTGCAGCATGTGAGGAAGCAGCAAGGATGACGTGTTAAACCACTTCTACGTAGGTGACTTCATCAAGTGCACATGGGTTTTGTGAGGCGCGGGTGCATCAGAAATTGGGTGTAACAAATGGTGTGCATCCGCAGATACACACAGAAAACACACCAGAAAGTGCAGCGCAGATGTCTCACAGGCAGCCGCACATCAAGGTGGCAAAACCAACAGACCTGGTAGTTCTCACGCATGCTGCGCGAGCCACCAAATGTGGCTTCGTCCATGCTGGCATGCTGTGTGCCATGGCCTGCAACTGCACTTGCATCTCGTGCATGGCTCTTCCCTTGCTTGCTACTGCTGTTGTTGCCTTTGCTGGCTGACTTGCCTTGCTTCTTGCTGGATGTCTGGGGCATGCGTACGTGAAAAGCTGACACACCAGCTAGCAAACAGCTTTGGCATTCATATGTTCCAATGTGTTCAAGGCGATGACTCGTCCAAACTGCGCTTGCATGGAGTGAGGGTGAGATGTCTGCGGAAAACGTTTGACTGAATGCTGACACGCACAAACTGACCAACAATGATGCTAACGAATGTCTGCTCGCTGCATCGGGCGGCATACAGGTCAAGGGTTTTGCATGCGCCCCCATCGCGAACATGTGTTGTAATGGTCAAGGCACTGTACAACTTCGCGGAAGTAGAGCCGAAAGATTATGGGCGCAGGAATAGAGCATACATGAGGAAGGAGGGTGAGACCAGAGGCAGTGGTGTGCTCATGTTGGCAGTAACTCATCAAGTGGCATACCTGCAGGTGCATTAGCATTGCATTGCTGAGGCTATTGAACAGAACCATGCGAGGCCCATGCATGCCCACAATGACCATCTCGCACATGTCTTGAACAATGTGGACACAAAGCCGTCTGTCTTTCTACCCATGCTACACATGTCGTGCACAGAGCGCAAACTGATGTCAGTTGTGGATGGGCTGACAGCCATGACTGAGAAGCAGCTGAAAGCAGTGATGGCACTAACGGGCGAAGAGGTGATAGATGCTGTGCGTATAGCTGCACGCCTGCCACGCAGTAACCAGGTGAGGACTGGGGCATGTGCATGCTTGGAGGCGGAGCGGCTGACATGGTGTCAGAAGTTTGTGCCTATTTGGCGCACAGGATGTTGCTGGCATCGTTGTGTCATGTGCAACGACCACTTTGCAGCTCAGCACGTAGCAGGCACCAGCAGCCGCAGGCACACAGCAGCAGACGGCTTATTCATGCTTCGAATTGCACACAGTACGCTGCACTGCTCAACTCATGCAAGCATACATACACACCTGCAGGGCCGCAAGCGCCAGGAGGGGCTGGTTGCCAAGCTCCTGCGCGAGCAGCTGGATGACGCCACATTCCAGAAAGTTGTGGACGCCGTGGAGGCGTCCAAAACAAGCTCGGCCGTCTATGTAGATCCTAATGTAGCAGACCAAGTCACACTTTGGCGTGATGGGCTCATGGCTGGGGACCAGGCAGTCCTGGAAGAGGTGCTGAGTGTGTGTGCACGCGCCAAGGCAGCTGCGCGGATAGGGCAAGGGCCCACAGGCTCTGGTGGCAGTGAGGGGGATGAAGAGGCTGGAGAGTTTGAGCCGGGTCCCTCTGGGGCGGACGGGGATGAGGAGGACGGACAAGGTGCAGGGTTAGCTCGCAGCCGGGCATCTGCTGCGGCACCCCTGCCGGATGCGCAACAGATACGAATGCTTGCACGCCAACTGCAGCAGCTCGCAGCTGAGGAGGAGGCAGAGCGGCAGGCAGCAGCAGCAGCAGCAGCGGCAGCGGCGGCGGCAGCAGCAGCCACAGCAGGCGCGGAGGAACTTGGCATTGAGGTGCAGGCCACAAAGAAGAGCAAGCCGTCGCCCGCAGCTGCAGCACGGTCCAAGAAGATGAGGAGTGTGACACGCAGCCTGGAGTCAGCCCTCAAGATTGCTGCTCAGGCAATGTTGTCCATGCAGTAATGGATGTCTCAGCAGCACGCATCTCATGCTGCATCACAGGTTTGCAATTCTAGATTTGTAGTTGAGGCACACAGCAAACGACACTCTGCTGGCTGGTGATTGCCTACTCGGTTTTTCAGGCTCCGGAAAGCTGTGATTCACTAGTGTTAGGTTGTGTGCACCAGGGTGTGCCACAGATGTAACCGTCGCAACAACTATTGCTGTCTGCTGTCTTTAACATACGGTAGCAGCTCCCAACACAGCCTTTGGTATGCTAGCAACATTGCTGAGCTGCACAGCCCCACGTGCAGCGGCAACATCACACTCTCAGGTGCAGCTTGCTGCATGTGGTAGCACTCAGCTGATCACACGGATTGTTACAGCCATCCCTTCCCTGGATACCAGAGACTATCAGTCCTCTGTCCTAGTCCATACTGGTGATGCTGCTGTGGCCCTGCTGAGCGCAGATCACCTTGCTACAGAGCGCTTCCTGTACTTTCCTGTGATTCCTCCACTCCCACTGCCACCCAACCGCCAGTCGGCTCCAGAGCGCTGAAAGTAAGTAGGCCGGTCCCTCCGGCATCAAATCTGCAGAGTCTGCAGCTGGCCTACTCCAGCGCGTGTGGCCCGGTGACCACCTCAACCTTGGACATGTCTGAGAAGGTGGACAGGCCGGAGGGGTCGTACACCACCCATGTCCAGGGCTCGTCCACGTCCAGCAGCTTGTTCAGGTCCCCCACGCACTCCATGATCTTGGCACTGTTGGGGCAGGGGATTTGCGGCACCGCCATACATGTACTGTCAAGTTCCAATGCATTGTCGCGTGACATGCAACAAGTGTACAGGATTAGGTGTAAAACCAACGGGCCAGGAGCCATCAACGTGCACTTCACGGGTGATCGAAATGAAGTGGAGCAGGATTGCTTCATGTGCGTGGCGTGAGGCTGAGTTGGGACATGTCAGGCCATGCAGTGCCCACCCTACAGCTTCCATCCGGCAAGTGTCGCATATCAAAATCATGACAGCAACACAGAGCACACACACTAAGCCACTGATGGCAGCTGGATGCGAGGGTATAATGAGAACAATGGGCACTATGATGGTGGTCTCAGGGCATTGTAGCAGCATTCAGGCTCCAGCATGCAGGCACATGTATGGCAAACGTTATTCTCTTATTGTAGAGCTCCGTCAGCCTATCGTTCCTATAAGGGGAGGTGGGGTCAATACGCAGCACTCACGCGCGCTCTGCTGATTCGCCGCCAGTCCGCACATGTGCACCCAGGTTGAACACTGCAGAGCCCACCAGGTTGTAGATGGAGTCAATCTTGCGCTTGCCATCCTGGGAGATCTGCGCATGCCGCCACATCCGTGCCGACGCGCGGGTCAGACAGGCAGCACTTGGATGGTGCAGAAACAGTGCGTGTGGTAGAAGAGATCATGCTGTCATATGTTGAGAAAGGTGCCCAGAGAAAACCAAGATGATGGCTTTCATGGAGGGAGCAGCAGCTGATGACAAGGCATCAGCGTAATTCAAGCGGGATGTTGCAAGTCGGCCCGCACCTCAAACTCCATCTCTGGAATCTCCACCCTGCAGGCAGCAGGCAGCAAGGACGCTTCTTGGTCAGCTACACATGTAGTTGACATGGTACACCATCCAGAGCACACAGCCGAACCCATCACCCTTCCATCACATACGTCCTTGTGCCAACGCCCCAGGCTCCTTGACTGCTCCTGGAGTACACCAGATGCCGGCCCCCCCGTACACTGTGCCAGTGGCACCCATCCTACTGGGCATGCAGGGGCCATACCGCTGGCGCCCACCTCGCATACGCGCTCTTCATGCACACGTTCCACAGGTCTGCACGGGAGGTGATGCGCAGGGTCATCTTGGTGGGTACCCACTGATCCTCAGGGGGGTCAGGCTTGAGCCGCAGCACCTGTCACAGGTACAGCACATGTACCGCATGGTTCGGTGCAGCCTTGGATGCACCAATCAGAACAGCACCGGCCACACTGCGGCAGGCGTCCACATCACAGTTGAGAGGTGGTTGCACCAATGGCCTCAGCATGCCAACTACACAAGGACTGTTGGCCAACACTTCCTAACCATGCATGATGCACACCTCCACACTTCCGCAGGCATGCCAGTACCTACCAGTCGCCCCTTGTCATCTAGCTTGGTCTCGATGTGTGGCATGAGTGAGATGAACTGGTCGAACGACCCATGCAAGGCGTCCTCAAACTCGGCCATGTCCTCATACCTGCACCAAGCAAAGGTGACAAGTGAGAAACGCCCCCAGGATCATGGGATTATCAAAATGACAACAGCAATGTTTGCACATGGCTGTATGTAATGAGTGCAGCCATGGTGCCAACTGAGGTGAAGATGGGTTCTGGGGTGCACTGAGGAGCAGTCAAAGCCAAGCAAAAGCACTGCACCTACCCCATGTCATGGCATAGCCAGTTTGCAGCTGCCTCCGCTGCAATCCATTCTGCTGGCGTGTGGCGCAGCACCTGCAGCAAGTACACACATAATGGCCCCGCGAGTTTGCGCTATGCGGCACACTTTGCATGGCGCCATGCGCCACACATGGGCGCCCGCGCAGGAGCCTGCTTTGCACACTTCCAGCACAACGAGCTCCACGGAAGCCATGTGCTGGCCCATCATCTGTCGGCGGCTGTAGGCATCAGTCACCACTACTGCCAGGATTGTGTGGCACTCACCTCCTCCAACTCCTCAAGTAAACGCTCCACCTCTTGGTGGCTCATATCAATTTTGTACGAGTCCTCAGCATTTACTGGGCGGCCCATTCTTGCTGAGCCTTACGTGAACTGACGTTGGCAGCACAAGTACAATACACCCAGCGTGATCAGGAAGCTAACGAAGCCTTGAAAAACGTGGCTGTACGTGTGCTGAATTTGCTGGTGAACCTTTGGCGAGGAACTGTGTGGACCCTGTGACTGGCTGAAGCTGCCCTGAGGGATCCGCTGGCGCCCCGAATGTGTTGATTAAATAATATCGTTTCCCTTTAACCTGTTTCATCAGCTGTAAGCTGGTGCACGTGTGTGCTGCTCCATCATTGGCTGTTCATCATCTTGTAGCTATGCAAAACTCAAACCCTTTGAGTTAGTTTTCAGTTCTGCAGCGCTGGCTGTCACAGCTATGGATTTCAGCACGTCCACCCACAAGCAGCGATGGATTTTCACCAAAGATCAGCTGGTGCGCCACCTTCACAGAAACATAGGTTTCAAGCCAGTCTATGATCGTGACTTCGTTAATCTTGCGGCTTTGCAATGTTTGCAGTTGGAAATACGCATGAAACTGAATCAGTCAGCAAGCGCTGGAGGAGACCGTGCACAGGCAGATGAGGAGCCCTCCACCTCAGGACCTGGCAGTGAAGCCAAGCGTGCAAGGGGTGCGCAGCGGTGTGGTGGCTCCATTTGCAAAACGTGGAAAGCTTCAAAACAGTTGCATGCCATTAGCAACATGGCCCAGCCCAGCATGTGGTACACATGGGCATGAGCTGCACCCACCAGCACCAAAACCTGGCTGTGCATCAGTACGACAAAGCAGTCTTTGTCGCGGGGAGTGACTGTGCTGCCAAGTTGTGTGATGAAGGGAACCTTGGCATTGTTTGCGGCCTCAGTGAGTCCACCGTGCGCTATGCCTGCATGTCAACTGCAGACTCTGCACCTGTGAGTTTGGAGGAGGAGCGAAAGCTGCTGCGCTTCTATGAGTCCAAAGTTGCAGGCATCTGTGTGGAGATGCGGCTGCCCAAGAAAGTGCAGGTGTGTGCGGGTGAAGAATTAGGGCTAGGCACACATCATGGTACAGCCATGCCAGCAGCATGTTTGGTCGTGAACGGTCACGCAAGCAGATTGTCTTGGAAAGAGTTACATAGTGCATGTCCCACATCACAGCAGACCATGTGTGTTAACCAGTGCATGGCAGACTGTATTTCAATATTTGCGCATGGGCCAACACATGAGCTTACGCCTTTGTGCATGCATTTCAGCGCATCTTTCACACTTATTTCCTGTATTGCGTGTGTGCAGGCCACAGCCATTCAATACTTCAAGCGCTACTTCCTCCGCAACAGCTGTCTCACAAACGACCCGCTCAAATCACTGCTTACGTGCATCTATCTTGCAGCCAAGGTGAGATCTGACGCGCAGGCAGCTGAACACCACCAGCATATCATGTGCCACGTCACACGAGCGCCACGTGCAAGAGTTGTGCGCAGATGAGATTCCTGATCACAGTTAGTTGGTAATGAGCCAGGCGCATTCCCTTGCCGTGCAGCCCTTCATCATTTGATCATGAACTTGAGAACCTCGTCCACACTACTTGGTTTGACTTGCCTTGAACCCTGGCGTTGCCCACAGATTGAGGAGTCTTACATTGGCGCAGAGGAGTTTTGCCGGGCACTAAAGCAGGACGCGTCCACGGTCCTCAAGTCAGAGGTGTGCAGCTTCCTGCCGACAGGTTGTGGTTATGTGAGCCAGCTGCTGAAGCATGATGGCCAGAGTTGTGTAAGCCAGGGACCACCTCTTGCCTGGGTGCAGCAGTGATCATGTTCAGTGGTCCTGCCCTGCAGGTTGGGGTGTTACAGGGGCTCAACTTTGACCTTGTCACGCACTCACCGTACCGGGCGCTGGCAGGACTCCTGCAGGTGAGGCAGCTTGCATCCTGCTTCTCAAAGTCTCAGAGTAGGTCCTACACAGCCATTTATTGCCTCATATCCAGTTCCTCCTTGTTGGTCGGACACTTTTATCCAGCTCATTGTGCGGTTGACAACCCTGGCCATGTCATACAGTGCTGACATATGACGTGGGTTATGTATGATGCTGCAGGACTTGGAGGATGAGCGCAGCAACCAAGGTACAAGTACATCCGGGATAGACAGCGACATCCTGTCAGCACCAGCAGACATCTTCAACCAGTGCCGGTGCGTTGCCAAGCAGCGGAGTCTTTCCTGTTTCCAATAGTTGCACACCAAGATATCACGCACATGTGGTGGATGGCTTCTCACGTGGCACACTGGCCCCTGCTCACCTGCTGTCTCTCACTGCACTCATCCATGTCGGCGGACACTCAGAATGATACCACCCCCCAAAACCGCAGGCACAAGGCGGTCAGCGCAGTGGATGCGCTCATGCTCACGGATGCGCCACTGCTGCACACCCCAGCCCAACTAGCCATGGCGGCACTGCGCAGTGGGTTCCGGTCACGGGGTCTGAAACTGGGACCTGGGTACTATGAGCACAGCGTGCGCAAGGCACTGGGGCCTGGGGCTACGCCAGATGCAGTCCGGGAGTCAGCGGCAGCACTCACAGCAGCACTGGACGACATTGACATGCTGGGCATGGAGGGGGCGCAGAAGGTGGAGCAGCAAGTGAGTGCGCCGGGAGCTGCCTGCTGTTGTGAAGGGTCCTCCTTCTCATTCCTTTGCTGCAGGTGGAGTAGGTGCTTGCAGTTAGCAGCTATGCGTATGTTGGCTCTACCTCTGTTTGCCCAACATATGAACCAAATTTTATGCACATGCATGTGCTGCATGCCTGCAGGAGGTGGTGGAGATTGACAAGAAGATCAAGCTGTGGAAGTCCAAGAACCCCTTGCTGGACCCCAACTCAGATGCAGCCAAGGCCGCAGCAGCTGCAGCTGAGCGGGAGAAAGCTGACAAGCGGGAGGCAAAAGTCAGGGCGCGTGCGGCAGCTGCAGCAGCTGAGGCAAAGAACCTGCTAGGGATGCCACCCCCTGCGCAAGCGTGATACTACAGCTGCAGCCAACTGGATCCATGATGGTCAATCCCAGGCGCACTGCATGGTGACTTTGTGCGAGCTGTTGCGTGCAGATTGCACACACTGAGCAAAGCGGCAGCTTACATGCAAATGTTCTGGGATCAGATGAGCGCGATAAGTTTGGGATGCATGATGCAGATCGCAATACACACATTCCACACATCCTCCTCCTTGGTCACATTATGTATCACGTCTGGGACAGGCTGTAACAAGGCTGGCAACCCTACCAGCAATCAGTGTCGGGGCATAAAGCAGGTGTCATCACGGCCGTACTGGTTTAGTAGGCGGTGAAAGAAGCTTCCTGTTAGTAAGGCCCCCAACATCCAGCCCCTTGGGCTGCGCGGTTGAGTCGCGCAGCAGGCGGGCAGACAGTGTAGCATTGTTCTGGAACTGGGCGCCAGTTGGATGGTCATGCAGCGCGTCCTCAGGAGCAGATGCTGCAGGAATTGCACTTCTGTGGGTGAAGGACAGCAGGACGAATACATGAGTAGGGGTGTGGGTGCAGGGCAAGGAGGTCGGTGCCTGTGGGTGGCTGGCACTACACGAAGAACGCCAGCAACAGGCCGGGGCTTGATATCAGAGAAGATAACGAACAACCAGCCAACACATGAGGATGGCCCAGACCACCGCAACGCCTGCATGACCCAGGAGTCCCCCAAACCACTGCAGCTTGCTGCACGCACCTGATCAAGACCACTTCGCCAAGGACATTCTTGACCTGCAGGTCCCATCCAAATGGCGCTGCACCCACATCAGCACGCCCCTCCCATGCAGCCCCCCATGCATTCTGCATTGAGATCCAAGCGCCTGCAGGCTTGGGCTGCACAGGGCTTGGGGCTCCGCGCACGGCTGCAGCTGCGCCTGGGCGGTGGTTGGGATCTGATGTGGCATCAGAGGGGGCGTCAGGAGCACCAGCTGCTCGGATGCTTACAGAGCTGATGCCTCCATCACCAGCCACGTTGAGTAGCACGATGCGAAGCCACCCGGCACGCCACGCATCCACGCGCACCGTGATGCCATCTAGAGGAGTGCAAGGCACCTGCAAGGGACGATCGTGACAATGGCTGGTCCTTGTGTAGAAGCACACCTCTTGATCTGCACGGATCATTTCTACAAATCCAGTTCCTGATTGTCAAGCAGATGCAGAGCAGATCGTGCAGGATCAGAGCAGGATATGTAGGCCTTAGCAGTGCATGCAGGCCCAACCGGACCCCCACCTACGCACACACCTGCTTGTATGCCACGTCAGCGATGCCATAGAAGGAGCGTGCGATTGCCTGGAATCCAAAGACATGTAGATTGATGTGGGTTGGCTCGCACTCGGAGCAAGCAGTGGTCACTTGAGCAACGAGCACAGGGGAGGGCTCGCCGTCGGGGGACAGCAGGCAAACACGTGGCCGTGTGTCCACACATTTGATCTGCAGACACGGTACAGAAATCTGAGTCAGCTTGGGGAGCAACTGCTGCAACTGATGGCATGCGAACGTTCGGATCTGCAAATGCTGTGAAACTGCTGGTAGGAGCTCGTCAATGCAGCCAGCACTGTGTACTGCACTTGTTTAGCACACTCACTGCAATGCAGGTGCCGCAGCCCGTGCTGGGTCGCGCTGTTGCCAGGATGCTTGTGGGGCCCACACCAACAATGCCAGGGAAGGGCCACGCTCTGGGGTCGCTTGGCCCATAGCCGCAGCTGCGCATGGGGGCAACATCAGGCGCCAACAAGAGGGCCAGGCCACACGTGAAGGATATCTGCATCGTCCAAAGCTCCGGCTGTAGCAGATCAGAAGGGTGTGAACTGGTGCATGGTGCATGGGCAACTGGAAGCAGACAATTGCTGCCTGCAGCAGGGTAAGGTCCTCAGCTGCAACAGGCGCCCCCTGCACTTGCCTGCCGGAAATAGAGGCGTTGTAGACTGTATCTGCACCATCTTGTGGCCCACCTGCACGAGCCATGCGCATAGCATGGGCGCATGAGGCCTTTGTGGCCATGCATGGGTCATGACAAATTGCATTACAATGGCGCACACAGATAGGAGGCACAGGCAACCCCAGTAGCCCCACCGCACAGTGCAGGCAGCGTAGGGGGTCTGCACTATCCTGCTTGGGGATCCAGCCCCTGTACAGCCCCTGCTACATCCTTGGGGGCATGCTGCGCAGGTCTACATGCAGTGCAACACAGCACAGGCACTCACCAAACAGCGTGGCGGTGCCCCTTGTCCAGTTGGACAGAGAAATTGAGGGCGCGTACTTGGGGTCAAGCCAGGGCGAGGCTGGGGGGCTGTTGCTGTCGGGGCTCAGGGCTGTCACAGCAGCTGCCCCCAGCAGCACAAAGACAAAAGGTGCGGGCATCATCGTGAAGCTGTAACTTACAGCACAATAGTACCTGCTGCAGAGGACCAGCTTCAAAACCATGGACAATCGTCACACAACTGCACACATCACACGTCTTGCACTTTGGAACATCACAAGGAGCGTCGATACCTTGATCTGCTCACGCCCCACTTATACTCAGATTGTTAGATACATGCTGGGCTACAACCATGCATGCAAATGTCAGCTGTCCACCTCATACTTTCAGCTCGATGCAATTGGAGTGTCAGATGGAAGCAGCTGAAAATGTGGTGTGATGGGCGAAGCACATAATGAGCCACTCCCTGGAGTCATGCCCGCAGTCTGCTATGCATGCTGCTCTTCTAGCAGTGGAACAAGGTCAGAGTCTTGGACGTCTTGGTGCAGAAGGGGCACTTGAGCAAGGAGCTGGAGGGGCCTGATAGACGCGCTTTGCAGCCTGTGCACAGGGTGTGGCCGCAGCCAACCAGAGCTACATTGCGCCTTGCTGCCATGCACAGCGGGCATTCCAGCAGGTGCTCCAGCTGCACGCACAGTACACGGCGTTTGATGGTCAGACATGGTCACATGGCTGGTGAACGGCTCAGCATGCCCAGCACATACATTGGTTGATCGCTTTTGTGCCCGTTCATATCCGAATGTGTGCAGGCCTGCAAACCCACATCCCAGCCCAACCCGCCCCCACCTCATGCACGCGCGCCTGCAGCTTCTTCACCTCTGCCCTAGCCTTCGCCAGATGTTCGTCCGACGGTGGTGTCTGTGGGCCTGGCGCGTGGATCTTTGCTGTTCCAGTTTTTTTCTTGATCCGATTGCTGCAGCCTTCAGTTTTAGCGGCACTGCCTCGCCTCGTAGCGGCCGCTCTCGTCGCTGCTGGCTGCTGTGAGCTCTGTTTAGAACTTGCACGCGTTGATGATTTCCCAGTTGCCTGTCACTCGGCATTCATACACAATGCGATCTTCGATGGGGAAGGTCGGCAAGATGATCTATCCATGAATGTTGCAGCATTACCTGACTGCGGGTCTTCATGTCTTGGGGCTCAGCATCACGATTGGTGCAGGCCTGTCACGCAATCACTGTCAGCGTGTAGCAATAAGGGTCGATGGAGCAAAAAAGCAGCTTGCAATGTTCCGTAATGTATCCGAACGAGCTGAAAAACAATTGAGCATGAGGCACCAACTCGGCAGCAGCATGACGTGTGGTGTGATCTCTGGGGGGCCCTTTCACCTCCTTTGTTGCCTTGCCGTGCCAGAGGCTGCTTGCACACCCAAAACAGCAATGCACAGCACACTTGCAGCCGCCACACAGCAACCCCGCGGGCATGAGCTGCGGACACGCAAGCAACGGTGCAGTGTGCAGTGTTTCCTGGCCAAGCGGCAGTCGCATGCACCAGTAGGGGCAGCTGGGCAGCACCTGCCCTCCTGGGCACAGCTGCAGCGTGCTGTCCTGCTCTGCTATAAGCCAGCTGAAGCACAGGAAGAGAGGGGCCCCACACATAGAAACGTGGGTTGTGGCAGAAAGGTGCAGCAGCCCAATGATGACTTTCCAAGCCCCACCCACAGGCACAGCCGCCTTGGGCCCCTGGACTATGATGCTGACGCAGACGAGGGGGAGGCAGAGGGTAGGCAAGCTTCATGACAATGCAAGCAGTCGTTGCCAATGCTTGGTGCTGCCCATGCCCCATGTGCTGATATCGTGATAAGCATGAGTCGTGTCCATGCACTCTGCGCATGTTGACCTCACACAACGCGCAGGCAGTTTCTGGGACTACCACCCACGGGGTCTTGATGAGGAGGTGCATGACAGTATGGATGGTAGGCGCTTTACACCGCTGTCAGCAACATCTTGGGGGGATGAGGCCTATGAGGACCTGAGGGCAGACCTAGGGCCCATGCTGCAGCCAAAGCAGCGTGCGACTGGTCGCACTGGCCGCCATTCCAATCGCAGCAGTAGCTGTTCTCAGAGTAGCAGCACCAGTGGCAGCGCAGGCTTGAGCCTGTCTGATGAGCAGCCACTAGGCACTAGGCGTGTGAAGCAGGCACTGCTGCTGCTGCACGCACCACCAGACGCAGCAGGTGCAGGAATGCCTGTACCTCACATGCCAAACCAGGCCACTGTTGACCAGCCAGCCACACCTACTGCCATGCCTGCACCGGCTGCCCGAGCACCTCGTCGTCGACAGGCAGGCAATGCAGACTATGCAGTACATCCTGCGCCTATGCACACTCTGGTGGGAGATGGTGGCATGGCAAGCTCTGGCATGGAAGACCTGCCCGTGGCTGCTGGGGATCCAGATGAGCTGTGTGAGGTGGGTGAGCACGTGGTGGTGTTCGTAGCTAGGCAAGCGAGCCGCTGCACACGATTTCTGGCAAGCCCCAGCGCACACACGGTACCAAGCTGAATGTCCTATGCCTGCATGGCTATGTCCTCAACACCCTCATGACTGGCCCCACAGCAAGGGAAGGAGAGGGAAAGGGAAAGGGAGAGCAAAAAGGGAAAGGGAGAGCAAAAGGGAACGGGACAGCACCTCTTGACTGGCCCCAACTGCATTGCTGCTTCACCTGAGCACTGCAGGTAATGAGCGCGGTGCGGGCGGGAGGGGTGCTGGCCATGGATGACGCTGTGGCTGGCAGCTGTGACAGCACCAGCACTGCCCAGCTGGCGGCCCTGGCAGCCGCAGCCCACACTGCAAGCGCAACAGCTGCGGGCGCTGATGCGCGTGCGGGTGGCACAACAGGAATAGGACAGCACCTGCCGGAGTCGGGGTTCGATTCCGCCTCCGAGGATGAAGCAGCCGATGCCAGCCTGGCAGCAGTACAGGCGGCAGGTGGGGATGCACGGTTTGCACCGGGCCGAGAGCTTGCACTGGCTTTGCTGCAGCAGGCAGATGATGAGGACGCACAGGTGGTGGCGCACCAGCTGGCAGTGGATGGGTGTGAGGAGGAGTGTGATGTGTCAGACTGGGGGATCTGACTGGGTCACGGGTGAACGGACCCCACAAAAAGGCAGGGCATGATGTGAGGCAGGCGGACAGTCTAGAAGTGCAGCTGCATTTCCTGGATCAACGGCTTGCAGACTGAAAAATTCAAAAGGTTGTGGTTGGGATCTATGGTTGGGGTTCAGGTTGAGGGCAGAGAGCAAACAGGCCGAGACTAGTACCCTGTTTCAATGGTTGCTGGTACAAAAACGTCCCAGTTGTGATTTCATGTTTAGAGCTACATGCTGACGGTGTATGTGAGTGCACGTCAGTTACGGCCTGCACTTGTAACATTCCCTTCTTACATCATGGTTTTCCCAGCCATGACACCTCCTTGCCCAAACACATCCTCCTTTCGTCCTTTGTGCTGGCACGTGTATTCCTTCATGGCCTGGCCAGCCTACCAACACCTACGCACAAGCTTCTGACCAATTAGCAACCAACTGCCTAGTCAGGAACTCATGCAGCAGCACCGCTGTAGCCGCTTGCTCCCGGCTGCAGCTGCTGTACCTGCAGCTCCTCACGCAGACGTGATATCACGCGCCCCGCGTAGAACGACTTGTACGGCTCCGGCAGCTGTGCCAGCTGTTGTGTCACCGCCCCTGCTGCCTCATCTGCAGCGTTTGCCTGCGTGCGTGTGCATGACACCATGACCTTGTGTGACAGCTCAACGCATCGCCTGCATGTCGTAGCCAAGCACGCACTGTTTTCTGCGTCTGTAGACGGGTGTGACATCGGGAAACATACAAATGCATGGCAGGCACGCTGTGTTGATGTACTGCTCTGTACTGCTCTGTGCGCACCGTACTGCACTACTGACCTGCGCCAGGTCGCGGTTGCCGTACAGGTCCTTGCGCTCGTAGTGGTGCGGCGGCAGGTTGCGCCAGAACGCGTTCACACTCACACTCCATCCCGCTTGATGGGGCAGCTGCATGGTGGCTGCAGCTACAGCTGAGTCGGGTGAGCTGTCGTGAATGCCGCCAGTCGGCTGCTTTTCATGCTCACTCTTATCACCACTCTGGCCCGCGGCCTCTTCAGGCACTGTCAGCACGTTGTGGTGCCACAAGGCTGGGATAAAAAGTACGTCCCCAGGCGTCAGCGTGGCCACCACAGGCTCTGCATGCACAAAGCTGCAGCAGCACAAAGCACAGAAGATGTGTGAGGCGACAAGACTGATCCCCTTCTTCTGGGAGACGCATGCCTCTGATCACCAGCATTTTGTAGCACGCACACTCACAGGCATGCATGTGACAGCAACAAGCTGTGCGTTCCTGCATCTACAGCGGTGCAGCAACGGACCCAGGAGTAACAATAGCAGAGGCAAGCTGCTGCGGTACATGCAAGGGCTGTGTGACACACTTGGGATAGCGAGCCAGATCCGGGTTGAAGATGTCAGTGATGGGGCAGGAAGAGGACTGGGTGTACAGGTTGTGTGTGTGCAGTGGATGCCACAGCAGCACACGCTTCACGCCCTACAGTGCAGCAAGTACAGCAGTTTGGCATTGACCAGCTGGGCAGAAGAGGTGCATGTAGCCACACCTCAAACTGCAAGATGGATGTGAGCACATGCTCTTCTGGGCCCGCCCCCTCCTCAGCAAAGGCAACACAGCAAAACCAACATCGGAGACGCTGAAGCCATGCGCACGCACCCTGACTTGGATCAGCAAGTTGTCCATCACGTCGTAGTGCGTCCACAGCCGGAGGCCAGGGGATGAGATGCGCAACACCGAGGAGTGCAGTGCCTCTGGTGGGAACAGGGGTGGCACCGCAACGTCTGCTGCAAGTTGAGGGAACGTGGCGCTCAGCAGAGCTGGCTCCTTCCTTGGGTTGCTGCCCAGCGAGCGCAAGTAGTAGCGCTCAGGCTGCTGCTGCTCCTGCTGCTGTGTGCTGCAGTCAGGCCCTGATGACACTGTCGCATCTGCAGTGGTGCTGCCTGTGCGGCTGCCGCTGTGTGCTGCAGAGGTCGAGCTAGGTGCAGCCGCCCCAGCAGCCGCACTGTAGAACTGTGCAGCTGTGGAGCTCACCCCTGCCTCACCCCTCTTGTCCCGCCCAGCCACATGTGCACCAGCCGCTGCGGCCTCACCCCTGCCCACTGATGGACTGCCTGCTGCGGCAGCGCTTGCATCTGACAGCAGAGGTGCGTATGGCCCACCCACACCGGCCACGCGCCCCACAAGCTCCTTGAAGCTGATGGTCAGGTACTTGAAGTTCTTCCCACAAAAGTCCAGGGCACCTAGTGCGTCCTGCACCACATGGATGGCCACCTGCGTCTCAGCTGCCTTGTGTGCTGACATGAGGTATGTGGCGTCCCAGCGCTGCATGCAGGGGCCAATGTCCAGACCCTTGAGCAGCACTGGCTCACGTGCAGGGCTGATGTGCTGGTCAAAGGTCGCTCGGTCCACGCCGTGCATCTCCCTGACACGTGGCAGGGCCTCCCACGGCCGCTTGAACCATGGTGCAGAGCCTGCAGCCACCTGCTGCCCCTGAGGCGCAGGACCACAAGCTGCAGCAGCAGGTGCGAGGTCTGCCCACTTGCCCTTGCCAAACAAGCTGCGTGCCCCTTTGAGCCAGCCCTGAAACAGGCCTACCCTTGGAGTGCTCTGTGTTGCTGCTGCAGCCGCCGCTGCAGCCGCTGCGCTGGCACTTTGGGCCGCCGTCACTGCGCCATGCACAGCTGAGGCTGCTGCAACAGGAGCAACAGCCCCCACCCCACTGCTGCCTTTGCCTTTGCCCTGCTTGCCTGCTGCTGCCTTCCCTGGCGCTGCCTTGGTGGGGGGTGCACACATGGGCGCCTGTATAGGATGCGGCCGAAGCTCCACATCCAGTACCACATGGCGGATGCGGGGCGCGTACCATTTGACGCGCTCGATATGGTGCAGCGCGGCATGCCAGCCGGTGCGGCCGGGCAACACGCGGCACAGATCCAGGAGCTTGGACACCTGGGATCCCCGAGTGCAAGCAGCAGATCATACGCAGAGTTTGTGGAATGCTGGTAGGTTGATGGGCCATGTGTGAGTGATGAGCCCCTGTGACTCGCTGAAGCCAAGCATGCTGGGTTCACGTTGAGCTGCAAGCCCGCTGCCCCATCCCATTTTACAAGTAGCTAGTCTTAGCATAGTCTAAAACGGCAAGATGGCGCCACGGTTTGCCACACGTACCGTGGCCTCAGCCCAAACCGCCTCCTCAGAATCCAGCACGTTGCCATGCACATGTAGCATGCCGCCTGTTTCTTTCAGCGCGGCCACTGCTGCGCCCCAGCCACACTCGGACGATGGCAGCAGGCCGAGCGACACACGGTCGGCCACGCCCCTGGGTGCAACTCTTGCGCAGTCGCCCTGCAGCACCTCACACCTGCACACACCGGGTGTGCAGGGGGTCTGGGCGAGGTGTGTGTGGACGAGTCCTACTAACCTGAACCTTCCCTCACGCCATGTACGCCCGCCATGTACGCATTAAGTGCAACGGCTTTCAAGGCGCTCACGCCCTTGTTTGGACCACAAACGCATCTGCTTCCACAACCACCATGAACTCCGATTCCTTGCAAAAAGCAGCTGGTGAGGCTCAACCACACCCTGACACCAAGCAAGTACCTGTCACACACGCCGTTAGCCTTGAGACCCCGCTTGAGGCCTTCAATTGCGTGCGGGTTCCACTCACACGCATAGACCTGCATGGGGCCACCACGTTCTGCATACTGTGCTCAAATACTCCCGACCAAGCATTGATGTACAACAGGTACAGTAGAAGATCAGAGTCCATGGTGCACAGCCAGCATAGTGAAAGACACACCAACATGTCACCTGCCATGACTTTCAGCTGGAACATGAACTCTTGTGGTTTGGGCTGTCGTTGGCCCCAGGCCTCTAAGCAGTCACAAATGTCACTGCTGCGTCCTTGAAGTACCTTTCCTTTCCCTTCCCTTCCCTTTCCCTTTTTGACACCAGCCAACGCAGCCAAACGATCCTCAGCCTGCTCACCCACCTTTGCCACACGGGCATTCACCAGCAGCGGCAGTGTGTAGTAGCCGATGCCAGTGAACAGGTCAACCACAGTCTCACCCTCAGCAGGCATGCTGCCCATACGCGTGCGCTCTGTCACATTGCCTGCATGAGGCGTGTACAACAGGCGCCGAGTGCTCGTCACACAGCAGCAGCATGGACATGAGCTTGGCGCTGTTGAGCAAACACCGGGATCACCACACAGGAGTATGGCAATCTCAGTGGCGCAGCTGTGTTCGGTTGCATAGTGTTGTGTAGCGTTGCAGGGCGTACACCAGGGTTTGCCTTTTCGTTTTGGCTAAAACTCCATGTGGTTCCTCACCGCTCTGAGTACGACTGCCGCGTTTACGTACTGATTACTCGGGGGTCCGGGGGCGGCAGCCCCCGGGAAAATTTTTTGACAATGGTGTTCATAATGCACAGTTT